>JAFEMH010000098.1:600000-1104641 GCA_022495995.1 Adenophora triphylla var. japonica | reverse complement strand
TAAAGATGATGATGCCCTTGAGCGCGCTCTTAATGGAGAGTAAGTACCAAGCATTTGCTCAAAATCTACAATAGAACCTGCACTGACGTGCTTTTTCTTCTCTATAGCACTGACATTCACCGTTCATTTTGCAGATGGTTTCTACTTCCGATTGGAAACACGAATAGCATTTCCCAGCCTGTTTCTCTTAGCCGGGATGAGAAAATCCCCAGCATAATTGGGTAGGCTGTTTGTGTGTGAGCTTTTGTTGGAGAAGAGCCTACTATGGAGACCTAACACTATTTTGTCGCTGCAGGAGTGTACCACACACAAGTATGCCTGGAACGTCAATTGTCATTCCTTCAGCCCAGGTGAATTTTCGAGTGTTTTTTTTTTTTGTTTAATGATGATGTTTCCTTCTTTCTTCTATACTAAGTTAGGTCATGTGCTTTCGTAGGTTTCCAAATTGCATGCGCGAATAAGTTGCAAGGATGGTGCCTTTTTCTTGACTGATTTAAGGAGTGAACATGGTACCTGGATCGTCGAGTAAGTAAAGTTTATACACAAACATAATACCTAAAGCTATTTCCCTTTGTACATCTTGTTATTGAGAAAAAAATTCTCAAATTTATCGATTTGCTTATTTTGCAGTAATGAGGGTAGGCGGTATCGTGCACCCCCTAATTCTCCCACTCGTTTTCACCCAACGGATGTTATCGAGTTTGGTCCAGATAGAACGGTAACAATTTTCGGGTTTTTTTTATTGTGTATATAGTCAATGGGGCCTTTTTTTCCTTGTCCGTCCAGCTCAATGAACATTGTCACTCTCAAAATAAGGTTCTTACTTTCTTTTTTTGTCTGTCCCATAATAAGGTTCTTAGTTGCTATATTACTTAAAATGGACAATGAGACTCACTTGTCATTCTCACGATAAAAACTCCCTAATACTTTCTCTTTCCTACTTTACGGTTCATATTTACAACGTTTTTTTAATATTCGTGTAAATTCAAACTAGAAATCTTACCGTGGGATGAAATGAAGGGAGTATTATACTCGTATTACTTTTCTTTAATCACCGCACCAAAAAAAGTTAATCATCATTGAGTTGGGATGGAGGGAGTATATAATGGCACATTGTCGGTTGTCTGAGCAAATTGATATGTACAGGTGGCGTTTCGAGTAAAGGTGATGGCTTCGTCTCCAGTTAAGCCAGCGGAGGAGGAGGAAGGAAGGGGAATTCTACTGGCGGCATGATGAACATTACTGCGTGAAGTTGAAGAGTTTTGCTTGTTTTAAGAAGCGATACATTTGTACATTGTACAGTAATTTGTAACGGATAGCAGAGCATTGTAAAGCTGCTATCCGTTAAATATAGGACACACGATAGGATCACACGAAGAATGTAAGCCAACTTCATTTTTGAATGATACGATTCGGGCGCGTCGCTTGTATAAATATAGGAGCAGAAAATCATATCTGCCATTAATGTTACCTCATTTGCAGCTGTTCAGATATTATGCATTTTATAGGCGGAATGGAATCGCCCTCTGCTCTTTAACTATCTGCAATACCAATTGCTGACCTCCATTGATCAAGCTCTAGGTGTGAAGAACTGAAGAAGCAAGTGTAAGAGAGTAGCTCGAACTGGATTGGTAAGCACCCAATACAATTTACGCGTATTTCACATGTATTATACTATAGAAACAAACTTGGATCGGTATATAGATTTGACGGGCTATTCCATTCAGTCCAAGCTCATGTTCTCCTTGAATCTTTTTCTAATTTTGACCCCAATATTAAAAATTGAAAATTTACATCCTTAAAAAGCCTATCATGTTGTTGCTTGCCTATCGATTACCCTTGTGATGCTACCGCAGAAAAATAATGGTTGTACATGGCTGAATGAGTAGCTGAACTGTGCATACTCCGACGTCTTCTCCGTTTGTCTCCTGCACATGCACCACAAGTAAACTAGGTCGGGGGCGTCTCCGGCGTTGCCCCTCCGGCGTGAGGATAAGTGCAAGGTCTAGATAACAAGAAAGTACAAAGGAAACTTGAACAGAAATCTGCAAAAATGTACTTAGAGAGCTTACCAAATCCCATTTTTTTCATATTGTTTATATACTCCTTTAGGTCACGTGCAAGTCACATGCTCTTGGACACCGATCATCCATTAGATATGCATGGGTACCCCCAAAAATAGTGGATGAGCCTCCCTCTTTCTCTGACATATTTTTCATCATTTAACAAATTTTGTGGGTCCAGATGCGACATCCCAAGCATCTTCTGAATATCACTGTTAATTAACACATGTCGCCTGTGGGCGACAATCAGGATAAGGCGACAAACCTTGGTTGTCGCTGATATGAACATCTTAAGTGGACTCCTGCCTTGAGATTATATGATTTTCATCTGGTGATCGGTTTTAACGGGCTTCTTGCTGGGCCCGATTCCCGCCAATATTCTCAAATAAGTCGCCTAATTTCTCTTATCCTATCTAGGGACTATTTTCTTGACCTTCAATCCATATTTTTCATATTGGGCCTCTTATATTTGTACATGCCCAAATATCATTTTCCGTGATCATATAACCTTGTAGTTCTTAGATTAACTTAATAAATGTTTGAATTTCTATAATCGAATATGCGCATCAGTGAGCCAGACTCTCAAATTCCAAGCCCAAAATTTGAAGCCCAAAGCATTTTGTAGGCCTAAAAGTGGGCAATGAAAAAGGGCAAAATAAACTATGAAATATTTCACATAGGGGTTAGAGTTGATAACAAGGTCAACTTCTATTATTAGTGTACTTTATTTTTCATTTTTGGTAAATGTTTCAATCAAACAACTGTTATTTCGATATTAAGCTTAGAGTGATCTGAAAATTCTAAAAAATTGTCATAATATTCGAAAACTTTCTCCACATGTTGTATTATTTCTATAATATTACAAGCAACATTATATTCAAATATGAGTGAGTGAATATAATAACGCATGCAGTATTTCTATAAAATTACATGCAATATTTTAAACTAATTCTGCATGCATAAGAACTTCGGGTCATTGTGATTTATACATGAATTTTTGGGGCAAACAAGTTGTGAAAAAAGAACTCCTGAGTCAAATTCTCATTAAGCTTATAGTAACAAACTTTTTAAAAATATAACAATTAATTTGTAACAAATAAAAATAAAAAGACTGATATTTATTATGAAACGAACGAATGCAGTATTTTTTGTGTGGTATATAAACCATTTGGATGTTTGGGACAATCTAAACCAGTAAGCTCTCTAAGGCTATGTCTATCAGCAATCAATTCAACTCAACCCAACAATTAAATATTATTTTTCTCTCCTTTATTTACTCAATTTATATTTACAATTAATTTTTTTTTTATCATCCATCAGCAACCCAATCCAACCCAATCCAACTAACATTATCTCTTTAAACTATCTTTTATTTAATTTATTATATATTATCAATAGTCAATTTATAGTACTCCCTCCGTCCCAATAAAAGCTTCATTAATTACCCAAAAGGGCGTCCCGTTAGAAGCTTCACCTTTCCTTTTTTGGCAAAGAATCTTTACTATTTCCTCCACTCATTCTCTCTCCTACATTATTTTAATACTCACAACACTATTATAATTTACTATTTCCTCCACTAATTCTCTCTCCTATTTTCAAATTACACTCACAACATTTTTTTTCCCTCTCATTTTTATAATTTGCGTGCCCACCCAAAAGGGTGAAGCACTTATTGGGACGGAGGGAGTATTATTTTTCTAATCTTATAATAAATTAATAAAAATAAATTTAACTACTAAAGTTATAATAATTGCAAAAAATAAACTTAATAAAAATATCAAACAAAATTAAAATTAAAACTTAATACTATAATACACGACCGAAAATAAAATTACAATACATGAAATGAAATGACATGACATGAAAATGACATATTTAATTATCATCGTCAAATATTTGGTTACATGGGGGAATGATTTTTTTTTTTTTTTGGGGAATTTAGGATAAAAAAGTTGGGCAAAAGGATGATTTTTTAGAGTGAGAAAAATAGTATTTGAGTAGTGTCTCAAAAAATATCAAATTGGTCTCTATTTATAGAGAATGAAAAAAAAATTTAGGTAATTTTTTTTAATAAAATATAAATATATTTATAGTCATTTTAGAATTATATTTAAAAAGATAAATCAAAAGTTGAGAGAATCAATAAAAAAGTGTCACTTGGCACAATGTAGTGAAAGATTTTTTATCGTGATCAACGTCGGTCAACCGACCAAATCGTTATTATTTGGTTTCTTTGCTTTTTTTTTTTCATTTTTTCTTTTATCTATTTTTGTCTTCTAGCCCCCAACCCGACCCCAAGTTCACTGATAGCTCTACTGCTCTAGTCTAATAAGAAGCATAAACAAGCAATTGGGCAAGTCTTTCTCAAGTGAAGTTGAAGTTGGTTCACTGAACTTCACTCAAAATTCAACAATTATAAAAGCATATTTCCTTCTCTACCTAATAAATGTCAATGACAAACAGTACCCATTTTTGACAAATTGCACTGACCATTAAAATGTAAGTGACATTATTCTACAAAATTCCAAGGACCAAAAATCTCCTCTCTGCCTGCAGGTACAGAGCCTATTAGGCCCTTTGTCATAAATGTCAATGTTGTGAGTTCTCACTGTCAGTATTCCCCCAACCCATACTTCAAAGTTCAAACCCAACACCAAAATTCAACCCTAAGTGGGTAATGTCTCCCTTGTCTTCACAACCCCTAACACACCCCTTCACTTTGTTCCTTCCTACCTACGGTCCCAATTCGATTATACGGTTTTGCTCATTTTGTGTGTAGCTGAAATCGATTCAAAAATTTGTAGATTTCGTTGACGAGATCAAAATATCTCATCCATCGAACACAAAATAAGTGAAGATGGCAAAATTGAGACCGTAGGAAGGAACTCGCTGGAGTAAAAATGAGGTGAAACTTATAGGACCGATCTCCCACAAGAGAATTCGCACAAAAGAAATTAAACGGTAAACACCCACACAAACAAAGAAAAAATACACACAATATTACGTGCCGACTTAAAGATATTCCACCAATAACTTGATATTATAATTTCTTTAATATTACAAATTAATGACCCATCCCCTCGATCTTCGAAATATTTTCCCTAAAGCAAAAACTTACAATTTCTCTCTCTAAATTGTAGGCTATGCTAATCAAGAAACTCGGTAAGACACACCACTTATCACAACAGTATTACAAGAATGGAGGTATCCACATCATTCTCAACATTCTTGAATACTCTCACAATAGTGTACAACTCCTTCGTGAATGTACACATCTCTCTAACTCACTCTCCCCTAAGGGGAGCCACTCTTGACACCAGAAGGCACACTTGAACTCTTTCTACATGTGTCTATTTATAGACACACAAACATCCCATAGTTCATGTCTTCTCTAGAAGCCAAACACTAAAAGTCTCACTAAAAAATCAACCATCACATTCATGCATCTCATTTGTTGTGCAAGACAGCGGAAGCAAATAAACAATAACCAAGAACACAATTGAGAAATCGAAAGAGAAAGAGATGTAATTGGGGTTATGAATTTCGCCTCTTTGTATCATGTGCAATGATCCGTCTGTTTACAAAGGTTTACATAACATATACTCCTATATATTAACCAAAATCCTAGCCAAACTTAGACCAAATAACAAAGAGGCCCGTCAGCCCACAGCCGAAAAACGCCCAGGCACCCGCCCCATGCAATCCCAGGCGCCCGCCTGGGCCCTTGACATGCCACGGACAACCTATGGTCTTCGAGGCGCACGCCCAAGACAATCCCATGCGGCCGCCTCAAGGTTGCACCCCACGGCCTCACCCTTCGGCCTTTCAGGCGCCCGCCTCGGCCTAATGAGGCGCCCTCGGAGGGCGCCGGGCCCTTTGCCAGGACATCGAACAATTACATCTAACATCATTCATGAATCACGTGAGACAATGTATCTTGATTCTTTCTAGAACTTGAGCACAATTTCAATCGAAACAGTTGGAAATTCAACACACAATAACCCCCAAGCGAATAAGAGACACACCACCATCTTCTCCGCAACATTTTGTTCATTTCCATAACTGAAAGTTCAAATCTGGATGATTTAGATTTTGTCGTTAGGTGTAGAAGACGGTCCAGCGGAAAACTTAGCTCCATACCCTTATTTAATGCCTCAATAGTTTTATGGACATGTTCTTTTCCAGTCCTAGTCTTGTTATATACCATGATGGTAGTACTGTGAACGCACGTGATTGACCAACGGTCATTTCAGTTGGTAGTTGCCCGGCCCCCGATTAATAGTAACCGTCACGGCGTCAAAGGCTTACAGCATTAAACCTTTTATTTTAGGTGGACATTGAAATTTAAGACTTTACGTTTATTAAAAAATTAAGATGAAATGAGTCAATAATAATAATGAGTTGAGAAAATAACTGTCCAAAATCTATATACTCCCTCCGTCCCGGAACTTACTTCACAAACACTGTTTTGCACTGATTTTAAGGAGGGAGTATTATATTGAAAGTGTTGTGAGTGTGAAAATAAAATAGGAGAGAGAATGAGTGGAGAGAATAGTAAATTATAATGGTGTTGTGAGTATTAAAATAATGTAGGAGAGAGAATGAGTGGAGGGAATAGTAAAAATTCCTTTCCATTTTAGGTAAGTTTTAAATGTGTGAAGTAAGTTTTGGGACGCCCAAAAGGGAAAGTGTGAAGATTGTTCCGAGACGGAGGGAGTATAAGTATATATTAAAGTTGGTAAGGAGGGTTATGGCTTCGTCACGTGGACAAGTTTAGACAAACTCTTAATTTTGGAGAAGCCACGTCATCACTATCCCAAAATCTATACTCCCTCCGTCCCGCTAATATCCGCACTAACACTGTTTGCGCGGAAATTAAGGAATATGATATTTTAATAAAATGTTGTGAGTGTAAAAGTAAAATAGGAGAGAGAATGAGTGGAGGGAATAGTAAATTATAATGGTGTTGTGAGTATTAAAATAATGTAGGAGAGAGAATGAGTGGAGTAGGGTGAATATTTTATTAATATAAAGTTTCCTTTTTGGGAGTGTGCGGTTTGTAATGGGACGCCCAAAAAAAAAAGTGTGCGATTTGTAGCAGGACGGAGGGAGTATGACTTTTGATATTCTCCTTATTAGCTAATACTATTAGTTAATAATAATAGTTATTATATAGGTTAACTATTACTATTAATAGTATTAGTTAACTATAATAGTTACTTTATAAGTTAACTATTACTATTAATTGTATTAGTTAACTATAATAGTTACTTTATATGTTAACTATTACTATTAATTGTATTAGTTAACTATAATAGTTGCTATATATGTTAATTATTACTATTAATAATATTAGTTAACTATAATAGTTGCTATACTCCCTCCGGCTCAGAACAATCTTCACACTTTCCTTTTGGGCCCCAAAACTTACTTCACACATTTAAAACTTACCTAAATGGAAAGGAATCTTTACTATTCCTCCACTCATTCTCTCTCCTACATTATTTTAATACTACACGCAATTATTATAATTTACTATTCTCTCCACTCATTCTCTCTCCTATTTTATTTTCACACTCACAACACTTTCAATATAATACTCCCTCCTTAAAACCAGTGCAAACAGTGTTTGTGAACCAAGTTCCGGGACGGAGGGAGTATATGTTAACTATTACTATTAATTGTATTAGTTAAATATAATAGTTATTATATAAGTTAACTATTAATATTAATAGTATTAGTTAACTATAATAGTTACTATATATGTTAACTATTACTATTAATAGTATTAATTTACTATATAGGTTAAGTAATAGTATTATAGTTACAATATATGTTAACTATTAATATTAATAATATTAGTTAATCATAATAGTTACTATATATATATATCATAGTAGATCGTTAATAATGCCAATGAGCATTTAGCTTAAATACGTACTTTTCTTGGGAAGGTTAAGGGTTGGAACCCCCTACATTGTATTTAAAATGTTGTAATTTGAAAAGAAATAGGTCGTTAGTTTTTTCATTCACTTTGTTAACGTCCATAAAAAATGTTGCGTACTGACATAAATTATGACATCAAAAATAAATGACATAAAGTATGAACATCAAAAATAAAATAACAAAAATTGCTACATTGTTAGTCACAATGCAATTCCTATTAAACTTATGTGCAACAAAGTTATTAAAATTGAACAAAATTTTTCTAACTTTATAAATGTTAATGTTTTGATTCATTTATAATATACTTATATTATAAAAAATAAATCATGATATTAGCAAATTAACTTTCCGTGCGAAGTACGGGTTACCTAGTGTTGTACATAAAGCAAGTGGTGAAAAGTAGATAATAAGTGACGTTTTTCTTTTGGCAATATACTCCCTCCGTTCATTTACATGATTCACACTTTCTATTTTGGGCGTCCATTTACATGGTTCACACTTTGTTTCTTTCCTAAAATGGAAACTTTATATTATTAAAATATTAACCCTATCCCACTATAATTTACTATTCCCTCCACTCATTCTCTCTCCTACATTATTTTAATACTCACAACACCATTATAATTTACTATTCCCTCCACTCATTCTCTCCTATTTTACTTTCACACTCACAACACTTTCAATATAATAATCCCTTCTTAATCAACGTGTAAACAGTAACTGTGAACCTACTAAATGGACGGAAGGAGTATGAATTTTTATGATGACAAGATTATCCAAAACACTGAATAAAGCAAAACCTTAAACTGAAAAAAAAATAAAATTTAAACCGAAAAGGAGGGAGTCCTTTAACATATTTACAAAAAAAAACTAATCAAAAAGAGGGGAAAAGATTAAATGTTTTAACTTTCACATTCTTTCTCCTCTAATCTTCTACTCACTTGCAATTCTTTATTCAATTTAAATTTTTTTTTTTAGAAAAAGTGTGAAATACTACCCTACAACCCTTAAAGTGGGACGGGGGAATACATTCTAATCAATGCATTGTAGTCGAATATCACTGTGGCTTATCACATACCTATGCTTTGTAGGAATTTCCATTTACTTGATTGGGTTTGTTGAATTTTTGTTGTTATTTCTTTTATAAGTCATAGATTCTAATTTTCGGTAGCTAATATTGTCAAGGACCAAAACAGTTGACTATTCAATAAACAACCTCTTTTTCTGTAAGGTGATGATCAGGGCGGATCTAGTCCTATTTAACGTGGATTTTAATCTGCCTCAGAATTTTGAATTTTTTTTTATTTTTTTACCTAATTCACCGACTATATATAACTTTTTTTTATATATGAAATTATTTTTCACTATTTTATTGTTTACAATATTTTTTAAGTACACAATTCACGCAATTTTAAAATTCTGAATTCGCGCCCGATAATGATGATTGATTAAGGATATGTAAGCCCAAAATTGAGATGGTGAGATTCGTTGTGACATAAATAGCGTTGAGGGAATTGGATTCCCATGTTGTGGCGAAAAACTCACAAAAAACGCGTTTTTTGTTAAGCTTAACAAAAAACGTGTTCCCGTTATAACACACACGGCTCTCTCTCTTTCTCTCTCTATCCGCTCTCTCTCTCTCTATACGCAATCCCTCCATTGCCGGCGGCGACCTTCTCCAATTACAACCAAAACTCAAATGCGTCAATTCCTTCTTCACCGATCCTCCCTGTGCCATTCGCCGGCGGCGACCTTCTCCAATTAGCTCCAATTGACTTCGCAATTCCCAGTAGTGCGTGCTTGGGCTCCGGAATGGAATTGGAAGCAGGGGAAGGGCAATCGGTTTTGGTCGGAGATTAGGGAGAGAGATGGAGTGAGTAAGAAGAAGACGCAGGGATGGAGGTCTCTGTGTATCTGCGGATAGAGAGAGAGAGAGGAGAGAGAAAGTGAATCTCAGTGTTGGTGTGTGAGAGAAAATGTGAGAGTGATAAAAATGAGAGGCCTCCTCTTCCAAATGAACGTAAATTGAAAGAACGGTGAGTAAATTGAAAGAACGGTGTTCTTGGGATGTTGGAAAATTTGAGTGCCAGACTGTGAGTTTTGAAGTGCCAGTATATATTTTTTTGAGTGCCAGTTTATGTATTTTGGAGTGCCAGTTCTTGTGTTTTGAAAGCCAGTTTGATTTTGAAGTGCCAGTTCTTGTATTTTGAATGCCAGTTGGGTAGAAATTGAATGCCAGTTTGAGTTTGGGTAGAAATTGAATGCCAGTTTAATTGATTTTTAATGTCGGTTCATATTTTTTTGAGTGTCAGTAC
The DNA here is from genome assembly GCA_022495995.1 of Adenophora triphylla var. japonica. Lineage (NCBI taxonomy): Eukaryota > Viridiplantae > Streptophyta > Magnoliopsida > Asterales > Campanulaceae > Adenophora > Adenophora triphylla. Next base: position 1,094,317 of record JAFEMH010000098.1, on the reverse strand, counting down.
ATGTTATTTTGAGTGCCAGTTGGTGATTAATCAAGTGCCCGTTAGTGTATAATCAAGTGCCCGTTGGTGTATATTTTGAGTGCCCGTTAGTGTATAAATAAGTGCCCGTTAGTGTATAATCAAATGCCAGTCCATGTATTAATGCCGGTGCTTGTATTTTTGTGAGCCGGCAAAAATATTAGTGTAACAAAGTGCCGCAAGTGTTAGTGTAGCAGTGCCGGTGTGAAGAGTGCCGGTTCATGTATTTAAAAGTGCCGTGTAAAAAGTGCCGGTTTCGGTTAACAAAGTGCCGGTACCGGTTACACTGGCACTTTGTTAAACCGGTGCATCGGCACTTTTTACCGGCACTTTGTTACATATGAACTGGCACTTTGTCACACTGGCAGTTTGTTAAACACGCACTGACATAAACGGGGGAACCATTAATTACGAAAATGCCACCGTTTATTTTGAACATGGTTGCCAGTAATTACAAAATTGCCACCGTTTATTTTGAAAACACGTTTTTCCTTAGCTTAAGAAAAAACTAGTTTTTTATAAGACCAACTCCATGTTGTGGTAATGATTTGTGCTCTTGTTAAAAAAGGATTAAAATAAGGAGCGTCAATGTCAATGTATGGACTTTTTGCTGAAAGAAATCAACACTGAGTAAATATAAAAATTAACAACACAAATCTTTGATTAATCCACAAAAACTTATTATAATGATCATAACTTTTTAATATAACTTAAATATTTTATTAAAAAAAAAAGACATTCTTCGGACACTGTTTAAAGCAAAATCATCAATCAAGTCTTCGTATTTTACACTTTCCAATAGCTCATTCTCAATCGCTATTATCGCTAATCCATTAATTCTTTCTTGTAACATTGTAGAACGCATATACAACTTCAACAATTTCAATTTTGAAAGCTTCTTTTTCTTTTTGTAGATGCAACATTCACATCAATAGTCAACAAAATTTTATAAGCAATAAAAACATTGGAAAAACAATCCAAATCTTTCAAAAATTTCAAAATATCAATAGCTCTCACTATGTCTTCGAGTAATACCTCCCTAAGCAACTTCAATCCCACAAATAATTCATATCCATCAATATCAGATAACTAATTATTCTTAAGTGAATTTTCAAATTGAATACAAGAGTTCTTCAAACTCATATCATCCAGTGACTTAAACTTGTGAGAAGTAAACAAGAAATCAAAAATGCTTTCATATTTTTTAAATTGCTAAAATATACTAATAAGAGAACTAAGTGCTTGATCGACTATGTAAAGAAAAAAATTTACTCTAAATGATTACTCTCCGGATAATGGAGTAATTGATGATGTACTTGAATTTTTTTTAAAGTATTTTTTTTCTTCGAATTTCACGCTTATGAGGAAAGATAGGATCAATATTCATTTCAATGGCAAGTTCCTTAGCACAGTCTAAGGCATTATTAAAACCATTCTCCCTATAGGTCTCAAATAAAAAAAACAAATCATTTGTTATTTTAATAGCCACGTCAATAAACATGTCATTTGATTGTAAAAATTTACTCACAACATTAATAACACATAATATTTCATACCAAATAATTATTGCAATCAGAAATTCAAAATCACCAAGTTCATTGGTTGCTAAAGATTTAACTTCACTCTTTACTTTGCAATCATTATCATTATCCGCTACTTGAACAAAGCTTCTCGTAGTTTCGACATTTGAAATCTTATAGCTTTTACACTATCAACATGGCTTTCGCAATGAGTAGATGGCAATGATTTTAAAGTCAATCCTTTCACATTTTCTTTCAAAATTTGTCATCTATTTGTAGAACATACAAAAATTGTATATATGCGTTGTATAACTTCAAAAAAATCTATAGCTTTAACACACGTGTTTGTCATATCACATAATGTCAAGTTAAGACTATAACAACCACAATGAGTATAAAAAGCTCTAGAATTTTTTTCAAGTAACCTTTTTTGTATTTCTTTTTTTATCCTTTCATATTTGAACCATTATTATAACCTTGCCCTCGCACATTAAGTATATTAAGATCAAGTTCTTTTAATTCATTTTGTAAAACATCAAAAAGTCATTGTCCAATTGTATTATTCACATTCAAAAATTCTAAAAAAAAAGATTCTTCAATAGTAACAGAATTTGATAAAACATCCACATATCTTAATATCAAAGACATTTGCTCTTGGTGACTCACATCGGGAGTACAATCAAATATCAATGAGAAATATTTTGCTCGTTTAATTCTTTTAATGAATTCAGTTTTAATTGCAAAATCAAGCAAAATTATTAACTCATTATGAATGGAGTGACCTAGATAATGAATATTAATATTATCATTAGTAATCTGGTTAACAAGTTCTTGAACAATCGGGTCAAACTCAGCCAACATTTCAATTAAACCCAAAAAAAGTTACCATTGCTTTTTTCATACAATTTCTTTTTAGAACCACAAAAAGATAAATTATGATTAGCAAGATACTATTTAACAATTGAAATAATTATTTGCAACACTTTCTTCCTTTAATCTTTTTCTTTCTCAATTATTCTTTGAGCCGCCTTATCAATAGTTTAATTATTTTGAAATTTTAAACGCAATCATACCAAGTGATCATATTTTGTATATGATCCATGCTTGTCTCATGTTCTTTAATTCTTATGCCAATATGCCCCCAATCCGAAAAACCTTCATTTGTTAATAGATCTCTATCAATTCCTTTTTTTTTATTTTACAACAAAAGCAAAATATTTTATCAAGCTCTTTTGAGTAAACAAGCCAATCTCTATCACACTTTTCTCCATTTGATAAAACTCTGTTATACAATTTACTAGTAAATCTCCTAGAAAAATTATCTTTGGGATCTTTCACAATAGAGTAATCCCTTTTAAGACCTTTTTTTCACTAATAAATCAATCAATTTTGAATCAAAACTATCCCATATTTTTGGATCATATATATTAGGAAAATGAAAAGTTTGGGACGAAATTATTTGTTCCACAATATCATTTTCAACAAATATGTCGTAAATAATTTCAGCATCAATGTTGTTTTCAATAGGCACATCAACATTAACATTCTCAATAGGCACATCATCCAAATTATAATTTTCGACAGGTATATCATCATAAGTATTATTATCTATCGACAAATTATCAATACTATCTTTTTCAATATGCAAACTATCATCAATAAACAAACTAGCATTTGATCAAGATTTTGAATTTCAACCGAAATTCATGGGTATTTTATAATAAATCTATTAAGTGCTCTTCTTTGAGATTTATTCAATTTTTCAATTCTTTTTCTTTTCTTACGCTTTTTATGACCAGATTCTTGTTTTTTAATCTTAGGAGGCATAGTTAAAAAATATCAAAAAAAAATTGTAACACTTTTAATAATAATAAAATAATAATATTAAAGTGCAAATAGAAATAGGAATGAAAAACCTATATAATGAGTATGAATTGAAGACCTCTTTGGTGGCTCCACCTCAGAATTATGAAAGTATTGCACTTTGCAGAAGAAATTGATAGTAGAAGAAAGGAAGAAACATGATTTTCCTAAATTAAGATGGTGAGTAACATATATATTATTTGATTTTACCGTTGTTTTGATTAATCAATCGCCAGTCACTTCTTCAATCAAGTCGCGATTTTCGAATTGCCGTTTGATCTTCTTGCATAATTTCCGAACCATGAATCTGCGGTTTTTTTTTTTTTTTTGTCGGTGTTGCTTAGTTGAGCGTCGTTTCTGATTTTCTCGTACATGGTTTTGGGCTAGGTATTGGGGTGGGGGGAAATATGGGGTCCTAGGACTTTTTGTACACCTCCAAAATCGGACCTGAAAAGAAATAACGATAACCTAATAAATAAAGGAAAAGATAAAACCCTAATTAGTAGATTAATTTATTACTTAATAATATTCAATTAAAAATAAAAGTTAAATTATAAATTAATTTGGGATGCAAAAAAGGGAATAGTGAGAGAGAGAGAGAGAGAGAGAGAGAGAGAGAGAGAAAAAAAGTTTTGAAATTTGGTACGCATGCAACTGCCCCCATAGCACCTGAAAATTCTAGCTGTTGATTTGTTTGTTTGCACATTCGGGCAGTTTTCTCTTGTTTTATACTACAGGTACTAAAGTGAATAATTATAATGTTTTATCCTTTTAACTCATTCATTTGACGCGGAGCTCCACGTATTTTACATTTTTGTTAATTTAGTGTTCAAAGTTAATAACTTCAGTTAGTCAAAAAAAATAATTAACGAAATTGTAAAACTTTGTCAAGTCATCACATGTCAAAGTGCAAGAGTCCTTCTATGACTTGTAATATCAAAATCATGTAGTATATGGGTGAGTTAATTTTAAGAAAGTAGATTTTTGATTTTCATAACAAGATTTAAATATTGGGTAGGTTATAATTTTATTATTAATATCTTTTATTCTTTATAGATATATTTTTTACTCTTAACTTTTAGAATCTAACAAATCTAACAATTATTTATCTATTTTAGTGTTAATCTTTTTCTTTTTTTCTTGTAGGTTACTTCACATATTGAGCATGTATAAAATATGGATTATTGTTTTGAATAAACTACGCACTTCTAATCATTCTACAGAGCAAAATCAGAAAGAGAGACTTCATAATTTTGAGATTTATTAAGAGTGCTAGTTTAGTTTGTGTGTGACTGTTTTAAATCTGAATACACATGTTTCTTTTCTATACAAGTTTTTGTTGCTGTCATAGTGTTTTACTGTCGTTAAATAACAAAGGTTGTTCTCAAGATCAGTTGTTAGTTTTAGAATTTGCTTGAGTATGTTTTTTTCTTATTTTACTTATTTAGCTTTTTATTTTGTAATCAGATCTTTGGGTCCATTGCGCTCTATAAGTTTCTTTTTTTTTTAAATCTATGCTCAATAAGTTTCTTTTAAATGAGTGTATCAATTTTTCGTCTTTTTGGACGAAAATAACCCCCCCCCCCCCAAAGAATGTTGTATTTATTATATTTTCAAAAAAAAATTAATAATAATAAATAAAAAAATCAGAATATTGTATTATATTCAGAATATTGTATTATATTTTCAGAATGTTGTATTATATTTTCAAAAATAAAATAATTTTTTTTAAAAAAAAAATCAGAATGTTGTATTATATTTTCAGAATGTTGTATTATATTTTCAGAATGTTGTATTATATTCAGAGTGTTGTATTATATTTTCAGAGTGTTGTATTATATTTTCAAAAAAAATTAAAAAAAAATAATTTTTTTTTTTAAAAAAAAATCAGAATGTTGTATTATATTTTCAGAATGTTGTATTATATTTTCAGAATGTTGTGAGGGCAAAATTGAAAGTTCACTTGTAAAAAGAACTTCCTGGTCATTTTAATATAATGAGGAACTTAGTAAAAAGTGATTTGTTCCAAAAGAAACTTATGAGGCAAAATCCCGATCTTTAATAATGGAATCCTTTTTAGGTTTAAAGTCTTGTTTGATTGCATTGAACCAGTAAACGTTTAATAATTTGTGTTATTTATTTTTCGCTGCATATCAATCCCCGTGTCATTTTAAAATGTCTTATTTCAAATGCGAAGGATGAAATATATTCTTTTTTACGTTAAATTTATTATTTTTAATAGTGCACTTTTTAGTTTCTTTTGTTACATAAAATTTGACCGGTGATTATAAATTTTAGATCTGTCAATGCATGTATCACGTTTTAGCTTTACAAAATTATTGTAGGTTGAAAATGCGAGGGGAGGGGGGGAGCCTGACTGCCTCGTTGTTTTGTCTGTGGAAAGCAAAACGGCTAGAATGTTAGGACCCCCCATTTCAAGGAAAAGCTGAAACAGGGCATTCACACAACCCCCCCCCCCCCCACACACACACCACCCCCCACCCCTCTTTAATTCTTCCATCAAAACAATAAATAAATAAATAAAATAAAAAAGAATACAATTCGTTGATTAAGAGAGATTTTGAAAATATTTTTATTTTTATAAAATTTAAAGGTAAAGATGTTTATATATTTGTGCTATTTCATTTTCTGAATTTTTAATTTTACTATAATGATCAATTTACCCTTACTAAATATCACTTGAGTTGCATATGGCATAATTTGATGACTTCAATCTTACTAAATTGGATGGAGGGACCAATTGCACTTAACTGGAGTTGTAAAGGGACAATTTTAATTAAAAATGAGTTACAAGGACTAATCTCATAAAAGGCAAATACTCCCTCGTCTCAAAATGATCTTTAAAAAAATAAAAAAAATTCTACGAATGAACCTTTAATAATTATTTTAGGTTGATTTAATTAAGTTAATAAAAATTCAAAACTTAAACTTGTTATTGATAGTATCGTTGATTGCGTATTAATTACAAGTTTTAGATTTACATTAGTATAACTAAATCAACCTATAACTACTGATTAAAGTTCATTCGTAGTAATAAAAAAAAAAAAAAGATTATTTTGAGACGAATACTTAAAGTTAATTCATAGTAACAAAAAAAAATCATTTAATAAGACAAATGAAGTAGTAAATGAACTATTTGAATAGTTTGTCCTATATATAATAATCAATAATTAAGAAAATATTGAAATAACATATTTAGGGACATAAGTACTTTTTAAAAATATTTATTAATAATTTTCTATAATATAACATTCATTTCGAACTAACACTTTTGAGGTTGATGTTATCATAAAGTAAATCAGTCTCGATGAGCTTGGATTCCATTGATCGGGCGCCATGATGTTACGAGCGGACCAATAGGACAAATCGACCCACAATCATTTCGCGCACTTAAAGGCGGGCTCCTGACCCCAAGTCAGCCTGCGTTATCTTTTAACAGATGTTAAGCTCATTTTAGGACATCTGCGTTATTTTTTAACAGATGTGCCGTCCTAATCAAACTGCCCACCTGACAATAGGGGTGTGCAAATCCGCCCATCGGCCCGCAAAGCCCGCCATGCCCGCAAGGTCCGTGCCCGCAATGCCCGTGCCCGCAAGGTTTTCAACCCTGCTGGGCTTGACTACTTAAAAGCCCGCGGGATTTGGGCTGAGATCGGGCTTTCATAGTTTTCGGCCCGTTAGGCCCGGCCCGGCCCGCAACCCCCAAAAGACGTAAAATTCCAATTATGCATTTACAGATTTACTTACTATTTTAATTTACACATCTCACTCATGTATACACTAGAGCTGAACCTTTGACCCAATTACTCGGACTCGACTACATGAATAATTTTCTCCGTGAGTTTAATTCATTAAGTACCGGATCACAAGACCAGTGAGAGGCTAAAGATATTTAACTGTGCGAAAGTGTTATACTCCCTCCGTCCCACCCGAATTTGGACAAAGTTACTTTATACGGAGATTAAGAAATAACAATAAGATAATAAAAATGTGTGGTAGAAAATGAAGAGAGAGAATGAGTGGAGTTAATAGTGGTTGGTTGAATAAATTGTATGGTGGAGAATGAGTGGAGTTAATGAGTGAGTGAGGTAGGTCCATTTTTTTATTATTATAAACTTTCCTTTTTGGGTTGTCCAAATTCGGATGGGACGCCCAAAAAGGAAATTTGTCCAAATTCGGATGGGACGGAGGGAGTATATAAGACTAGCATGGCTTAAGTCCTACTAGGGAGAATGTTAACTGCAAGCAAAACTGATAATCATTTTGTAGACACTCGAAGGTCAGTTAACCTTATAGACATCATGATTTACTTAAAATTGCACTTTTACTTCAGTTAAATGATCTGTAGCTTGACATATCAAAGCACATTTATAGAATCTCGAGCATCATGTCTCTCTTCGTGTTTATTCTTCTCAATCAACCAAATACTTCAAATGCAAAGCATACAAATAATCAAATTACTAACTCTAGTATTACTCAACCTAGTTGAATTCAGAAACAAGGCAAAGATAACAAGTTGAGTTGATGTAAGATTTAACTAGCTTATGTGTACAGAAATACTTGCAGATTTGTTTCCCTTGTTGTCAAATTGTTCTGACGGATTCTTTCTAACAGTGAAATTTGTAATTTTAAATTTGGGACTGCTTTGTAATGTTAAATTGTTAACTTTATGAAAATCTTTTGATCTTGAAGTTGAAATTTGTAATTTTAAATTTGGGCCCGTCAAGCCCGAGCCCGCTAAATGCCCGCTTAAAGCCCGCAAAAGCCCGTTAATTTGAGCCCGCTAAATGCCCGCTATGTTGGGCTCTTAAAATTGAAGCCCGCAACTAAATGGGCTCATACCGGGCTTTGCCAAAGCCCGCGGGCTTTGGGCCCACGCACACCCCTACCTGACAATGTGATCTGTACCATTCTGACACCAGCCTCATACCTGTCACATCACATAAAATGGGCGTTCGACGCTTAACCTACCACTTACTTTACTCATTCTTTATATCTATCAACGACATTTCTCTGTTCTGACAGAGTCCCATCTCAACGGATATCAATTAAGGCGTGTCAGGTATTATAGTAATAGTCAATTACGATAAATGTCGAGATACTTCTCACGTTATCTTCGACTATAAATAGCTCTCTCAGCTCCCATGAGTAAGATACGTTCTAATACCTAAATACACACATTCTAAGGCATTCATGGTCTTAGTCTCAGTCTCAATAAAGATTATTTTTCAATAATCTTACTCTCACGTTCAAGAATCTGAGCCATGATCATATCCTAACCGTGCTTTTTCTATTGTTTTGTGTTCCATAGATTCAAACTATTAGAGTTGGATACTTAACCTGAATTCTCAAGCATCATCAAGCGTAAATTTCAAATAGTTCATTTTAATTTTGATGTGACTATAAAATATTCATCGAAAAATATGATATGTCTAAGGGACATAATTGACATAATAAATATGTGAAAAATGTGTAACATTACAGGGATAAAATGATCATTATCTGGACCCTAAAATATGATGATATATATGGCTTCTCAATTGGGCCAAATGGGTCAAGCGGACAAATGGAAAATGAGCAAATGGGAGAATGGACTAATAAGCTTTAGGGCAAAAGCCCATCCCCACACTAAGTAGATAAGGCAGCTTTTCTTCCAGAAAGGAGAGATCTCAGATCTCAGGTTCACTCTCTCTCTCTCTCTCTCTCTCTCTCTCTCTCTCTCTCTCTCTCTCTTCTTTCATCAAAACTTCAAATTCTCTCTCTAAAATGTTCAATATTTACATACTCAAAGAATGGTTTAATGATTCTCATACCGAAAAATTTTGGGGGGAAAGACCCCCCACCTTTAACGGTGTCTTGTTTTCTCAAATTGCTACGAAAAATTTGGAGTCGTGAACAACCATGTTTTTCATCCAACTTGAAAATTCATGATGAGCAAATTTTTTGTAGCGTCAAATTTAAATGGCAGATTAAGAGGGCTGCACTGCATGCAGCGCTGGTGGTTAAGTAACAGCTATATTTGCATAATTGGATTCATTGGATGAAGCTAATAAAGGACGACTCATTTGGTTTGGTGACAATTAAGTGATGACTAACGACATTTGTCCCACTAACCAGCGCACGCACGCACGCACTCACCATTGCTACATTTTTTTTTTTTTTTTATTATCCAGGGTTCCCAGCCTTCGCGGTGCTAATTCTGACCACTGCATCGGCCCCTCAATACGCTGGCGGATGAAATCATGGATGTGCCCTATGCAGCCAGGGTGGGAGCACCCCTTATACTCCAGAGCCCCAAAAGAGCCCTCCTACAAGGCAATTACTTGGCTGCTCCACAATACCAATAAATTGGCTGCTCCACATCACCAAACCAAATGGCTGCTTCACAACACCAATAGATTATATTATGAGCTATGCTACTGAGTTAGCGTTCGGTATTACTAGCCCTTCTTTCTTACTCAGGTTTCGAAAACGGGGACCCCATTAACGTCTCTTTCCTCCACCACGCACGTGCATGCACTCCCCCACCCCAATTTACCTAGACACTTGTGCCGGTTTGCCCAAATCAAACCAATCCTCTGAAACACCCCATTAATTAATAACACTTTTTTTCTACTATTAGCTGTAAGTCAGCTTCTACAAATTAATTACTTATTATCGTCCCATTATAAATCGAAAGCCTACAATTGACATACCACCTGATCATTAATTTATGAATATTAGATTTTTTGTAATTCTAAAAAAGTTATTGATAAGTATTTCTAATTGCAAGAATAACAATTTTTAAAATTACAAAAAAATATCTAGATATTCATAAATTATTGGTCAAAGATGGTCAACAGTTGACCAACTTTCCGGTTTGTAATGGGACGGAGGGAGTACATGACTTGGTTAGATTACGTTATCGGTTATTCCTTTCGTCTAAAAAAATAAAAATTACAGGTTAATTAGTAAGAAACAAGTACTAGATAATAAGAATTTTTCTTCATTTAGATCATCTCTAACAGTTTACTTCAAATTTTATTTCAAAATATCAAAATAGTGCAATTTCATCACCAAATATCTCAAACCATCTTCAACACCTTGCTTCAAATTTTGCACCAAATAAAAATCTTTACAATATATATGCTTGTTATTTCATTTAATTAAAAGGTTTTATTTTATTTTAATGGTACAAATTTCAAAATATAAATAATAAATACTACTATTACTTTTATTCTTCTCAATTAATTATTTTCATTCAGCCAAGCCAAGAGAGAGAAACAGAGAAACAAAGAAAGAGATGCGATGAAGAAATTGAAAAGCCGCTGGCGCCACCGCCACCATCAGACCTAAATCAAGGTAATCTCCTTCTCCTTCTCCTTCCCCTTCCCCTTCCCCTTCCCCTTAATTCTACTTCTACTTACAGATCTCTTGGGTAATTTAAAAAAAAAAACAAAAAAGAAAAAAAATTAGGATGGCGCAAACAATTTCGGTGCGCCAAATAGGCAACGCTAAAATGGCGAGAAAGATAGCGTCGTTGTTGGAGCTTCATTTTCCGCCAATTTGGCGATGGCGCATGGGTTTGGCGTGGTGTTGGAGATGCTCTTATACTCTCTCCGCCTCAATTAAAAAATTACTATTTTCTTCGTACTTCTTCCGTTGCACGTGAATAAAAACTTATTTTTTTTGTATGTTACATGTGAGTGGAGACCGTACATAATGACAAAATTTTTACAGCATTCCTTCCACTCATTTTCTTTCATACATTACTTATACTCAAACCCAAATCAATTTACTTTTTTTCTCTCCTATTTAATTTTTCAAACTCACAAACATATTCTCCCACTAATTCTCTCTCCTACTTTTTCCGTAATTCTTATGCATCTCCACTCAAGTGAGTTGGAGGGAGTAAAAGTTGTTGGAAATGGGTAACGAAAGTTAAGTTTGACTTGTCGTTGACCTAACTTTCTAAAGGAAGTTCGTTAACTTCCAGCGGAGTTCGTTATTAGTTAACGAAGTAAGTTACAAAATGTATTCTACATTTGTTGTAGATAAGGAAATTCATTTATCATCTCAAAACCATTTCCGGGTGAATGAGAAATTAATGACAAATGATTTGTCACTTAACAAGAGTTAAATAATGGGTCAAAGTTTGATTTGGGTTGGTCCCAAAATTGGTTTGGACTTGTTGTGGCTAAAGGGCTGATGAGCAGGCTGAAGAAGCTTCTGCACGATCGTGTAGTGTCTAGGACACGGGCGTGCACCGTGCCTTGCCTTGCCACTCGACCGTGCAGAGCCTTGGACTCGACCGATAGATTAACTTAGCCTAATCATTTCATCTTGTTGCATTAAGTTCCTTCAAATCCGATAGTTCCAAATAGTCAATTGTTCGTTAGATTTGTTAATTTGGAGTGCTCCTATTAACAAATAGAAGTCGTTGCATCTCACGAGAAGTTTGTCATCAACCGAAGTAAGCACCAAATAAGACAATAACACTTCTTACGAAAATTGTGTTAAACACAAGCCTCGACTACATCAAGTTTGTCTTTTCAATTTTCGTTATCTTTTCCGTTATCTTTCTCATTTTTTTTTATTATTTCCTTAAGAATCCTTGGTAAAAATCCCAACAATCGTAAGTAGTATTTGACGTTTCTTAAGGCGTTCCTACAATGGCAAGTGAGAAAGACACCTCCGAATCATTCGAGCTTACTCCCCCTCAAATGCACCGCTCAAGAATATTGCACCCGCTTCTACAAAATCTCACTCGGTTCATGGTGAGAAACCCCCAAAGTTTACTGGGGTGGATTTCAAGAGATGGCAACAAAAGATGCTATTCTACTTGACCACTCTAAGTTTGCATCGATTCTTAAAAGAAGATTCGATTATTCAAAATGGTGATCCCGACCCTCAAAGGCTTTTGGCCAAAGAGGCTTGGAACCATGGTAATTTTTTATGTAAAAATTACATCTTGAATGGACTCGATGATGCACTCTATAATGTGTATAGTACCGTCGAGTTAGCCAAGGCGTTGTGGAATACCTTGGAAAGGAAGTACAAGATTGAAGATGCCGGGTCGAAGAAGTTTGTCGTCGGCAAATATCTTGACTTCAAAATGGTGGATTCTAAGTTGGTAACAACTCAAGTTGATGAGTTCCAACTTATATTGCATGGTCTTGATGCCGAAGGAATGATAATGAATGATCCTTTCAAAGTGGCATCAATCATAGAGAAGTTGCCGCCTTCATGGAAGGACTTCAAAAATTATCTCAAGCATAAACGCAAAGAGATGACTTTGGAGGACTTGGTTGTTCGTCTTCAAATTGAAGAGAATAATCAAGACAATGAAGCCAAGGCTACCAAAGGCAAGATGGAGGCAAAAGTCAATATCGCCGAGGCAAGCACTAGCGGCACCAAAAGGAAGCATTCCGGGAATGCTAAGAGAGGGAAGAACAAGGGCTCCTCAACTAAGAAGTTCAAAGGAGCATGCTATAATTGTGGCAATTCGGGCCACATAGCAAAGGATTGTCGCCATCCAAAGAAGGAGGCGAACAATGTGGAAGATATGGATCTTGATTTTGCTGCGGTGATCTTCGAGGCAAACGTGGCAAATTTGGATGACAATCCAAAGAAATGGTGGATAGATACCGGGGCTACCCGCCATATTTGTGCTAATAAGGAGAGTTTTTCTTCTTATACTCCCATTTCCGGAAGAAAATTGTATATGGGAAATTCAGCGACTTCCGATGTTCAAGGCATTGGAAATGTTGTATTGAAGATGACCTCGGGGAAAGAAGTGACCTTGCTTGATGTGCTACATGTTCCGGACATCCGCAAGAATCTAGTTTCCGGTGCTTTGTTAAGTAAAGCCGGTTTTAGATTAGTTTTTGAATCTGACAAGTTTGTATTAACCAAGAATGGTTTATTCCTTGGAAAGGGTTACCTCAAGAAGGGACTTTTCAAGATGAATGTAATGAATGTTATCCGCCAAGGTGCGAAGAATAAAAATGTTGTTTCTTATGTTTACTTGTCGGAAAGTCCTAGTTTATGGCATGATAGATTAGGTCATGTAAACTTCGACACTATTAAGAAGTTAGTTAAACAAGATTTAATCCAAATGACTAAATCTGATTCAACTAATAAGTGTGAAGTTTGCGTTGAGGCAAAAATGACGAAGTCGCCATTTAATGCAATAGAAAGAAACACAACTCCTCTCGAATTAATTCACACCGACATATGTGATTTAAAACTTGTGCAAACTCGAGGAGGTAAAAGGTACTTCATTACATTCATAGACGATTGCACTAAGTATTTTTATGTTTATCTCTTAAGAAGTAAAGATGAAGCCTTAGGGGCTTTCGAGATTTATAAGAAAGAAGTTGATAATCAACTTAACTTAAAGATTAAGAAAATTAGAAGTGATAGAGGAGGAGAATATGAAGCTCCGTTTGAAGGACTATGTTGGGAATCCGGCATAATTCATCAAACGACTGCTCCATATACCCCTCAGTCTAACGGAGTTGCTGAACGCAAAAATCGTACTCTCAAAGAGATGATGAACGCATTTTTGATAAGTTCAGGCTTACCCGACAACTTGAGGGGGGAAGCTATACTCACTTCTAATTATATTCTTAATAAGATACCCAAGAAAGGTATTGATAAAACGCCCTATGAGTTATGGCATAATCGTAGGTCGTGTTATAAATATCTTAAAGTATGGGGTTGTTTATCTAAGGTTGAAATACCTAAGCCGAAACAAGTGAAGATTGGTCCAAAAACCATTGACTGTATTTTTATTGGATACGCCAATAACAGTAGTTCCTATCGATTCATAGTGCACAAGTCAGAAATTCCTGATATGAATGCAGGAATGACAATAGAATCAAGGAATACAGAATTCTTTGAAAATATCTTTCCTGCTAGGGATAGGAAAGAAGGTAATTCTCTAAAGAGAACATATGAATCTACAAACGGTCCATCTCAAGTAGAAGATGAAGGACCTAGACGTAGTAAAAGGGCAAGAGTGGAAAAGTCTTTTGGTCCTGATTTTCTATCATTTATGTTGGAAAACGAACTAGCTACTGTTAAAGAAGCTTTATCTGGACCGGACAGTACGTTCTGGAAAGAGACTATTAACAGTGAGATAGAATCCATAATGCTTAATAATACTTGGGAATTGGTGGATCTCCCTCCAGGTTGCAAACCATTAGATTGCAAATGGATTCTTAAAAGAAAGTAAAAAGCCGATGGATCTATTGATAAGTATAAAGCTAGGCTAGTTGCCAAAGGGTTTAGACAGAAAGATGGATATGATTTCTTCGATACATACTCCCCTGTCACAAGGATCACATCTATGCGTGTTCTCATAGCTATTGCAGCAGTGCATAATCATGAGATACACCAAATGGATGTGAAGACAGCCTTCCTAAATGGAGAGCTAGATGAAGAAATTTACATGGAACAACCCGAAGGGTTCGTGGTTCCTGGTAAAGAACGAAAGGTGTGTAAACTTGTAAAGTCATTATATGGACTAAAACAAGCACCTAAACAGTGGCATGAGAAATTCGATAGAACTATGCTATCAAATGGATTCAAGATTAATGAATGTGACAAATGTGTCTACATTAAAGGAACATCTGAATCATTTGTTATTGTCTGTCTTTACGTAGACGACATGTTGATAATAGGAAGTACTCATGAATTGATCATGAATACCAAAGGCTTGTTAAAGAAGCACTTTGACATGAAAGATATGGGATTAGCTGATGTTATATTAGGAATAAAGATTTCTAGAACATCAGAAGGAATAGTTCTGTCACAGTCCCATTATCTGGAAAATGTACTTCGAAAATTCGATGTCATTAACAGTCCCCCGGCTAAGACACCTGTAGACTTAACTCTACACTTAGCAAAGAACGGAGGGGAACCAGTTTCTCAGTTGGAGTATGCAAGAATAATCGACAGTCTGATGTACTTAACGAATTGTACACGTCCAGACATTGCATATTCAGTGAGCAAACTAAGCAGGTTCACGAGTAATCCCAAGTCATGCATCATCGAAAGCACTAATGAGAGTATTGAGATATTTAAAGTATACTATGAATCATGGGATACTTTATAAGAGATATCCAGCAGTATTAGAAGGATACTGTGATGCAAACTGGATATCGGACACAAAATACTCAAAATCCACGAGTGGATATGTTTTCACAATAGGTGGAGGAGCAGTGTCATGGAAATCCTCCAAACAAACATGTATAGCCAGATCCACGATGGAATCTGAGTTTATTGCTTTAGATAAAGCTGGAGAAGAAGCAGAATGGCTTAAGAACTTCCTGGAGGATATTTCTTGTTGGAATAAACATGTGCCTGCTGTACTAATACACTGTGATAGTCAATCAGCAATAGGAAGGACACAGAGCAGTATGTATAATGGTAAGTCTAGACATATTCGTCGTAGACATAATACCATTAGACAGTTGATCAAGAATGGGGTTATCACAATTGACTATGTGAAGTCAAATGATAACATAGCGGATCCGTTTACGAAAGGTATAAATAGAGATCAACTGTATAAACTGTTAAGGGGAATGGGCTTAAAACCCACAATAAAAGAACTCATAGTGGACACTCAACCTTGAGAATTGGAGATCCCATGCCCTTGGTTCAATGAGACAACCAAGCTATAAGTTCTAGTAGAATCACTTGGAAACAACAACTCGGTTGAATGACCTGGAGATGTTGAATACTCATTCCCGAACATCCAAGTATAAGCACCTGCGCAAAGTGGTGAGGATAAGTTGAGAAAACTTTTAATGATTCCTATACCTACGGGTGGAGTAGTGCGAGATACTCCTTATAGTATGAATCACCTATATAAACGAGAAGTAACTTGGTCGCTTCTAATATGAATGCTTATGAATAGAGATACGGTCCAGGCCGAAATGGACAAAACGATGAGAACAATAACCAAGTAGACCTATTATTATGTGAGTATTGTTGTCTTGGTATACATCATACTGATCGGTTTGGTTCAGCGACTCGCTACCAAATGGCTAGTATATCCGATAATATTTCACTAGCGGAGATTCAAAGCCATAAGCTATCTATCCCGATGTAATAATGGTTCGCCGAAACTTTTGGACGAAATTGCATACATGCATTAATTGTCATTCATGTGGGGGATTGTTGGAAATGGGTAACGAAAGTTAAGTTTGACTTGTCGTTGACCTAACTTTCTAACGGAAGTTCATTAACTTCCAACGGAGTTCGTTATTAGTTAACGAAGTAAGTTACAAAATGTATTCTACATTTGTTGTAGATAAGGAAATTCATTTATCATCTCAAAACCATTTTCGGGTGAATGAGAAATTAATGACAAATGATTTGTAACTTAACAAGAGTTAAATAATGGGTCAAAGTTTGATTTGGGTTGGTCCCAAAATTGGTTTGGACTTGTTGTGGCTAAAGGGCTGATGAGCAGGCTGAAGAAGCTTCTGCACGGTCGTGTAGTGTCTAGGACACGGTCGTGCACCGTGCCTTGCCTTGCCACTCGACCGTGCAGAGCCTTGGACTCGACCGTGCATATTGCCTTTGCACGGCCGTGCAGTTCCTTGGACACGGCCGTGCAAGTGCTGTTATATCCGAAAAGTTGTGACTTTTCAAGGGAAAAGCCACAAACCCCTTAACTCTCCTTATATACTTTCCCTCCGAATTTCAATTCACATATACAGTAAATTGAGTCTTCCTACACACATTTGAGATAGATTAACTTAGCCTAATCATTTCATCTTGTTGCATTAAATTCCTTCAAGTCCGATAGTTTCAAATAGTCAATTGTTCGTTAGATTTGTTAATTTGGAGTGCTCCTATTAACAAATAGAAGTCGTTGCATCTCACGAGAAGTTTGTCATCAAACGTAAGCACCAGTGCGGGACAAATACTTCTTACGAAAATTGTGTTAAACACAAGCCTCGACTACATCAAGTTTGTCTTTTCAATTTCAGTTATCTTTTCCGTTATCTTTCTCATTTTTCTTTATTATTTCCTTAAGAAGCCTTGGTAAAAATCCCAACAAAAGTTTGAAAAAAAATTATTCATACTAAAAAACAATGCAAGTAGAAAAGAAACTGTGAGTGAAATAAGTGAGCGATATTTGATGAATGAGACCCGCAATTTAAGAGTAAGATTAAAACAAGTGAGTATGTATAATATAATAATACAAATAAATTTTTGCCACTTTAGAAAACGTAAAGTTTATAACGAGACATCCTTTTAAAATAAAATGTGAAGCTTAAATTGAAACAAATAATATAGTAATTATTTTTTAAATAAATTATTTTTTTTTTTAAACGAAAGGAGACGTAGCTCCCTAGATTTTATAAATAAAACGATAATACAAGACATGGTGGGGGACATAACCGCCAAAACCACCGGAATGAAAATAAAATAAAATGTGGGGCTTAAAGCCAACAATAAAGTAAAGGAAACTAAGGGGAGGGGTTCAAGTCCATGGACCGCCCCATTACAATAGGAGGGGGAAGCTAAATTCTAATCCAAAGAAATCAGCTCCAAACCGGAATTTCACGAGATGCCACGCGGACGGGCATCAAGAAAACACGGGCAAGTATGAAGATGAGGAGTGGCCATGTCGAAACAAGACCCAAAGAAGAGGAATTTCAATAACCATCAGGAACAATCATCAAAGAGATTGAAACACAGAATTTGTTACTTTTGTCAATTGAAACAAAATATCCAAATGACATCGAAAATAGATGGGGGTGAGGCAGATCTTCCTCACCAATATTCCAGCGAAGGTGGATTTATCAAAATCCCAAAATAAATCAAGGGTGAAATTAACACAATCTTGGTGCAGACCTGCAACAGCAAGGACTTTTGAATTGCAATTCTCAGGCTGCCAAACCATGGTGCTACCTTCTCCGATCAAACCAGCAATAGATTTGGCCGGGGTCGACTTTGGAACAGGTGGTGGCAGCGACGGCGCGGCATGGGAGACCCGATTTGTGCACCGTATTGGAGAAGTCGACGCTGGAGAAGGAGGGTAGGCCGCCGACGGCGACGGGAAAAAATTAGGATTGGTGGCTTCTTGAGTCGCAATAGGGTTTTGTTTGGGGTATTGATTGGAGATTTCAATCTCCAGGAAATCCATGGAAGTCGGCCAATAGACCGGCTCCGGCTGCTTCAAAGACGAAACCATAAAAGAGGAGGCGGAGCTGCCATCAGCCCACCCCTAGGGGTTGAGACCCCAGGGTTAGTTTGAGAGGATCAATCGCCAAGGACGGTAAGTCAGGCCGCCGGAGACAGCAGCAGAGACGCCGGCGCTGGTGATTGGGGAAGACGGCGAGGCTTGGAAACTCGAAAACAGGGATGTGGAAAAACGATTTTTTGGGGTATTGAATGGAGATGTTCTCCATTTGAAATACCATGACGACGGAATATAGTGGAGAATCCATGGGGTCCGGGCTATGCAACGGAGGAGAAAGGGCCGCCGCCCCTAGGGTACCTTTTAAATAAATTATTTAACATATTAATAAATTCAAAAAAATCAGTTAAAAATTGAGATCTAATTTGACGAATGGAGTAGATAGTAAGAATTTCATTTCTTTTGTAATTATAATACAATGTAATAATGATGTTTTTCATTTTCCCTATAATTATTTTCTATATCATAGTACAGTACAACAACGCGTTTCCAGATTTTTGTCTCTATAAATTCATTTTACCCAAAAAAGAGGCAATCGCAAACCCTAGGTTTCGAAAATCTCAAAAGCATAATAAAAAGTAAAAAGAATCTCCATATTAGCCGGTTGCCGGTAAAGAAAATGCCAATCTATGATCGCTTTGATACCGACTCAGCCAGTTTCCCGATTTTCTCAACTAGCTCCGGCGACATTTTTATCTCCGGTTTCCGCTCCTTCTCGGGTCGAAAATCAAACCCGAACGCATCCGAAACTTCATCGGAGCTCCACCCAGATTTCTGGAGTGAGTCCGATAACCGATCCACTTTGAGTAGTAAAGAGTCCAGAACCGCTTGGTTGTCTAATAACACCATCTCTTCTTCAAAGAACCCAGATGATGACACGTGTACCATATCCGAGACGTCGGCTTCAGCCCACCCGCCTTTTCTCAACACCGACCCGAGCTTTTGTACGTAATCTTCAACCCATTTTGGAACTCCGGATCTTTGGATTTCGAAATACCGATCCGGTGACGACGATGAAGAGGAAGATGAATTTGAGTTCCTCCGCCGGCGATCCACGGCGGCGTCACTCCAGAACTCAATCCATCTCGGCGTTTTACCACCAGTGACGGCGTCAAGACTTCTTCTCGAGTAAGTGATTGACGACCCGGCTGATCTTTCGCTGAGAGACCGTTGCTTTGAGAGTCTTTGTGAGCTCTGAAATACAGAAGATTCCCGGTCGAAAAAGTCGGAGAGATCAAAACCGCAACAAAATATCCGATTTTCGTCGACGTAAAATATGGGGTTTCCGGCCAAACAAGGGTTACAGGGAATGTAGCAACGATTGAAAATGGGAATGAGCAACGGAGCTCTCTTGAGTGCGTTTCTTGCAATTTTAATGGCTTTTTCCGGCTCCGTCGGCCGTTGTCCCCAAGATTTAGACCATAGAGCGTTGCGAGCGATGTGAAATGAAATAGCAGCTATGGGTAAATCAAGGGACGCGCGTAGATGTTGGCGAGCTAATCCGGCGGAGCGCCAATCCGGAAACCCAGGTCCGATTGGTAAACCAGCGGAGAGAACTGCTTTAAGATCAGGAGGAAAGGCAAACCCAAATTCAGCCTCCGCTCTGGCGAACTCAGTGTCAGATAAACCTGGCTGAACATGGACACCGGAGGTTTTAAGATGGGTGATAACTTTATCGGCAAGGGAAGTGAAAGAGATGAGACTGTTTCGGGCAGGGAGAGGAGTAGAGGGTGCAGATGCGGCGGCACGAGCAGAGAGACGGCGGAGACCAGCAACGTGAGCCGGATTAAGACCCGTCATCCTCCGATCCACATCAACCATTGTCGTTACGCAGAGAATCTATATAAAATATTGCCGGAGAATGGAATCTGAAAGAGTCGATCGTTGTGTTGGGTTTACTTTTTGAAGAGAGAGAGAAAGGGAAGTCTAAACTAGAAAGTGATGATGGTGAAGTGAAAACAGGGGAAAATTGAGAAAAGCTTTTGGAAGGATTGTAAAGAGAGGTTGGATACTTATAGCTGGTATCGAGTTTGGGTCCCACGTTTGGATTTTGCAAAATAATTTACAAGATTTTTTTTTTATTTGTAATACTCCCTCCTTCCCGTTCCATGATAAATGTCTCAAAATAGGTTTGACACGAAAAATAAAAAATAAATATATATAATGTAAAAAGTGTATATGTATTGTGAGTATGAAAAGTGGGTCTCTCAAATAAAAATCGTAAAATCTAGGGAGAAGCGTTTCTCCATAAGTTATGGAGAAACGGGTTACGGGTATCCAGAACCTTTTGAAAGGATATCCAGAAACTTTTTGTATTGGCCAGTGACGCTGTCCCAGTTGCTTACGGATATCGATGCCTCAGGTTACGGATATCCGTAACCCTGAAAGGATATCCGGAAAACATGAAAGTGATATCCGAAACCTTCAAAATGATATCCAGAAACTTTCAAAATGTTTCGGATATTCATTTGATGGTTTACGATATACATTTGAAGGTTTACGGATATTCGAAATCTTCAATAAGCAATTTCGATCTTGGCCTTGGATTTGGCTTCAAATCTATTTTTCTACGGATATCCGCCCAAAGGCTTACGGATATCCGTTTTAAAGCTTTCGGATATCCAGACCCTTTGAGCCGATATCAGAAATTTTCTTCTGGTTATCAAACGTATAGCTTCTGGCTATTAAAAACGCGTTTCTCCATAGTTATGGAGAAACGCGTTTCTCAACAGACCTACTCAATAAAAATATAATAAAAATTTTTCTTTTTTGAGTTGAAACATTTTAAATGAGACGTCCAAAAAAAATTGAGACATTTAAATCGGAACGGAAGGAGTATAATTTAGTTTAGTTTCCTTTTTTGGTGTTGTAGCATATGAATAGATGACTTTCATTAATTGAGAACCGTCTAAATTCTTAGCTTTGGAATGTAAAAGGTAGGTAATAACGCCACGAAAATTAGTAAATAGAGTAGTGGTAAATGTTGCAGAAATAATATTGAATTTGGGCTAAAATCTGTAAAATAGCATAGTTAGGAATGTTGGGTTGTCCCTCTATAACTATAGGACTTAAAAATCAGTATGTATTGAGAGTTACTATTTAAATCCCAAAAAATTATGAGTATACCCCAAATGAAAAAATTGCAAAAATGTTATTGAGGTTAATTATTTCTTTATCCCTATTTTCATCTTCTCCCTTACAATTAAATTTCACCTACCATTCTTCTTCCATTAATTTACCACACTTACCACCCCCTCCATTCATTTACAGCCCCCCCCCCTCCTTCTACAGCCATTACTCTCTCTCTATCATTATATTTTCCATTTTAATGCAGTAAGTTAAAAAAAAAAAAAAATGAAATTTTCCATAGTGGCCCGATTCTGGGCATAAAGTCGGTCATTACCGACCGAAAAGGTCGTCCAAGATCTTGTGAAACTTCCCTAGACATTTTGCAGCCATACCCGGCCGACTACATGGACATTTTACCACCATACCCGGCCGACTATTTGGCAAAAAGTCGGGAGCCGGTCTCCTGTGAGAACATGGGATCCGTCTCATGCATGAGACGGGTCGACCCATGACCCATGGGGCATGACCCGCCACGTGGCAGCCTTTTATAGGCCTTTTTTTTTTAATTTTTTTATATTATTTTTTTCAGACAAAAGTAATAGTTACCATCTCTTAATGTAATGATCGTATACATATAAAGTAACATTGGTCATAAGTAAACGTAATACTGTTTTAAAAAAATAAAAGCTCGTTTTTACCCATTTTTTTCAAATGTAATACAAACTATATGTATTATTTTTGAAATGTAATAACTTATGTATATGAATGTAATAGTTTATACAAGTAAATGTACCACTTTGATAGATGAAATTGTAACATATTTCTATAGATAATGTAATACTTTTACATGAAAACATATAGATACCTATACATATGTGTTACAATTATGTACAAATACTATTATATATAAATAACACGTTTGTTACATTTTAGTTATAATAAGTATTACTTTTGCCAAACGAAGAAAACATAGGAAAAAACATTATTACTTTTCTGTATATATGTATTACTTTAATGTATACAAACTATTACTTTAATGTATACAAACTATTACTTTAATGTATACAAACTATTACTTTATGTTGGCTGAAGGATTGGGCCAAGGCAAATGTGGGCTGATTCCAGGCGTGGCACGATTCCAGCTGGGCGACCGCCCGTATACGCAAAAAGCTTGGGCGGAGGCGTGGGTTGGCTTTGTTGGGCGGGTGATGGGTATGGAACCGACCCGTCTCATGGATGAGACGGGTCATGCTGTTCTCACCCAAGTTTTTGTCAAAAGTCGGTCACCTCCAGCCGACCCCTTGTTTTTTCATAAAACCTTCCTAATTGTTTCATTTATATGTACATAGTTAAAAATTATAGTCATATAAACTGAGTTTACCATTATTTTTCATCTATGAATCCTTTAAAAAAAAAAACGAAAAATGAATGGGTCGGCATGTAGTGGCCGATTCTGGGAATATAGTCGGTCACCTCCAGCCGACTACTTTGAAGAGAAGTCGACCAACAGGGGCCGACTTTCTACTCTCTGTGAGAAGCACCACCGGCCGACCCCTGCAATATTAGTACCATTTACATTTTTTTTGAAATTTTCAGGGATATATTTTCTATGGTGGGACGTTCGGACACTGTTCTCTTGGGTTAGTCACTGACCTGGATTTGAGGTCATCTCATGACTAAAAAGAAGAAAAGGGGATAGAAGAGATGCTTAGTCTCATAGATCAGCCTTGCCAAGAGTTCACAACACCCAAGTGGCTCACTTGTGATACTCCCTCCGTCCCACTTTGTTCTTCGACCCACTTGAGGAATTGTTGTTCTTGTCAGTACAAAGCAAATAAAAAAATAAAGGTTCGGCCAGTACCAGTTGATTTTATAGGTGAAAGTCGGCCGGGTATGACAGAATAATTAGGCCAAAGTCGGCAGGCAGTGGCCGATTTTTTAAACAAAGGGTCGGTCGGTCGGCCGACTATTTACCAGTCGGTCGATGCCAGGCCGAAGCCGCCGCCGACCCAAAGCAAACCTCAACAGAAATGAGAGAGGAATCGGCAGAAATGAGAGAGGAATAAGGGAAATGGGTTTTGAAATTGAGAGTTAATTTGAGTGTTGGGATTGGTTTGAAGAAGTGGGTTTGGATAGAAAAGGGAGAGAATTCAAGGGTTTTGTAGAGTTTGTTAACTTGGTGGGAAGAAGATGAAGGTGAAGGATTAGAAGGAGGTTGAGAAGAGTTGTTGAAGGAGAAAAAGTCTTCTTCTTCTTCTTCTTCTTCTTCTTCTTCTCTCTCTCTCTCTCTCTCTCTCTCTCTAGGCTGTAAATGAAATGGGTGTGGGTGGGTGG
This sequence comes from Adenophora triphylla var. japonica, assembly GCA_022495995.1. NCBI lineage: Eukaryota > Viridiplantae > Streptophyta > Magnoliopsida > Asterales > Campanulaceae > Adenophora > Adenophora triphylla. The sequence goes on along the minus strand of JAFEMH010000098.1, from coordinate 1,070,290 downwards.
GTGAATGGAAGGGTATAAAGGGAAAGTAAAGGGGTGTGTGTAATTTATTTGGGGTGATATTAGTAATGGGGTATACTCATAGTTTTTTGGGATTTAAATAGTAACTCTCTATGTAATTGTAGAGTGAATTGTATACGAGAGTGCTCTAGAAAAAGTATATGTAGAGAGACTTCAACTTACTTTGTTCTTTTAGACGAGGGTTACATAAATTAGAAATAAGTATGAATGTACTATTTCGGGGGTCCCACCATATGTATGTTAAATAAGTATATATTTGTGTGTATTGTATTTTGTATAAGTGTATGTATAAATATATCAAAAAGTCAGGGCTCATCGGTACCCCCCCTATTTCGAGTAATAATTATTTATAGTCGGAGCGAGGAATATAATTTTAGTAGAGGCTGGCTTGAGTATTATTTATGGCCAGAGCTCGGAACTCGTAAGATCGGCTTGAAGCTTGAAGGCTGTAGTTTGGGAGACTTGGAGCCTGGAATACTAGAGTCTCGGGGACTGGAGTCTGGAGAACTGGAGTCTCGAATACTGGAGTCTGTAGGACTGGAGTCTCGAATACTGGAGTCTGGATGACTGGGGTCTCGAGGAATGGAGTTTGGAGGACTGAATCCATCACGACTGAGAAGGGTATGCTCGACCTTTTGGGGGCAGCGGACTGCCGATAATTGCCAAAGAAAGCTTCAGATTCCCGAGTATAGGTGGAAAAGCAACATAAAATAAGCATAGATCTCGTAGGTAGTCTGAACATATAACTCTAAGATCCCCAGGAATGAATAGAGCGAGCATGTATAGCATGTGGATGAATAATCTAATAGTGAGAGAGAATGAGCCTCCGAGCTAGTATTGAACTCTAAACATATATAAACCTCTAGATTAAGAGGATGCCAGCGGGCTAGACTTTAAGCGAAACTCGTAGCGGACATGTAAGGTCGGGTCAAACTACTATAAGAGACGCGGGGCCCCCCGGGCTGCATGAGTTATAAGATAGATAAACCTGCATGAAGTTTTACATTTATTTGCCCGGAGGCTTATGGGCGTGTAAATGTTTATTAAATCGTCGTCTCAATAGAGTTTGTTTTACCCGGAGGATTTATTGATGCATAAATTGTTTAACTTTCATTATACCCGTAGGCTTGTTTGTATTTGGCCCGTAAGCTTATTGTTGTTTGACCCGGAAGCCTTTTTGATCTTTGCCCATATGCTTACTTGATTTTGCACGTAGGCTTATTATAGTTTTGCACGTATACTTATTTGATCTTTGCCCATTGGATTGTTTGATCTTTGACCTCAGTCTTGTTATAGTTTTGCCCGTAGGCTTATCTGATCTTTCCTCGTATGCTTGTTGTTGTTAGCCCAGAGGCTTGCTTGTTACAGTATTTTGCTTTCTTTTTTGCCAGATTTTTAAGGAATAATTAATGTCCTTCCCGAAATTTTAGTCTTATTCGAAAGTTGAGTATGTGAGACTCTATTGGTTCCTTACTTAGCCAAAATTTAGTCTTTTGGGTAAGTTGCCTTATAAGTGCGATCACAATCTAATTTTCTTTTAGACTTTAAGGTTTTCCTTGGTCTGAATTTGAGTATTATTGTGAACGCTTTCATCCATGTGGTTCACCGAAGTGATTTCGCGATTTAGACCCTTAGGTCAACACGAATGTGAGCTAACTAAGGCAAGTTTCTCATATATGGGCATGCGAAGTGATGTATTAGGGCACTTCGCATATAGCAGATTGAGACAGTGCGTACATCTGTTCTTTAAGGCGTTACTCCACCTACGGACATTTACTCTGTTAATTCCAGTAGTGAGTATCAGCAGATTGAGATAGTGTTGGCATCCGTGATTTGGGTGTTACCCTAGGGACATTCACTCTTTTAATTCCAGTAGTGAGAAATTTACGGATTGACATAATTTTGGGTTTGACCTTCTCCAATCCGTTGCTTTTCCGTATTTTTGAATGACGACCAGCTCGGAGCAGGATTTTATGGATTGACACAATTTGAGTTTTTAACCCTCTCCAATCCATGATTTAGCACGAGTTGTCTGTGCGAACATGGAATAAATACATTCACTCCTTTTGTCAGACCTCGAGCATGTTTTCTTTTTAGCACGAACTAATTGCACGAACGGAGAAGAAATATTTGTCTTCTTTCGTCGGATCACGAGCATGAATTCTTTTAGCACGAAGGAGGAAAAAAAATTCTTTCGTCTTCGTCGGATCACGAGCATGAATTCTTTTTTGCACGGACATTACAGAGAAGAAATAAAATTCTTCATTTGTCGGACCACGAGCATGAATTCTTCTGTCATTTTTATTACTTTTCTTACATTTAATAATTACACTATTTTTTAACCATAGTTATTACACTATTAAAAAAAGCTAATTGCTAAATAAACATTGTACAAGTTTATTCAAAGCAATTTATACCTTTTATGAATTATCATAAAAAATCGTATACAAAAAAAACAAAATTGCAATTTAAACTTTTTTCCAGTTAGTCATTAAAAATAAGTATAAAAGTGTTACGTCCCCTAAACATTATCCAATTTGTAATTTTCTTTCAAAAATAAATATTTATTAATTTTTTATTCTTTAACCAATGAAAAAGGTTATTAAAAGATAAAATATTGAAATTATTGATTCAGCTCATTCACGAAATTTTGAATCAGCTCTAAAAAAGTTAATTTTTTAAAGAATATATCTTTTAATTTCTAACTAAGACTAAGATTTTATGAAATTTGATTATACTACTTCCAAATAAATATAAATTAAATGATATAAATTATAATATTCCTAAATATGAGTAACATGTTATAAAACTTAACAATATTTACAAAAATTGTTAATGCATAAAATTATAAAATTAACTTTTAGTTAGTAGTATGCTTAGTATTTCATATTTCAATATTCATGGATATAGTTGTTCGATTTACTAATTATTTATTTTCGTTTAGTTAGTTTTTTGAAGCACAAATTTACCAATTTACCAAGTAGTAATGTTCTTCTCCTAAAAGTCAAAATTTGTAAAAAAAAAAAAAAAAAAAAAACATGATCAAGTGATGCTAATGTCACTTCATTTATAAACATTTTAAAATTTTGATATGTAATATTGATATTGAAAATAAAGGTGAATATTTCACTAATAATTTTGTATTTAAATAAATATTTCAAAATGTAAAATTCAACTTGTTAAATATGCGTGTAATATTATTGGATTAATACAATGATAATTTTTTGTTGAAATAAACATCTTCAAAATTATATTTTCTTAAATTATCAAAATTTTCTTTATTTTTTAGTCAATTTGTCAAACTTATTTATCTGAGCATTTAACGAACAGATGTAAAGCTAGTTAAATTCTTAATTTTTATTTGAATTTTTAAGATAGGTGTAAGCTTGAGAATATACTCCATCCCATAATAAATACTTACTGTATACTGTCATACTTAATTAGGATACTATCAAAAGTTTACACATTTATTAATAAAAAATTAAAAAATGAGTAAACAATTGTAAGTAGGTTGGACACATTATTATTCAAAACATTATTAATAATTTAAATTGTTAAAAAGTAGGGTGATAATTATTGAGTTTCTAGTAATCGCACCAAAGGAAAAGGATATAAATGTCAAAAATATTACTCCTATTCGTTATTTAACAATTATAAATAAAATATAATATGAATTTTAGCTTGGGACAGAGAAAGTGTTATATTTTTAAATAAGAAAAAAAATGTAAAATAATTTTAAAATGATATTAATAATATAACACATAATATTAACATACAAATAAAATAGGACAAATGATCAAGGAAATTTGCCCCATAAGTTTCTTTTAGAACAAATCACTTTTTACTAAGTTCCTCATTATATTAAAATGTCCCATAAGTTCTCATGTTGTATTATGTATAATACAACATTTAGTTATACATTAGTTTAAAATCATAATACTTCATCCACACCACCGCCTCCGCCACAACCCAGCTCCGCCGCCGCCGTCTGCTATCGCCGCATGCCGGATTCCAGTCAATTTTCGCCGGAATCCGGTCAATTTTCACCGGAATCCGGCTGTCGATCGCCGGAATCCGGTCGCCGGAGGTCGGAATCTGGTCGCCGGTCCATGGACTTCGGACTCCGGTCACCGGCGGCCGCCGGAATGCAGTATTATGGCCTTGATTGATGTTGTATTTTCGAAACATAATACAACATTATAATACTACATGGGGAAGAAACTTATCGGACATTATGAAATTTTTTTAGAACTTATCGGGCATAGTCCCAATGATCAATAAGGGCTTGAAGTTTGGGGATCGTTTGTTGGATAGGATTTGAATTTCTAAAACTTGCAGATAATGGCCTAAAGATTGGAAAAACTAGCAATTAATGATTTTTTTGATAGATGTTAGATTTTCCCGATAAATAAGCATATATATATCGATCACATGTGGAATTACTAGAAATTAATATTAATATTTTAAGGTAAAATGAATATTTTAAACTTTAAAGGACCAAAAGTAAATCTTTTACTAATATATAATTCATTAAATTAATTATTATTAATTAAACGAGCATTCATATAATATACTATTGTTGTAACGAAAACTAGTTTAGGTATAAAAATCAAACAAAACGTCGGTAATTGCAAAGTTTCTAGTAGTATACCCTACCTACCATCTCCATCTTTGAAAGCAATTTAACTGCGTATAACTAACTCAAAACTCAAATAATAGACCGAGTCTGAGAAAAAATTTAATTGGTTTGTAAGCATCGTAGAATTTAGTTATCACATGACCACAAGAGAGCCATAGTTTGTCTCTTACAATTAGACCATAGGGTCTCGTGGGCTCCAAATAATTTTTTGAAACCTAAATTGTAGCAACCTCCAATAATCAACACTTCCTCCGTCCCATTCGAATTAAAATTTTCTTGTACGACACAAAAATTAAGAAATATTAATATCATAAGAGGCGAAAGAATGAATGGATGAGGTATTGCCGAATTTAAAGTATGGAAAGTAAAATATGAGAGAGAATGAGTGCGAGAAATAGTAAGTGGATTGCTATTGTGAGTATAATAAATGGGTCCCAATAAATATAAAAATAAATTTGCCATTTTTTAATGTCCTAAGTTGAGTGAAACACACAAAATGACAAACTGTCCTGTCGAATGAGACGAAAGGAAAGGAGTATATATTTAATTTTTTAATTTTTGTTTCAAATTTCATCTACTTAAAATTTACTGTTGAAAATGACTGTTAACAAACAGAATTGTTATTTTGTTAAAGAAGGGGAGATTCTTAATTTCACTTCTTCTTAGAATGTTTGAACATTTTCTTCGAATTTACTTACTAATAATTGCTTCATAATTGCTATTAGTATTATTTATTTTATTTTTGGAACTAACTATTGATGATTTGACTAGTGATGTGTTTAAGGAAAGGAAAGAAAAGATAGTGCACATTTGTTGATAAGATTATGGCCGAGTGTGTGGTATCAATCTTCCTTGTTCAAAGGTGCTAGAGAATTGAACAAAATGAAAGACAACTAGCCTTTTTTTTTTTTTTCTCCTATTTTCTTTCGTCCCTTCGTCTCATTTTAAGTGTTTTAAGGTAGTATTTTATGTTTCTTAAAAACAAATAAAAAAAAAATAAAAAATTGCAAGTGAATAGAAAATTAGAGAAGAGAAAATGTAAAAATTAAAACATTTATAATAAAATCTCTTTTTGATTGTTTTTTTTTTGTAAATATATAAGGGCATAATGAATAGTTTTTTGTAAATATATTTACTTTATAAGGATATAAATGTCCGAAACATTGTTCAAATTTTGTCATTTATGGAATAGGACTCTTAGTCTGAAACGGATCAAAAAAAAAAGTAGAACGAAGGGAATATTTATTTTTATATTTTATTAAAAATAAATTGGACGAGGTAGTATTATGCATATAATGTGTTCGGGCAACATCACTTTTATATTACTCCACTCCATCTCGTAAAATTTGTTTCGGTTTTACTTCATTCTTATAGTCTAGTTAATCAAATTTTAACCATAATTTTATGAAAATCTAGATATCTGTATAAAATTTTAAAAATTGTCATTAATAGTATTTTTAATGATAAAACAATAACAATTTTTAAAATTATAAAATAATATCTAGACTAAATAAAATTATTGTTAAAGTTCAATTAAATTTATTATAAAATTTAAAATGAGATTATCTTTGCGGAATTATCTCATTTTATCTCATTATAGAAGACACAATTGGTGACCCATTACAAAACAAAAGGCACAAGTTCTAAAAGAAAAGTTTCTAATATAGTACTCTCTCTGTCCCATACTAAGAGCATCCATGATGGTAAAGCTCTTTAGATAGCTTTTTTTATACTTCCTCAGTCCTATAAAACATTATCCATTTTACTATTTTAGGCGTCCTACTTTAAAGTCCCACTTTCCTAAAAAGGAAATTTTTTAATACTTCTTTATTCATGGGACCCACTTGTCATACTCACAACACTTTTCAAATTTACTATTCTCTCCACTCATTCTCTCTCCTCCCACTCACAACACCTACTTTAATAACATTATTCCTTATTTTCCGTTCTCAACAGTAAAGGAGTAAAGTTTTATGGGACGGAGGGAGTATTTTTTATGAGCCACATCATTATAATTCAAAATTTAAAAATCTCAAGCATTTTTTCACAATGGTAAAACTCCTCTTTCAACTTTTTTATGGGTCTCATATGTAAAAAAGAGTGAATGACTTGCATAGAAAATGTGTAGCATTAATGATAAAAAGCTAAAAAGCTAGCTCTTTGTAAAAAGAGCTACTCCTTACTAAGGAGTTCTTTCATCATTTTCACAATGATAAAAAGCTCTCTAGAGCTTTTTCATAAGAATAAGGAGCTCTCAGAAAGCCCCCATTGTGGATGCTCTAAGGTTTTTTGGTGTGAATTTTACGTTTTTTAAGAAATTTTTTTAAAAGTGGGTAGAAGATTAGAGGAGAGAGAATGTAAAGTTAAATGTGGGTAGGGAATAGTAGTAAATGATTGGTTTTTTTGAAAGTGGATAGAAAATTAGAGAAGAGAGAATGTAAAAGTTAAAAATATTTAATATGAGAGAGAATAAGTGGGAGAAATAGTAAGTTAATGATTGTTTTTTTTATAAATATGTTAACTTTATAAGGGTGTAATGAATGGTTTTTTTGTAAATATATTAAATTATTAGGGTATAAATATATTCAAAACTTGTCATTTATTAAAGGGAACCTTAAAGTGAGACGGACCAAAAAGAAAGTAAAAACCTTGAAGTGAGACGGATGAAGTACTTGTTTGTTCATGTGATCCAATTGTTATAATCACATTATCTATTCATTTATTATTTTCTATTTGCTTTCTCTCTCCTACTTCATTTTCATACTCATAATATTTACTGTACTACTCTTTTTTTAATTCTGTGCAAAATTTATTATGTATCTTTTTAAAATGAAACGGAGGGAGGGAGTATATTTTTAATGCAAATCTAATTCACTTTTTTTTTCTTTTTTTTTTTAGAAGGGGATCAACACATTTCACCGTTTCCCCTCGATGCACTTCACGGAGGCGCCTAGGCTATGCTAGGGAGGGCAATGTCATTCCTCCCTAACCACTGGTGGGAAATCGAACCTACGACCTTCGCGCTGAAAGCCCATAAACTCTAATCAATGCGCCAAGATCCCGCGTGTATGGTGAGTGGTAGAAGTGGAAAAAAAAAAAAGGTTGTAGATAGAAAGGTTTCTAATTCCCCACTCACTCTCTTCTATCCTAATTCCATCCCTAAAATCTTTTGGACCAATGAAAATGGAAATTTCATGTACTCCTTTCGTCCTAAAATGTTTGTTTCATTTGACTTTTTTGTTGAACTTTGACCACAAATTTATGAGAAATTAATTATGTTTATGAAATTCTAAAAGTTGTTGTTGATAATATTATTAATGGTGAATCAATAGAAATTTTTAGAATTTCATGAACATAATTAAATTGTCATATATTTGTGATCAAAGTTCAACAAAAAAGTTAAATGGGACAAATATTTTGGGACAGTGGGAGTACTAATTTATTAATTAATAATGCTCGCACTAGGAGTTTATTTTGTGCTCTCTATATATAATATATACTCCCTCCGTCCCTAAATGTTTGTCTCATTTCTCTTTTTTTTTTGTCCCAAAAAGTTAGTCTCATTTCCAAAATTAAAGCTTCAAAATCACTAAGTTTTCAAAACTTGTAACATTTAGGGACGGAGTATTACATAACGGCGGTGTATATTATCAATAATTTTCAAAGCGTTCGTAAAAATAATCAAAATTAAACTTTCAAAATTTTGAAAAGTCAAATGGGACAAACATTTAGGAACGGAGAGAGTAATAATGAATTATTGCATATATAGCTGTACGTATAACTACAAAATAAGTCACAACCACCATCTGAAAATTCGAACTATGTTCATATGCCAGCTTCCTCCGACCCCCCTATTATTCCCAATAAGGCAATAATTATAATTTTAATGGCTTTGATTTCTGAATTTCATCATCTTCATCTTCGGCTTGCACAGTCTCAATATAAAAATTACCAACGTGAATATACGGAGATTACAAAAATAAGTATTATAAATATAAAAAATAAAGTGAGAGAGAGAGAGAAAGTGGAGTGAGAAATTTTTGTTGTGAGTATTACAATTGAGTTTCGATATTTATTTTAAGTTAGTAACTTATGTATTGTAATGCTTAAAAAAAAAGAAAATTAATAACTAATACTCCCTCCATCCCATTTAAACCTTCGTCATTTTGAAGGTGACATGCAAATTAAAAAAAAAGGTTAGTGGAGAAAGTGTTGTGAGTATAAAAGTAAAATAGGAGAGAGAATGAGTGGAGGGAATAATAAAATTGATTGGTGTTGTGAGTAGGGATGGCAACGGGGCGGGTTCGGGACGGGTTCTTCATTTCCCAAACCCGCCCCTACAGTGAGATACTATTACCCGAACCCGCCCCGCCCCGTTTGATGCCTTGCCCGAACCCGAGCCCCGCCCCGTTTAACCCGAAAAAAAATTGCTTTTTACTTAAATTAAAGAAGCTATTTATTTTGTGATTGCAACTTAGTAATAAGGACCTAACAAACATAACTCAAAAAAGTGTCATTATCTCCTGAAGCTATGCATGCTTGTTAAAGTATGTAATAAATCAATGATAGATTATGGAAACATATACCGCAAGTCCACAGCAGAAAAGAGGAAGTATACCAATCTTGTTCAAACATTTTCAATAGTTGATCTCTTTTTCATGCAGTAAAGCACTTTTATTTCACCAGGCAGACAGATTTCTATTAGTATTATTATAAGTGTATTTTTCCTTAGGAAGAAATATGGGTATTTTGTATTTTAGTAATTTTCTAGTTAATCGGGGCGGGTTCGGGGCGGGACGGGGTAAACCCGAACCCTATAAAAATCCGTTGGGTTTTCAATTTTGGATCCCAAACCTGGCCTATTAGGGGCGGGTCTTTTCGGGTTCGGGGCGGGCTCGGATTTTTTGTCATCCCTAGTTGTGAGTATAAAAGTAAAGTAGGAGAGAGAATTAGTGGATGGAATAGTAAAAATTCTTTGTCATTTTAGGAAAGGTAAAGCTTTTAGCGGGATACCCATTTTGACAAAAGGTGAAGCTTTAAATGGTTCGAATGGAGTATATTAGAACGTGGTAGGGAGTATACAAGTAACCCAATGCATGCTTCATTTATATTCTTTTCATTTTACTAAACTAATAAGTACTTCTTTAGTTTCTTAATAAATGTTGCGTTTTTCATTTTGATTTGTTTCAAAATAAATAAATAAAAAGAAATGTAGTAACTTTTTATGGTATATGATTGAGACAAAATTGGATTCGGATCAATTTAGACGCAATCAACGGATCGGATATCTGGATTTACCTCAAATAAGCATGAAACAGATGAACAAAGAGTAAAACTAAGCCGGTGCTTCACCGGTGATCGCCCTCCGAAGTGAGAATAAGTATGGGTTTTGAGAGAACAAGAAAAGAATAAGGAAAAAAGATTAGAGAATAGAATATACCTGATTTTTTAGTTATGATGTCTTATTTATAGGTGGTCAGTGAAGTAATTCCTTAGGGGACTGAGTTCGAGCTCGTGCCCGTTAGCTGTGTTCTCCACACGAGCCCGCCTAAACAGGTACTTGGGCCTTCGTGTGCTAGGACCCGTGCAGGCCTCCACGTGCTAGAACTCGAGCAGGTACTAGGGTTATTTCTTCCCGTATAAGTATAAGTAATGTAAAAATTCGTAAAACAAATTTCTTAAAAACGTATTTTCGAAACAAAGAAAGTATACACTTAATTAATGCATTAATTTTGGACAAGGATCTGATTTTAATATAAGTTAACTATATTAAGAATGTCATTTGGATTTAAAATAAATACTCTCTCCATCTTATCCAAATTATGAAATTTTGCCAATTTGTGTGTAGTCGAAATATGACAACCCAAAAATAGAAATGTTTTATTTAATAAAATTAACTTTTACACTCACAACAACTTTTCACTCATTATTTTTTATCTCTCATTTTTTATTAATTCTCGTGCTTAACCCAAAAAAATTATTTTGAGTAAGACGGAGGAAGTATTTATCTTGAATTGAAGGGGTGATTAATGTAATTTAATTAAAAAAAAAAAAAAGAAAATGGAAATGCAACGGTGGTTTAAGTATGGGAGAATACATGTGAAAGAGAAGGAAAGCGCCGGTGCCTTTTATCCTTAAAACAGACTTCACATGACGACGGGAAATGAAATGGGATCCTTCTGCTCTGCCGCCATTTCATGTGACCACCCACGGGCCTAATATGACCACTTTACCCTTATTCCCCCACCCACCCTTCAACCCCTTCCACTTAAATGATGTAACTATATTTTATACTATTTTATATTCAAAACTTATCAAATTTCTATTTTCTTTGTCTCCGTTATGGTTTTTATTTTTCTTTTTAGTTTGTTTACGTATAGTATAAGGTTTGTTGTATTATTTTCTGAAATGGATAATGATGCTCCGTTTGTTTCACGAAAAATAATTTTCGAAAAATGATTTCTTGAAAAATATTTTTCGAAAAATGAAAATGCTTTTCGAAAAATATTTTCCGATGTTCGGTGAATCTTAAGAAAACATTTTTCAGAAAACATTTTTCGAAAAATATTTTTCGATGTTTGGTAGTTTCATTAAAGTAACTTTCTAAATGTAAAATCAATACAAACAAAGGAAAATGAGAAAAATGTTTTTCGAAAAACAACTTCCTTAGGTAGATGTAAGGAAGTCGTTTTCCTTAGAAATCAAGCTCATTTTCCATTGACTCGGAAAATATTTTCCGTTGACTTCATTTTTCGGTGTTTCTGGTGTTTACCAAATACCGAAAAATGGGAAAAACATTTTTCGGAAAATGCTTTCCCCCAAACAAACGGAGCCTGAGACTCACTTGATATTCTCACAATAACAACATACTTACTATTTTTTATCAACTTTCTTTATGCTATTTTTTTTAATGTTTATTAAAAATTTTAAATTGGGACGAGAGAAGTATGATTTGTCATAAGTAATTAAATATGGAGTTGATCAGCATATTGTGTATGTATAGTACCATTTTATTTTCCTCGTAACAGTTGATAAGTTATACCGTTGAACTAACGGTCACTTAATTATTTAAACTATATGCATGTGATGGAAGTAAATTGTTCATTTTGAATATTATTTAATTGCAATTTGCAGTGGAAGGCTCATTAATTGACATTGATCTGCAGAGAGAGAGAGAACAAACATGTGGGAGCTGACCTTAAGCTCGTTGTTTTAAACAAGAAATTGTGTTTTTTTTTCTTTTTTTATGCCATTTAATTTGGAAACAAATTAGGGAATCGAATAAAGGGCAAATCAGTAATTCATTTGACTGATCGAATAGAGCGACCGCACGGAGGCAAACGCGCGACCGCGCCAAATTTCTATGAAAAGAGAGTGGTCGCGCCCAGAAATGGGGCGATCGCGCAAAACCTATTTTGGAGAAGGGGCGATCGCACCCTATGACAAATTCATGATGTTCAGTGACAAACTTGGTGTAGGGCTCTAAAATCCTGAATGGTTAGGAATATACATTACAAATAATCCCTATTGCATAGCAGTTTTTTATGGTTGTAATTTCTAGTGTGAAAGATATCAATAATTATAGGTGTTACAAGGGTTTTTCTTGTCTTTCTATTTCTCTAGATCTAGGATTTGCACAGTTGTGAATTATAGTGATCAAAAAATTTGTGCATTAGATTAGAGATTGTATTCGGTGATTGTCAGTTGATAATAACATTCTTGCCTTCTGCTAGTAGTGGACGTATCCAAGTTGATGAACTACGTATATCAATGTATTGTGTGATTGATTTATTTTATATCTTTTACATAGATCTGTTATAACATGTTTACTTTAGAAATTAATAAAATCAATGCTTTGTCATAATTATTTGGTCATGGGCAAGAACTATGTAATTTAACAAGTCAACGATTTTATTATCCCGGGTCATTTTAATTATTATTTTCAAAATATTTGTTTAATTAATTTTAAATCTGACTGACAGTCCCATTTCCTTCTCTTTAATTTCCTTTGTTAAGCAGATTGCAAGTTGCAAATACCTTTGTTGGGAAGTAACGCAAACATGTACCACTTGTAATTTTATTAAATTCACTGATCAAATTATAATTTTATTATTATAATACTCGTTTTGACTCTAAAATAAATATCGTATTTTTAAATTAAATAATTATAGTATAATTTTATTAATTTTTGTGATACGAATAATTAAATTTAAAAATGTTAATAAATAAAGTGCAATGCTTGTTATTAGACATACTCCCTCCGTCCCACTATAGTTGACACCCAAGGAGTGGGCACGGGAACTAAGAAGAAACAATTAAATAAAGAAAATGTGTGGTAGAAAATGAAGAGAGAGAATGAGTGGGATAAATAGTAGTGTTGGTTGAATAAATTGAGTGGTGGAAAATGAAGAGAGAGAATGAGTGGTGGGGTCCATTAATATAAAAATATAAAAACTTGATTATTTTTGGAAGGTGTCAAGTGAAGTGGGACGGCCCAAAATGGAAAGAAGTGTCAAGTATAGTGGGACGGAGGGAGTAATGATTAATGACTACTCTCTTTGTGATTTGGCCCCATAATAAAAAAAAAAAATAGTAAGTAAATTATTGTTTTAAGTGTGACAAAATAATTTCATTCACAATTTGGGATAGTAATAATCTCTCTGTATCAAAATGAATGTTCATAGAACTTTTAAATTTGATGCTTAATTAAAAGTAAATTTGAAAAAAAATTAAATTTATTTTGAAACGGAAAAATTATTTATTATGGGACGCTAAAAAGAAAAGAAGTAATATTTGTTATAATTATATATGACCGAGCGATATAATAAAGGTACATCTATTTACAGATGACTCGTATTCAAGGGAGGACAATGTCAGTTTAGATGAAGACAAGGGTATTGAATGTAAATTATAGATATTTTGTTAGTCATTTTGTTAGTCGGTTAGACTTTCAGTTAGACAATTCAATGTCTGTTATGTATATAAACATATAAAGCTAACGTGATCAATGAGAAATACACGATACGATATGAAGTTTCTCTTATTAACTTTCACGATAATATGAAAGTTGACTTCACTTGGTAGTCAACCGAAGAAAGACAGATACGACCGTTGGAGTTTTGAAGTTGCTATGAGTAGAGCCGTCAATACGGGAATATGGGACGGGACGGGGCGAAATTATGTTGTCCCACGACGGGAACGGGACGAGACGGGACGGGACTAAAATACTCCGTCCCATCCCGTCCCATTTGCGGGACGCGGGATCCCGCGGGACCCATGCGAAACCCGTTGACTAGGAGAGATAAGCGTTGACTAGGCGCGAGGCGCGACCAAGTGTAAACATTTTTATTAAATCCTAACATGGCCATGTATGCAAATTAAAGATCAATCTAAAGAGAAGATAGAAAATGAAAAAGAAAAAGAAAGGAATTCATTCTTGGGCATTATATAACAACATAGCTTGGAGATGGAGCAAACCTTGGTATGAACTGCCAAGCTGCTGACTGCTAATATTGGAGATCCAAAGGCATCAGATGCAAAGTCAACCAATGATCCCGATCGATAACTTTCATACTTGCAAGCAAAGGAAGTTGCGCGGTTATGCAATGGCTAAACATTATTTAGTTTCATGAACCATCCTTCAGAAGCATATATTCCTCTCATTCCAGGTTGATGAAATATCGGCTTTTCTCCTTCACTATAAACATAAACTTTAAGCACCCGCTCCATCAGTTCATAGATTCTGCAAATTTCATCAAGTGGAAATATAAACATAAGTGTTTACCTAAGTCAAATTTTACGCACTAACCTTTATTTTAAGTGTGTAGTAGTAGACTAGTAGTAGTGGTGATAAACATATAATATTTGTACGGGTCAATACGGGAAAACGGAACGGGATAAAAATAAGTTATCCCGCGACGGGAACGAGACAATACGGGACGGGACGAAAACGGGATGGAACTAAAATATTCCGTCTCATCTCGTTCCATTTGTATGGCGGGACGGGACGTCCCGACGGGACCGTCCCAACTTGACGGCTCTAGCTATGAGCCAAAGGAGTCTTAATTTTACAAGAATCAAATAACACTCCCTTCCTCCTTTTTTTTTCTGTTGCAGCAGAGTAAATATTTAGTTGTTATATTATTTAAAATGGATAATAAAATTTATTTATCATTTTCACAACAAAAATTCTCTACCCACTTTCTCGCGCCTATTTTATTTTTAATATTTACAACATTTATTTATTTTTAATTTTTGCGTAAATTCAAACTAAAAGTCTTGAAAGGTATAAATCGAGATACGAACGCGGATCCGTGACCGGGCAAGGCCCAACGGATTGGGCCCAAAATATAATACATACAAGTCTCAATTACGACAAAGGGAGTGGGTCTACCCTACCTTTCCTCGTATTGTCTCTTTGTCATTCCCCTATGTCGACCTAGACATAGCAGGCTCGTAATGACTAAGACCCAAGCAAACCCCAATGTCGAGCAAGACATATATCTGGGCCGAGGAAGGAATCCCTCCAAGGCCGAGCAAGGCTCCCCTTGAAGAGAGGAGACCTCCTCGGCTATCAACTTAACACTGAAATGGGTTTCCCCATACTACTCTCCTCCTCGGTTCGACTTAGGCCGACAAGGCCACATAAGCCGAGGAAGGTCCTCACGGCGCACGTGTAAAGTGCAGTTTATTCAATCCTACTCAAATAATGATTGTGAGCAGTTATAATCCTCTTAGGATTATAACCTAATCTCACAAGAATTCTCATACAACAAGGACAAAACAAGTTATAATCCTCCTTGGAGTAAAATCTTATCTCCAAGCGCTCCTATCCAACATGAATTATACATTGTTATATCTATAAATACAAGCCATAATTCACATATTTTGGCATGCACTTTTGACTCTAAAACTCTTGTCAATTGATTTCTCTCTCTTAAACACAAATACTTACTCTCACGTCGGAGAGCCTTCGCCGGTAAACTCCGGCTAAGTTTACATATTTGTTCATCTTTTTCAGGCCATTCAATCGCCAGGATACAACCTGCTACTGAATTTGAGCTGATCTGAACATTTTTGACATCATCAAGTCTTATTATTGTGAGACGGAAGGATTAATACTGGTACATACATACCCAATAGAGAAGTTGTAAAGAATAGAAATGATATTTCTCTTTTTAGGATATTAAAATTATTTTTGTCCACAGTTTTTTTTTTTTTTTGGTGGCTCACAAATGAAGCATTTATATTCATTAATTTAGGTTTGAATTAGTTTATTTAATCCTTGTATCAAGTCAAATATAATATTTGCCGACAACCTCTTGTCCAATTTGAACGAGGTTGGAGTGTAATATAGTCCAACCATCCATTTTCAGTTGCAATAATTTGAGGAGTTGTTACTATGTTTTCATGGTAATTGCCCCATTTATTTTCCAATTAATTTAGATTTTGACATCGCTCCTTCCACTAGGACATGCACATATGTTTGAGACCTCGAACTCGAGATTTCTAGCAGGTTTGTTTTACTTAAAAGTTGTTATTACAAGATAGGGTACCGCTAGCTACCTACCGTGGATTTACCTTTAGCAACTTATACGGTCACAAGCTAGATAGCGGTCGTTAACTCATAGAATAATGACCTAACAAAGTTTTAGCTCACTTGAACATCCTCATAAGCTTAGTATCAAATTAATCGAGTTACCTAAATCATATCAAAATTTAATAGCTAAGGTTGAGCATGAACGAGACTCGTTTGAACAATCGGGATGGTCCCTAAGATCTCATTAAAAGGCAAAATTATTTACATCCCTAAGAACACAAGAAAAGAGGGATGGTCCCTCCGAAGTATGTTGAAACCCAAATCTAGAGATAGATTTAGAATGGAGAAAGAGATGTGGGATTAGATATGTAGGAGAATGGGGAGAGAAAGGACCATCCACAACATGGTCATTGGTCAAAATTTGCTTATATATATGAGAAATCACAAATATGTCACAAATTTGGTTAGGGGAATGTGGAACCAATGGGGCAAAATATAATTTTCTTGTCCATGAAAATCAACAAGCAAGTGAAGGAGTGGGGGGGAGGGGTGTTGGATTGGGGGTCCATTTGTAAAAGAGACAAGCAAAGCAAATATGACCCTCATTGATCTTGATCACTCTTTGTTAGTGGGACCCCATTGCTTACTTGTCTTCCTATTGTTTCCCCAAGTACTGATTAGTCAACTATCAATATTGGTCAAAGATGATAAAAATTGTCTAGTTAATTACTCATTTAGTACTATGATATGTATGCTTTCATAGTTAATTTTGTAGGTGCCAAGAAAATGAGATGACACATTACTAAGACCTCACCAGTGGGATAAGAATGAGTTTGGAAATCTTTTCCGGCTTACACACATTCGCTCACTTACGTCGTCGGCCCGGTCCGACCACCCCTGGCCTAATAAGAACGATTATCCGGCCTTTCGAATCTCATTCGTATTCCGATCGAAAATATACCTCACCATCGATGAGCGTCAGAGTTTGATCGCTGTTCTAACCTCCTAGGATGGGACATTGTAAAAAACACGTACTCTTTGATTGGCATTTAGAAAACTTATCATTCTTTCCTAAATATTTTGTTTAAATTACGTTATAAATGTTTCTAAATTTTTTTTAATAAACTTATAAATTTGACATTATGACATCACCATGATGTGTGGATTGTGTGTGAGAGAAATAGAAAGAAAGAGTAATCTAGCTACTCGTATTTAATTACAATACTTAGCAGAAGGAGTAGGCTTTAATTAAAGTACTCTTTTTGGATATTAAAGGAATAAGATTTTCGTAAACATTGATTGGAACGAGTATTGAACATACCAAAAGTGTCGAGTTGGGTCAAAGGAGTAAAGCCCAATCACAAGCAGTCTAGGCCATTACATTCTCAATGAGGCTGACTCAATCAGAACAAGGCCCAAAGCCCATCTCTTGTATCAGTCGACTAAGCCCATGGTCCGACCTATCAGGTCCCGACCTAACTTAGTCCGACCTAATGATCCATATCACAATTCGGGTACGAACCATGCTCGCCCGACAGGTCGGAGTCGACCATTCCATGAGTGGCGACCTCGACCTAATCATCAAGTATCGACTGATATGTGTTGATGCACGTGGGACAATCTTTCCATAACAAAGCATCCCTACGAATCGTGACAAGCTTAAGCACGTTCTACGAGCATAACCGCGGCTATAATTTCGGAGCTCATGTAGCCTGTCATTAAACTACCTACACCAACTATAAATACTTCATCACTACCAACGCAGTGCAGGTGCTTGCCATTTTGTATTACGAGTTCATCATTCAATACATTTTGAGCTATATACAATTGTTATCTTACTCACGCCCGAGCGTCTTCGCGGAGACACATCCGGCTAGTCGTGGGTTCTGTTTTCAGTCAAGAAGCCGAGGTGATCGGTCACGCCACGTGGAGGAAGATTGATAAGCACATTTCCCGTAGCATCAGTTTTGGTTCCATTGCCGGAAACGTGCTTTTAAACTTGACCTCGAAACTTTTCTTAACTGCAACGATGGTGACTTCGAAGGACACGTATCAGAGGCTTCACTGGGCATGACGAAGTTAACAACAACAACAATACAAACGTTGGAAATGCGAGATTTGCCTCCTCCTCCCCTCCTCAGCGGCATCATGCTAGGGCGACACGCTAACGGCGTGGGCGATGGCGAGGATTGCTAGATGCAAGGAGAGAAAAGCGTCATGGAAGGACGGGGAGCTCCACCTCACCCAAAACGCATAACCGGGCGGCGAATGTGGGGAGCGGGCGAGTCCACTCCACTAATCCCATGAGCAAGAAAGAAATGATGTTGGAGCGAGCCTGCATTCTCGGGCGACTTGATAGCCGTGGAGGAGGCGAAACGGCCAGACATACGCTCGAGAGAGTGGCACTGCTCGGGTTTCTAATGGACAACAAAGCCGGGAGTGCTAGGCCAAATGAAGGTGTGGGGCGTAATGGCGAGGGCAGGGATAGTTCGGCGAGCTCCTACCATTGTTCGTGTGCGGAGTAATGATTTAAGGGCTAGCCTCGCGAAAGCAGAGAGCAGGAGGCTCAATCTCGATTTGAGGACTCGGTTAACGGCCAACGAAACAGCATGTCTCTCAGCGCGAACGCAGATCGGGATCACATAGAGACAGGAATGGGCATAGGTCGCTGTGAGAGGGGAAAGGCGCAGTCGCAACATGGAGATCACGGGCGCAGTCGCCGTCTGTTCTTTGAGAGGCGCAGTCGCCTCAAAGAAGTAGACGTAGATCTCCAATAAGATCGAAAGGACCAATTCTCACAGGACGAAGGAGTAGGCGGGTGACTCCCCCGAAGTGAGGGCCGAGGTCCAATCTTGCTCCCTCCAGGAGATGAGAGACCGATGCCGAGAGAATGGTTGTTGATGAAAAAGAAATTTGAGCAATGGGAGGAGGAGAAGAAGAAGGATGCTTTGGAAAGGTCGAACGAATTGATTTTGCTCTTCGACCTTTATCCAAAGAAATCGAGATAGTCGACCTCCTCCTACTTTCGGGTTGCCTCTTCGGAGAAGTACTGCAGGTCGACAAATGCCAGGAGCCACATAGCACATCTGGAAGCCACTATGTGTTTTGTCGCCAATGAGGATGACAACATGTGCAAAGCTCTCCTAAGCACACTTACTGGGGCAAACTTTAACTTGGTTGATGGTTTGGCCACCGGTAGTATCACCACTTGGGGCATGCTTGAGAACAAAATTCTTAGACCGCTTCTCGACCGCAGGAGCTCGAAAGATAACCGTCACCGATCTGAATAACTTGGTGCGGGGTAAGAATGAAAGCTCGATGAGCTATTTCATCAAGTTCAAAGAGATGGTTGATAAGATAGAGGAAGACCTCACGAGACGGGGAGGTAATCAATTGCTTCAGAAGTGGTATTTCCTCGAAAACGTGGACTACGGGCTCGCGGTCCAGAGCAGTCATGACTCGACGAGGAGTTGTTTGAAAAGGTGTATAATGTCGCTCACGAGAGGAAGGAAAGAAAAGAAGAAGGGAAAGAGCCCCAAGGTTGAAGTCACCGACGATAAAAGGACTCCAACAAGAATGGGGGAACAATAAAAATGGAAAGAACAGAACTAGGGCGACAGAGAAGGTGCCCGAAGCTTCACTCCTCACGGTGAGTCGAACCGAAATTTTGAATGCTTTGTCGAATCGGCTCCTCCAGTCCCAATGAATCCAGGCAACAAGTTTAGGAGGAATGACAAGTAAACTGCGACTACCCACAAAGCACTGGTCATCTCAGAAGATTGCTTGGGATTAAAGCGTATCATCCAGAGAATGGTCGACCGGGGAGACTCGAAGCTTATGTGAAGAGACCTCAAGCTGGGGGAGGTGAGCGACCGGCAGGTGAGCAACAAGGACCTAGGCGGCCTAGGCTGAACACAGGGGTCATCGCTGAACAGCGAGCAACACGGCCATCAAGCACAAGATATTCCCGGCTCAATAAGGCCCCACATGTGCTCTCCAGAGAGAAGTAAGAGATGAGGCGATCGGCTTCTACCCCCACGAATTGGCAACTAATATGGCGGCTAGGGAGCAAGTTCTCGTCATCCCAGGTCTCATTGATGGATGTACGACGAAGCGGACTCTTAGTCGACACGGGGGCTGCGAGGATATTTTGTTTTACAAAACTTTCAAGGAGATGGGTGCTTAATGACGAACAGTGGAGAGATATGATGGCGAGGTTGGAGGGCTTCACCAACCACAGGAGTTGATGCTAAAGGCCGAGATAGTGCTCGGCGTCGACCTAGGCCGAGCGCCCCCTCAGGATTGTCTCGAAGGTACAATTTATCGTAATTGATGTAAATAGTGACTATGCCGCCATACTTGGAATTCCTGGACAGGTCGCTCTTGGAATGGTAGCATCAATTCCTCACCAGCGAGTAAAGTTCCCCACACCTGCTGGAGTGGGTTGCGTACAAGGCACAGCTCGTGCTTATCTGGATCATGTTCTAAGAGAAAGAAAGAAAAGGGAGCTAGAGGTTGAGACTGCTGATGGTTACTTGAAGTTGTCTCAGTCAGTCACCAAAACTACCCGACTGTCAACAATCACCGACGTGGTAGAGTCGACCTATCGCTCAAATGACGAGGTCATGCTTGAGTCGACACGTCACTCTAACACCACTGAGGTCGATTCGTATGAAGTTATGGTCGATCAGTCGCCATAGGCAACCTATGCCTCCGGCTCGACAATAACTCGGCGGCCACCACCACTACCGGCGAGGTTGCGGACAAGCTTGATGATATGATAGCCGAGGAGGCTCCACGCTCTGGGAGGCGAGGAAAGACAAAAGGTCGGGAAATCATAGTGGAGACTACACAATTCGAGAGATGGACCGTGAGCTAGAAGTCATGTGGATGAGCTAGAGTCAGTAATCACCAACCCTTCTTACCCCGACCAAAAAATTCAGATTGGGAAGCAGCTATCAGTTGAGGAGCGAGCGGAAATCATCGAGCTACTCAAAGAAAGTAATGATGTCTTTGCATGGAGGGTAGAAGACATGAGGGGAATCAAGGAGGAGGTCGTTGTTCACAGACTGGAAGTCAACCCGACCATAAAGCCTAGACCCCAAAAGTTGAGAAGTTTTGCTCGCGACAAGGAAGAGGCTATCAAGGCTGAGGTACAAAAACTTTTGAGTGCAGGTATAATCAAAGAGGCCACTCATACAACGTGGTTGGCCAACGTGGTCATGGTGAAGAAATCGAATGGCAAGTGGCGGATGTGTGTCGACTTCACTACTCTCAATCTAGCTTGCCCAAAGGATAGCTATCCTCTTCCTAGAATTGACAAGCTTGTTGATTCCATTCTTGGTCACTCTACTCTCAGTTTCTCGGATGCTTACTCTGGATACCACCGAGATAAAGATGCACGAGGATGACATAGTGAAAATGGCATTTCAGTATTGGAGGCATCTACCGCTACAATATGATGCCTTTTGGATTGAAGAATGCGGGAGCGACCTATCGAGAGGATGGTGAACAAAGTCTTTGCCTCGCGATTGGTCGAAATATGGAGGCCTACGTTGACGACATGGTCATTAAAACTAAGGCCGGAGTCACGTGGTCGACCTAAAGGAGACATTCGCCAATTTACGAGCAAACGACATGAAGCTCAACCCCAAGTAAATGTGTGTTTGGAGTGGCGGTGGCAAGTTCTCGGGATTCATGGTATCTCGAAAGGGGCATAGAAGCTAATCCAGAGAAGATAAAGGCTTTAGTCGATATGAAGGCTCCCACCACTATCAAAGAGATGCGGCGACTTAATGGAAGGGTAGCGGCTCTTGGTCGAAACTTCATATCAAAGTCGGCGAAAGGTCTCTCCCCTTCTTCAAAGCATTGAGGGGACGAAAAGTTTTGAATGGACGACCGAATGTCATTCGTCGTTCCAACAAGCCTAAAGGATTACCTCGCTACTCCACCCTCGCTAAGTAGCCCGACCACCTGGAGAGACTTTGTTTGTATATCTATCTCGTGGGAGACAAGTCGGTTGCGGCGGTTGTTGATTAGAGAGGATGAGGGGCTTCGAAGCTCGTGTACTATATCGCAAAGCTTTATCGGATGTGGAAAGTAGGTATTACAACGCCGAGAAGGTCGCACATGCTCTAGTCGTGGCTTCAAGGAAGGCTGCGAGCTTATTTTCTAGCTCATCCGATCGTGGTTCTTACTAATGCACCTTTGAGAAAGATATTGCACAAGCCTCGAGAGTTCGTGTCGATCGCTCAATTGGTCGATTGCCTCACCGAATTTGACATTGACTATCGACCTCGAAAGGCGTTGAAGGCTCAAGCTCTAGCCGACTTCTTGGTCGAGCTTACGTTCACCAAGGAAGACCACGAGCAACGAGTTCCTAAAGAAAAAGCTAAGGGGAAAGAACCGGAGTCCTGTGTCGTCATTAGCCTACCCGACGATTGTTGGAAGGTCTATTCAGACGGTGCGACCAAGAATAGCGGTGGAGCCGGAATAGTGTTGATTGAGCGAAAACTGGGACCGTGTATGAGGAATCACTAAGGTTCAAGTTTGATGCTTCCACAACCAGCCGAATACGAGGCCTTGATTGCAGCTATTGAGTACGCCAAGTGCTTCTGAGCAACTAAGATCATGGCTTACCGTGACTCACAATTGATAGTCAACTGTGCCGAGGCGAGTACGAAGTGCTTAGTTCTACTCTCATCAAATACTGCGACCTGGTGAAGGAGCTAATAAAGGACTTAGAATGCAGGAGATTCAAAGAATTGGAAGAGAAGATAACGAGCCGGGCGATCTCCTTTCGAAACTTGCTACTTCAGTATGAGCCACATGACGAGCCCATCTCCTTCCTCGAAAATCCGACTTATGAGAGGGTAAAAATTCGGTGCATAGATGATCCCTCAAGAAATTGGACTCGGAGAAGTGTTGGATCGAGGAAATGAAAGCATACCTAGAAAATGGAGAGTGCCGGATGACGAGAAGAAGGCTCGAGCTATCAAAAAG
The DNA here is from genome assembly GCA_022495995.1 of Adenophora triphylla var. japonica. Classification (NCBI taxonomy): domain Eukaryota; kingdom Viridiplantae; phylum Streptophyta; class Magnoliopsida; order Asterales; family Campanulaceae; genus Adenophora; species Adenophora triphylla. Next base: position 1,047,092 of record JAFEMH010000098.1, on the reverse strand, counting down.
AAAGCTCCAAGGTATGTCATTCAAGGAGGCGAATTGCTCAGGAGATCTTATACTCGGCCATTGCTAAAGTGCATCCATCCCCAAGAGGTCGCCCTATTGATACACGAAGTGCATAGTGGAATTTGTGGTGGACACCGGGGGCCAGGACTCTTGCCGACAAGTTAATCACATTGGGATACTATCGGCCACACATGAGAGCCGACACTCACAACTTTGTTCGGCAATGTGATCAATGCCAAAGGTTTGCCAACCTTCCCCACGTGCCTACAACAGAGCGAGACTCTGTGATCGCAGCTTGGCCATTTGACATGTGGGGCGTCGACTGATTGGACCACTTCCCTCCCGCAGGAAACTGCAAGTATGTGATAGTGGCCATAGATTACTTCACCAAATGGGTTGAGGCCAAACCACTAGCTCGCATCACGAGGAGAATGCTATCAACTTCATACACGACTTCATTTGGTGTCTGGTTTGGTTTTCCTCGAGCTATAGTGTCGACAATGGGTTACAGTTCTCCCGCACTTTCGAAACGAGAGATGAAGCGAGTGGGAATCAAACATTGGAAATCCTCTGTCGCCTATCCTCAAGGAAATGGGCAAGCCGAAGCAAAGAAATAAACTTGTTCTATCTTCGCTCAAGATCGGCTCGTAGGTCGACTAAACAATTGGTTGGGACGAACTCCCCCGCTTGCTCTTTGGGCGGCGTCTGACAACCACTCGGGGCCTACTGGGAAACCCCTTTTGCTCTCACATATGGTTCGAGGCCACGGCACCCGCCGAGCTCGCATTCCCTACGGCTAGAGTGACCTTCTTTGATCAAGAGCGAGAATGACACCAACAGGTTGATCGACTTGGACCTCGGTCGACGAAGCGAGAAACACTACCTCCGAATGGTCAATTACAAGCGGACTAAAAGTTATCACGACAAGAAGGTCAAGGCAAGGTCTTTCCAAGTTGGAGATTATGTATTGAGAAAGATTGAGGCAACGGGTAGAAGGACCCGGCAGAACAAGCTATCTCCTAACTCGGGAAGGTCCCATGTAGTCACTCGAGTCGTCAAAGAAGGAACCTACATGATAGCTCATCCGAGGTGACGAGTTGAAACATCCTTGGCATGCTACTCACCTCATCAAATACTACTTCTAGTTTTCGGTTTCAAAGTTCAAACTTGTGTTAGCTCTTGTTTCAAGTTGATGTAAACATGTTTCCTACTTCAATAAAAGCGCAGCTTTATTCGATCAAACATAGTGTTTCCCAATCCCAATAAGCTCGACTCTTAGTCGGCTTGAATTTAACAAGCTCGATTCTTAATCGCCTTTGTTCATTTAACAAGTCCGACTCTTAGTCGATTTCGTTCCAACAAACTCGACTCTTAGTCGGTTTGTTATAATAAGCTCGATTCTTAATCGCCTTAGTTAATTTAACAAGTCCGACTCTTAGTCGATTTCGTTCTAACAAACTCGACTCCTAGTCGGTTTGTTTTAATTAGCTCGATTCTTAATCGCCTTTATCCATTTAACAGTCCGACTCTTAGTCGACTCCATTTTAACTAACTCGATTCTTAATCGCTTTGTTCTAATTAGCTAGACCCTAGGTCGGCCTTCGATGGTGTGAGCGTGTTCCGACTCATAGTCAATCTCATTCACAAAAGTTAAGCAAGTCTCGAGGTCGACTAAGTAAATAAAGATCAAGTCACCTTTAGGCTCAAGCTTACTCATTCGTCCTATCATATCTAGCTCGACGTTTACTTTAAAAAAGCATACAACATGCAATAAATAAGGTCACCATGATAAGAGGTAAGTCTCCCAAAGCGGGCTAAGACGTAGACAAAATAAATCTACAAAAAGTATCTTGCCTCCCAAAAGCCGGGCCAAGGCATTCAAATAAATATTCAAAAAGCAAAAAAGTAAAAATGTTTGGAGCTTGTTCAATTACAACAACCATCGAAGTCAAAGTCTATTCAAGGGGAGTGCGCTTCCACTTGGCCGTGTGATGGATGCTTGATTGGTTTCGATCTGTTCACCTACGGTAGATGGCTCACCAAGAACATTCTCTCGTTTGATAGACAACCTTCCTTGAGTCGCCGATCGTATACTTTGGAGTCTCATCATCGAAGCCTGGATCTCGCATAATCTTCTAGCTCGGCAAGGATAGTGTCAAAATTAACTTGCTCTACCGCAGGAGGATCCTATGGTGCGGCTTCACCTCTTCATCATCCTTGGCTATGAGCTCCTTGTCATTATCGCATAGGGCACCAAGGAGTGGCCCCGTCGAGCCGCAAGATTGTAAGGATCTTCGCACGCCCATTGAGCCGCCTTCTCAATTGATATGTCAACCGAAGGATCCACGATGATACGCCGAGCCATATGGCTAGACCGCCTTTGAAAAATACTTGGGCCTCCTTGGTGACATGCATATGAAGCTCGTCACCTTTGTCTTTGTAAGCTTTGATGGCATCCTCCTTAGTGCTCTTCACAAAGACCACCAGTCGACCTCCCATTGAGCCCTAAGAAAGATTCAACTCTTCTTGTTTCCTAGCCAAAGTCACGGGAACCTCCTCCAGCCTGTTGCTTGGCCGGTTCCAAGTCGCCTACCATCTTCTTATTCTCCTCCTTGAGACGAGCGAGTTCGCCGTTAGCTCCCCCGTGCTCTTCCAGCCTCCTCCTTCAATTTGATCTCATTATCTTTTACAAGCTTCAAAGCTTCATAAGAGCTATCCAAGTCCGAGTTCTCTTCCTTCAATTTGTCGAACTCTCCCTTCAACTTGGTGTAGTCCTCTTTCAGCTGAGTTTGATCACCTTCCAGCCTTTCCCGGTTCCTCGTTTTTACGAGCCAACATAGTCTCGCGCCTTCTCGCTCCGCCGCCTTCCAGTAAGTGGTGGCTAAATCAATCATGGCAAGAGACTGAAATAACGAGTTGATACAAGGAGTCAAATCAAATGAAAAGAAACGAAAGGAAAACGGTAAGAAGAATGAATACATTAAAAGCTCAAGGGTTACCTCGGAGGAAGCCAGCCCAACTCGAGCTCGACAAGCTTCGGAGTTAGTGGCTTATTAGTAAATTCTCACGATCGGAGTCCCGATCGGCTCCCCTTCGACGACTACCCGGCCATACTCCAACTACGGATACTCCCTAGCCAAGCCGTTTATCCTAGTCAAGGGGTCACATCGCTCGGCTCAAAGAACCCGACTCGAATCAACTCTAAGATAGAGACACGAATGGGAGAGGCTTGGGGGCTCCCGGCTTCAGCCTCCACCTGGGTTCATCCGAAGGCGCCGACTAGATTGGATGTCGAGCTTACCCTTGAAGGGCCAATTTTGATTACCTTGCTTAAAGGGGCAGCATCATCTTCATCTTCCTCTTCATCCAAAGAAATGACATGGGATTTTCTCTTGGAGGCAATTTGGTTTTTGGTTTTGGTCCTAGCCTGAGCCCGACTCCTGGTACGAACGGCCTCCCTCTCTGGCTCCACATTCAGCTCGACCTCCTCTTCACCAGCAACATGGACCCCCTCAGAACCTTGAGCATCATCACCTTCAACATTGTCCCCTTCGGGACTTCATTCAATCCTTCCAAATTCTCCTCACAGAATAAATTTGGTAGTATCCTCGTCGACTCCTTGAGCAGATCATTTCTCTTGGCCCCTTCCATCTCACGATTCTCCTTGGCATTAGCTGCACCATAGCTCTTCTTAGCCTTCCTGATATCAATGGCTCTTCCCATGTTGGCTTCCTGAGCAGGGGTCAAAACTGCACAAGTCAAGAGAAGAAGAGTATTAGCTCGACATCATAATTATAAGTTCTATGTACGAGCCCCGAGTTCTACATACGAGCAACATAAGTAACGAGCTAAGAAATTCGAATGTGGAAGTTACACTTATGCAAGATACGAGTTCTACGATGAGATCAATACGTAACAACTAAATGATCAAATGCAAATGCCAAACAAGATGGAGCTCGCCCATAAGAAATCATCACACAAGGAGAAGAAAGGAGCGAGTAAATCCTTACCACCAACATGTTCTCCATTATCTCTACAGTAATTCTTGGTCTTCTGACAGAGGGAGCACATTTTCTCAAGCCTAGCATGAGCATGAGTAACCCAATTTGGATACCTCGAGCACTCCGACTATGGGAACTAAGGGCACCACATTATCATCACCTAGCATCATTCCTGCTTGGATGTAATTGTTCTTTGTGGTCCCCAAAACCTCCCAACTAATAGGTGCATGGGCAACAAACTCTGCCAGCTTCCCACGCAGTTCACTATGCCAATGGGGCTCCCACTGATCTTCATCCCTTATCACTTTGGTATCCTCACCTGGTAGAGGGAATTCCCAACCTAACCTACTCTCCACTACTACGACATGGGAGTTCCAACCACTGACCTTGCTGGGCAAATTTATAAATAGCTTGGGAGAATTGGCTTTAGAGGGAGTACTTATGCCGCCACTCTTGTCGAACTTCACAGCAAAGAACTCTCTGAACACTCTCATACAAGGTTCATAACCTAAGAAGCGGCAAACCATCGCAAAGGCATCAAGACTCTACGGTATTAGCGCCTACTTGGGATAGGTAGGGCATTGGCGCACTCTAGAAACTCATTAATAAAAGGGTCCAAAGGCAATCTTAAGCCGGCAATGAATTGGCCATAATAAAAAGCAACCCTGGTGGCATCAGTCTTGTAAGTCTTCCCACATTGTTTGAAGAAGTCGGCCGCTATAGAGGGTAACCTCAAACTCCTCCCCGTCCACCTCACGAAATCATAAATGGTTGACGCCTAGAAGGAAAATTTCTGCCTCCTCTCAATGGCCCTTGAGGAACATAACCCCTTTCATTCCTGCCTGATGCCACATTGACCTCGAAGGCGTCAACAATACGGGGACTTGACGAGATCGACGCATTGGCTTCTCCTTGAGTCTCCATATCTGTACAAGAAGAGGGGAAACAGGGGAATCGGTTCTACATGAAGTCTCAGGAGACCTAATCGATAAGCTAAGGGGCGACCTAGATTCCCAGGAATCCAATTCTATTCCTAAGGAAAGAAGGTTTGTCGGGACCCTGAATGTAAAATGTAGCAATATGGTCGAGAAGCTCGTGAAAAAGATGGAAGGACTCAATTCTTGGGTCATTCGTTCCTAAAGTACCTAAGTCCTCTCCCACAGGCAAAGCCAACTCAAGAAATTGCAAACCCCATCTAGTTAAAATTGAAGTACATTCCTCCATGGTCATCTCCCTCCACTCTCCGTTTAAATGTTTATAAACCCTACGATTGACTTTACAGTACCCATACCAAGCTCCGGTTCTGTACTAAAGGTCCTAGCCATGGCGGAATCAAAGGAATTGCGTAAATTAAAGCCCTAATTTTAAAGAATGAGGAGAATACCTTTAGCAATAAGGGAAAACGGAACAATGGAGGGTGGAACACCAAGTTATAGCAGAAGTCAATTTCCTTTATCACCGCCGGAATCACGCACAGAGTTCAGAGAAGGCAAAAATTGTAAATGAAGAAGGATTCTCAAATTTATAGCTTCCTGAATTGGAAAGGGCAAAGGTAAATTCGAATTTAATTTTCCTAATTAATGGCGGAAACAGCTTTCCTAGGCGGACTCTCAAACGTCAAAAATATCATCATTATGGCAAAAACGGCGCTCGTACCGATCCGACCGTTCATCGCCAACGTCCGGATTATACCACGTCATTATGGTCGACCTACTTCAAAAAATTAGTAGCGACTGCGGTAAAATAATTCACATCAAAAGTCTTCTTTAGCTTCCAAGTCGACAAAGTCCACTCGAAAGTTGGGGGCCACTGAACATACCAAAAGTGTCGAGTTGGGCCAAAGGAGTAAAGCCCGATCACAAGCAGCCTAGGCCATTACATTCTCAATGAGGCTGACTCAATCGTAACAAGGCCCAAAGCCCATCTCTTGTATCGCCGACTAAGCCCACGGTCCGACCTATCGTGTCCCGACCTAACTTAGTCCGACCTAATGATCCATATCACAATTCGGTACGAACCATGCTTCGCTCGACAATGTCCGACCATTCCATGAGTGGCGACCTCGACCTAATCATCAAGTATCGACCTGATATGTGTTGATGCACGTGAGACAATCTTTCCATAACAAAGCATCCCTACGAATCGTGGACAGTTACAAGCACGTTCCCATGAGCATAACCGCAGCTATAATTTCGGAGCTCATGTAGCCCTGTCATTAAACTACCTACACCAACTATAAATACTTCATCACTACCAACGGTGCAGAGGTAACTGCCATTTTGTATTCTGAGTTCATCATTCAATACATTTTGAGCTATATACAACTGTTATCTTACTCTCACGCCCGAGCGTCTTCGCCGGAGACACATCCGGCTAGTCGTGGGTTCTGTTTTCAGGTCAAGAAGCCAGGTGATCAGTCCTGCCACGTGGAGGAAGATTGATAAGCACATTTCCTGTAGCATCAAGTATATTAAGTCATTAAAAAAAAATGTTTATTACTCTCTTCGTTTCAAAATGAGTGTACAATTTTTTTTTAAATTGCTTATATAATTTAAAGTTTATTTGGACATTATTCAGATATTCCGTCTCATCCGAAAAAGTATAAAATGGGTTTTGCATGGGAATTAAGAAATATACATATAGTAAATATTGTGAGTATTAAAAGTGAGGTAGAAATGAGAATGTGAAATAGAAAATATAAATGCATAGTTATTGTAAATATTAATGTATTACAAGTGAGCCTCGTGAATAAAAAAAATCATTTTGGAAGTATAATTTTTTAAATGGAACATAAAAAATGAAGTCTCGTATTTTTTCGAGTGGGGTAGATGGAATATATAAGATGGGAAGGAAGGCATGCTAAGGAAAATACAAGTCTAGAATAACATCAATTTTGTATGGTAGAGACTCATTGCACACATACTTTTTTAATTAATTTATACACCCTTTAATTTGCACTAATTAAATAATATTGCTTAATAAAAAGCATACATTAATTAAAGCCAATCAGAAGAAGATGGATACACCTCCCATGTGCTCTATCGACCTCTCCATGTTAAAAAAAAATAAACTCATAGAGAAGAACGGGGGCGGATCTGTGTGCCTGATGGTGCACCAGTATCATCAAAAAAAAAAATTTTTTTTACAAAATAACATCGTTTTTGCTTAGAAAAAAAAAAGAAGAATTAATAGATAATTTGGAACGCTGAAGAAGCGAGCGATCGCCGGTGAGCTTAGGTGTAGATCCGCCGCCGAGAAGAATAATTGAAAATAATTGGATAGGTTTGTAGGAATAATGGGTAGTTAAAGCCTAAGGTGATGATGGTTTTGGAAAGAAATGGATTGCGATGCATTAATTGTCTCTTAATTTTTAATTAAACCTAGTTTAAGTGCTTGATTTCATTACTTAAAATGGGTTCCAAAAGGTTAATTAGATCATGATAATCATAGCTTTTAATTATTCCTAAACTATAATATGCTTACTACTCATCTCTCGCGTGCTAATTTGTTATTAATGTGCGTTGATGATAATCTAATAACTAAATGACCGTTGCATAAAGTTCTCCTTTCTGCCCTTGCTTGCTTTCATCTTCATCATCATTGATCATCATTGAGCATAGTTGTCAATTCCGTACCTTACAACTGTACTGGTTTGTTCACTTGATTGAACGATATGTATCGGAATCAGAATAAATCGATATGATATACTCCCTCCGTTCCAGGAATTCATCACTTTTTATTCAAAATGGCGTCCCGTTTGAAGCATCACCTTTTCTAAAATGGAAATGTTTTATTAATATTTTATTACACCCACTCACTATTCCCTTCACTCATTCTCTCTCCTAAAACACTATTACACTCACAACACTTTTTAAATTTACTATTTCCTTCACTAATTCTCTCTCCTCTTTTCAAATTACACTCACAACATTTTTTCTTTCCACTTTTTTCCTTAATTTGCGTGCCGGCCTAAAATGGCAACACTTTTCTTGGGACGGAGGGAGTATATCTTAACGAGTTTACCGCACTTTTATTTTATTTTTAATAATTTATAATATTTTGATATATTTGACAATTATTTATCAGATTTTTTTCATAATCCAAAAAAAAAACATCTTTCATATAAATTTAATAAAATAAAATTTATTATTATAATCAAAATTTGTAAAATATATTTTTTAAAAAGAATCATTTAAAATTTTAAAAAGAATTTTTTTTTTTATATGCCGAACCGGTGTGTACTGGCCGTTAGAACCGGTACAGACCGGTGCATAAAACGGGGGGTTAAATTACATGTTCTGCATGGATTTTTTTATCAGAATGGCATGTAGCGATTGGTACGAATCAGTACGAAACGGGATTGACAACTATGCTTATAAGTGTATATTAAGGAAAGTTGATGATAATCTAAGTATTAAACGACCCTTGCATAAAATTTATTTAGGGTTTTCTGATTAGGATTGGAAGAGTAATATGTATACTCTATTATCTCTAATTTGTATTACATGTTTATAGTAAAAAATTGTTTTCCTTTTGCGTGAAAACATAGCAAATTTGAAAATTTTTGGACATTCAATTTGTAGCGAACGGAAAACGCTATTTGTCAATTTTGAAACATCCACTGATCCATTAACTAAAGCAATAATATAATAATGAAATTAAAAACAAAAAAAATAACACCCGTGTGGTGGTGGAAGCTATTGATCTTATCTAAAAAAGAGTCGACATATAGGCAGGTATATTTATAGATAGCTAGTGAAAAAAGAGTCTCTAATTTTGTATTATCTTTTTCTTTCGGTTTTGTTTTTGTAAAAAACAAGATGGGCGTGCGAGTCTGTGATTGTGATGTGATGGGGAGGGAATAAAGGTGAAGTTGCTACTTGCAAGTTTTTGCCTTTTTTCAAATATTGTAGTAGATTTTGGGTCGATTTACTTTGGATGCAAAGTGAAAAAGGAAGAGGAGGAGGAGGAGGAGGAATATTGATATTCAAAAGGGGAAGCTTGTCTACACACTTTGGATTAAGGGTTTCGTTTGGAAGCAGCAGAGATTTCTAACGATTCCGTAAAAAAAGTCTTTAATTGCTAACATTTGTCATCTTTGAATCCTTATTTGTAAGTTTTGAAACATCAAACCCTTTCTACACGTACTTGTACCCTTATTTGTTAGGGTAAATATGGAATTTGATAAAATCAACAATTTAGACTAAAATTCCGAGGGAAAAAAACACAACCACTTCCTACATCCCGAAAAGTTAATCTCATTGTTAGTTTGAATGACTTTTGAACAACAATTTAGGTTACCTTTGATTATCCTAATGAGAATCTAGAAAATGCTATTCATAATATTTATAATGATGTATCAATAACAAGTTTTAAATTTTCATTAGAGAAATTAAAAATAACCTAAATTATTTCTCAAAACTCATTCAGATTAATAACGAAAAAAAAAAAGAAACCAACTTTCTATAACGCTGGGAGTATTTTGAAACCGAAAAGAGTAAGCATTGAAGTTGCATGTAATTTGGACGAATATAAAAACATCAAAGCCTTTTATCCCTATAATTGGGTTGGGTTAGGCTAGGCAGACCACTATGTTTAAATTTAGGAAGGTGCAGTAAAGTAAAAAAATGGCAAACCCCGGTGCGCCAAGTGCTCCCCACCAAGCGGGGGTTGGGAGAGAATTTAGGAAGGTGCAGTATAAGTAATAAATACAAGCAAAGCAAAGACTGGCCAAAAATGCCAATGCTGAATAAGTAACCAATGGCCTCCTCCTATGAGACTCAGATTAAATCCTTGCTGTTCATAGCTACAATTGTCGCATGATAATACCATACTATTACAACATTAAATACCCAACAAAAAGACAGTTTCCCCAACCCCCCAAGTTTGACATGACATTTAACACTTGCAAAAACTACTACTCGTATTTCTTTAGTGTCTGTCTGAGTGTCTGGCCCGGCTTCCTGACCTGTAACCATGGCAATCTCATCAGTCCACCCACCTTGAGAAATACTACACCCTCCAATCCCAGACAGAATAAATGTCAGTTGACTTGTCGACATTTATAAAGAAAGAGTTTTACTTGATGATGGCCATTTTGGGCTTTAGCCCGTGGACGGCCCGTAAACCCTTCGGCCCGTGGCCCGTATGGCCCGTGTCCGCCGGCCCGTGACCAAGCCCGTGATCCGGCCCGCCTATATTACGGACCAGGCTTTTCAGAGGAAAAGGTGGACGGAGCGGGCTAAGCCCGCGGGCTTCCAAGCCCGTCCAACCCTTTATCCGTTTGGCCCGTTTTTTTTTTTTATAATTTATATTTAACGTTTGAATAATTAACACCAAAGTCATTGTGTCCAAGTGGTAAGTTTGCTCACTTATTCCACTTCACCCCGGGTTCGAATCCCCCTACCTCCTTTTCAGATTTTGAAAAAAAAAAAAAGGGGAAATCCGTTTGGCCCGTGGATCCTTGGATCCGGGCCAAACGGGCGGGCCTTACCATGGAAAAACGGACGGGACGGGACGGGACGGGCTTTAGCCCGTCTCCTCTCACGGACGGGCCGGGTTATGCCCGTTTGTCCGTTTGTCCGCTCATCGACGGGCCGGGCTACCCATTTGGCCTTCATCAGTTTTACTAGTTTGTACATTACTTGTACAGTGATAAAATTACACTACGTCACTTTTCGTAGAAACGTGACATCTATTTATTATGGGACAGAGGGAGTACGTATTAAGTTGGTACTCCATCCGTCTCCGTCCCAATACAAATATCCAAGTTTCACTTTGCGGCATTTAACAAAATTAAAATTCAAGTACTTTTAGTACCAGAAGTACATAAAAATCTTTATGGTCTCATTATAGTGTATCACACATGCAAGTGTGAATTAAAACTTCTTGTTTGATGAGGGAGGATTTGGCAACAAAATAAATATAGACATTCATTTTGGGACAAAAGAATTGGAAAATAGACGTCCCATAATAACCCAGAAACGGAGAGATAAGACATGAATGGATAAAATGTTTACCTAGGTGAGCGGGAATGGGAAATAGAACGAGAGGAGCGGGAATGAGATCGGCGGGGTGAGCGAGATGGCGAACGGTATCCCCGAGAAGAGCCGCCTCTGCTTGGACTTCTGCTTCGCCTATATCTCCTGTTAAATAAACATATATAATCCCACAGCAATATCTGTTTATCATTTGCCTTTTACTAAAAGCTTGTACTCTATATAAAAGACTGTTCAAAATTCAAATCACATATTTGACCCACCAAAAAAATGACACAATGAAAGATAAAGAAAAACAATGCAATACCCAAACCTATATACCTGATATGATTAATCACAACCGCAACATGTCGAAGCAGTTTCTCAGTCAGAAAGGTCCAGTGATTTTAATCAAATCCATTTAATAAGAAACATTGATAATGATATTGTTTGAATTTATCCGTATATATAGCATATTCAATCATTCTTTTAACATTTTCTTTTTCTCCAAGAAGTTTCTACACTCTACCAAGTATGAGAAACAAATGAACCTATAATCCACCCCACCCTCTTCTCCTAAATAGATTCAAATTTAATCGAATTAGACATCATGCAGAATGCAAAATTTTATAAAGGTAAGCATCTACTCCCTCCGTCCCATATTACCTTGCCCATTTTGCTATTTTTGACGTCCCACTTTAAAGTCACACTTTCCTTAAAAGGAAACTTTTTAATACTTCTTTATTCATGGGACCCACTTGTCATACTCACAACAACTATCCACTTACTATTCTCTACCCCACTTTCTCTCTCCTACCCACTCACAACTCCTACTTTAATAACATTATTCCTTATTTTCCGTTCTCAACAGTAAATGAGTAAGCTATTATGGGACGGAGGTAAGTATTTTATAAAAGGTACATACAGTAAGCATTCTTAGGACATTCTCACTTTAAGAAACATTTCAGATGTTTTTCTTTCGAATTCAACCCAAACAAAAAATCATGTGTTATTGTCTTTATGGATCAAAACTCTTACAATTACCCTGGGAAAATGGTTGGTCTTCTTGCAGTGGCTTCTTGTACACTGGTTTCAAATTTCTGTACCACTTTTGTGTGTCATGTTGTGTGCCACTAGGGATCAAACAGCCAAGAATTGTTAGGGCTAACATCATAGGTCATGGATTATGTCAAGTCGTTGGGTCATTAGTGAAACACAACGTGGCACACAAAATTAGTACATAGGATTTAGACCCCTAGTACACCAACCACGGGAAGAGGTATCCGTGTAAAGATTTCTAACCAGTAAACAAAAGACTATCCAATTGACCAAAAGAACGCAAAGACAGAAAAGACATATGTCAGCCCGGTGAAATAATATCTACTCTGTCCCAATATGAATGTCCGAAAAAAATTCAAAGGTAGTACCAAATTTCCATCCCATGTGCCCCATCTGTTTTTCTCACTTCATTGACGAGTCCAAACGACAATTCATGTTAGCCGGCCCCAGATCAATTTGGGACTAAGGCTTTGTTGTTGTATATGCCCCAATTGTACAAACACTTTAATGCAAATGTACAACACTAGTGTAGAGTATCAGTTTTCCTTCGTCCAGGTTTCACCAGAACCTGAACATGAGGGTCCAGCTGAGCACTAAAGCAACTCATGCATTATAAATGCAGCAGTATAAAATATATACCTTGGAGGAGAGCGACTACAACTCCTGCTACGGCTTTGGCGCCTATATCGACTTAGTCGATTAGTTTCTGCGAGTTTTTCAAGCCTCTGCTTCTCTTGCTCTCGTTTCTTAGCCATTTCAACGGCAGTGTCCTTTTTTACTGAAGCAAAATGAAGAATGTCAAAAATCACAAATAATGTAAGAATATATTTTTTACCAAAAGACTACATCATAGAGAAGCACCATGAAAGAATTACTGCAATTTCAAACATCATATCACATGATACGAATATAAAAAGATTAGGAAATACAGTGCCCAAGGATAAAGTATTTACTTTGTTTGTTCAGTTGTTTGCTCATAATCCGTTTAAGCCGCTCTTGAGGTGTTTCTTTTTTCTCCACTTGTTTAGAGAGGCCACCACTACTAATGGGTTTGCTCAACTTTGCTATTCCTGAGGAAGAACTGTCACAGAAAAAAAAAAAAACCCAATAAATGATATTGACCAAACGAGCCAAACAAGCATATTAAAGATTTGCTACCAAGACGAAAAGTGCAAAAACTGATAGGGTACCTCACAGGTGGTTTCAACAATTTGGCATTCTTTTCCTTATCAAGGGACACACCAGATGCGGGATCAATATGCAGGGCCTCAAGAATTTGACCAGATGACGGCCTGCAGAATGAACAGTGTTAGAAACACCCATTTCAAAACGCCTACGTAAATGTGAGGCAATCATAAAAAGGCCATCTTGAGGAAAACATGAGCTCCAGAATGGAAGTTTCCTTCTCTCTCCACCTATAAAGTTAAGCTGATAATCCTAAAGCCTGATCTATTCTAGACCACAATTGTTTCCCTCAGGTAACAAAATGGAGTATAAGCTGCAGCAGTGAAAAGAGTGTCCAATATCTTTGCAAGAATTAAAGGTCGAGTGCTCCGACCGGTTCAGCGCATCAACTCGGGATGGAGAAGTTGGTGGAGAATATCCTTGAATCTTTGGTCCACCACCATCACCTGAGCTCCCAAACTCAGTAATGTACTCAATCTTAGGAGCCCTTGACTTGCTTCGAAGAACATCATCAGAATGATTGCTGCGACCATGGCGCCTTGATTGTGATGGGGAGTATGACCTTGATCTTGATCTGCCAAAGAAGGAGAGCAATTAAACTCCAAGGATTCAATTCAAACGGATTGAGCCTCTCCCAATTACTTGGGGTCCACCAATCTACTGACATTGATTCTCCTGGAAAAACAGAAAGGTGAACACCCACCTTCTAGAACGGGAATAGGCTTCATATGTTGGACTTCTTCTAGACTCCCTGCAAGGGAATTCTCAATTAAATACCACTGCAAAATTATTCTTCAGAATTTGTTGGCTTATTGCAAGGATCAAAAGAAAATAAAAAAAGAAAAAGATGTATATAAAAAGAAAAAAAAAAAAAAAAAAAAGACCCAAATATATACCTGTAGGGATCATGATGAAGCACAAGAGTTCCAGTGTCTCGTGTGGATTCTCTTTCCCTCTCTCTTTCGGTCTGAGAAACCTTCCTTCTCTCTTTTCGGCTCAGCTTCCTCTACAAACAAAAACCACAACACCGTTCTTAAAGCATAAATATCTGTTTTCTAGAATCTATAATCACGATTAACAATAAACACTTACAATTGCAGGGTCTCCCTTGACTACTTCCTTTTGCCTCTTTTCCTCCTCTTTAGCTTTTATCCATGTACATAAGCCACCCAAACCTCTTCACTCCAAACTCTTTAGCAATGATGTCCATTCCTTCATCATTGCTATCATCACTGTTAAACTCCTCATCTTCATCCTCATCGTTGTCATCACCATCTGAGTCATGAGACTCGTCCTTTCCATTTCCATCATAGGAGAAGCCCACTTGAGAATAAGAACCCTTGCTTGCTGTAGGCGGAGCTGTGTGCGATCTGCCAGATTTAAAAAAAAAAAAAAAAAAAAAAAAAAGAACGAAAGAAAGATATGTACTTAAATTAGTTAAATAGAAGAGCATGATTACATACGGTGTCATATAACAAGGAAAATTGTTGCTAAATTTCAGAGATAAATTGAAATGTATCCCTAATCTTGATCACAAGTCAATCAAGACTCAAATGAGGTTCAACACAAATAACATAACCATTTCAGAAACTATAGGATTATGTTAAACCGGTGTAAATGCAAGGAAGATGTAGTATGATACGAAAAGGTTCACATCAGCGCTACATCAATAACAACAACAAAGCCTTAATCCCAAAATGATTTGGGGCCGGCTAACATGAAATGTCGTATTGTTAATATCGCCAATGAAGAAGTGAGAAACAATGAAAAAGTGAGATGTTTTTTAAAAAAAAAGTTTCTTTTAAGAAAAAAATAATAATAAAAATGAACAGATGAAAAAAATGAAAAAATAGATAAAAAAATATATTATGAAAGCTAAAATAAGAAATAAGTGTGAAGAAAAAAGAGAAACGAAAATAACAAAATAGAAAGATAAAAAGAAAAAGAAAATGCATACGGAGTATATATGTATGCAGATATATGAATCAAACCCAGTAATGCACAAGGATTTTTTTCCTCCACTCCGCCCTATCCAATGACATATCTTCTCAAATTCCAAGTAGGCCTATATCATTTTCGATCACCCATATCGACGTTTTCTTGGTCTTCCTCTACCCCTCAACAGCTTATAACTTCTCCATTCTTCAGATGTCCTAACCATGTTTGATCCCTATCTCACACCAAACAACCTTAAGGGTATGTTTGGCAACTCAATTCCAATCCATTGAATTGGAATTGAAAGGGTTAAATTAGTTTCACGGAATTCATTTTGTTCTTCCAATTCCAAATCCAAGTCTTGGAATTGAGGTTGCCAAACATACCCTAAGCGATTTTCCCTCATCCACTCCACATCAGCTCATACTATAAAAACAAAAAAGAAATTTCCAACTCAATATTAGAGACTAAACACATCTTATCATCACTCTCTTCAGTTTGTGTGTGAGTCAGGACCTTCCGTAAGAAGTACTTTCTCCCTCCTAGAGACAGCCATGTTTGATAATTTTTACAAGCCCAGAAATCTACGCAAGTACTTCTTTGACTTGCACATATTTTAGCCAAAACCAAATTTCATTGCAATATAACCTAGTTTTTTTTCAAGTATAGTTGTTTTTAAGGGGCACAGATTGGAAGTATTGATCAATTATCTGGATTTTTTATAATAACATCACTTTGTGAAGACAAAAACTAGAACCCATGAATCATTTATATTACAGGAAAGACTATTCAAGAACTTGATTGAAGGAAGAAATGGGAAGCTACCTGTCCGGACCAAATAAAGCAGCAGCCTTAGCTTCCATTTCTAGATTAACATGCAGTAGCCCATCCTCGTCGCTAACTGTTAATAGTCAGCACTAGCTTGTAAACATATATCAAATTAATGCCCTCGGAGAGAGTTGCAAGGTAATTCTTGCAGATAACTTTGTTGTTAAAAGAAGATAGCTGTAGACAAAGACATTCTAAAGAGGCATGAATTTAACAGATGATCAACAAATCAAAAGAAGTACCGACATCCTCTACGTCGATGCTTAATTAAATCCCGATAACGCTCAAAATTAACAAACTCTTCTAATTCTTCCTCTTCCTCTGTTTTCTCTGTGATCCGTAACCGATGAGAATCAGAATTTCGTATAAAATCAAGAAGAGCGCGCCCGTCAAATCTGTCAATAGAAATTTCAGGTAGTAAGAGACGAAGATTCAAAAATCACTCAACTTTTCAAAAGGAAGGGCAAGTGGAGATACCTGTCAATCAAAATGTCCTGTTTCCCGTTCCAAGGTATCCTGATAAAGGGAAAGGTAAGCTCACTACTACTTCCCATGGTATTACAATATCCCATTACAAAACCCCTTCATCTGTAGATTGTCCGACATTTATTCAACCAAGTACGTGAATCTTGTCATGTGCAATTTTGGTTACAAATTGGGCAACAGTTCACATGCAATTCCAAACTTACATGTTGAGGTACTGAGAAGTAAGACAGCTTCTTTAACTAAGCAAATGCCATGTGAAACGCCAATATATTATAGACATTTTCTGATTTCAAAAGACTAAGGTTTGAAGATGCTAGTTTGGTGTTTCAACACACATATGAGATAAAGGAGTGCAGAAAATCGCGATTGGAAATACTGAGCAATTAAGGTAGAAGCAAATATATTATTCTATACACAACAGCTAAAAAATAAACCTGCGAAACATCGTGCCCAATCACATAACTTGATCAATGAAACTATTAGGCCAAAATACATATTGGCGCCCAAAACTATCCATACAATCCCACATAGGGTCCTCAACTATAGAATGTCCCCACATAAAATTGACAACTTGTACTTCGTCCCTAATGGAGTCTTAGACCTAACGGGTCATTTAAAAAATGATGGAATATAACATATGCATCTCACATGTCCAAAATTTAGGGGCACAAATTTCTTTTAATTAACCTATAACTATTCATGTCATCATTCTGATTCATTCTACTTCTCTTCCAGAAAACGATACCCCAACACCAGTCAGAGCCGGTCCTGTGAAAATTGGGGCCTAAGCCCTAAGGGCAACTATTCGGCTGGGCCCTGTATTTTTCCCAACGCGCGGCGATGTAGTTGCGATCTCGTTTTCTCACCATATTTCCGCCTCTCGATGAACTTTCTATCGAAGATATCTATTTTTATTTTTTTAATTGAAATTTGGACTTGGCATTACAATATTTTTTGTGATAATTGTAGATAGTTCAAAAAAACATAATTATAATAATATTAAAGTAATAATTACAAATAATTTAAAAAAAAAATATGTTGCAAAAAGAAATTTCTGATAATTAGCGCTTGAATAAGTCAAGAAGAAAGAGATAAGGCCCAGCATTGATAAATTAACCTTGAGGGGTGGGCATATATATATATATATATATAATGTGGGGCCCTAAAATAACAACAATCATCGGGGGGCCTAAGGTGGCCGCCTTAGTCGCCTACACTAATGGGCCGGCCCTGCCACCAGTTACCAATTCCCCCTCCATTAATACACCAATAAACTCTGCCACCTCCAATACCCCAATTTATCCTTGGCCATCTCCATGCAAAATCAGACCAACTACAACTTTCACTCCCTCCTGCTTATCAGCCACCACAAAACTCACCTCCATCACCATCTTCACAACCGCCTCAAACTCCAACCTCAACACAAAATCTCCGCAGCAGGATTTAGCTCCTTCACCAGGATCAGCGCCTACCACTAATTCTTAACTGTCCCTTCAAACTCCAACCTCAACATTCCACCAGGATTTAGCTCCTTCACAACCCACTAATTCAACCATCCCACCCTTTACTTTTACCCCTCCCCCGCCACTATCTCCAAAATCTTAACTGTCCCCAAACTCATCAGCAACTCCTGTAATTTTAATTCAGGCTTCTCACCCCCTCATTTGATCATTCATTTCCATACATCATTCAGGTTTAGGAAATTGGGAATGATAAGAGGGCCACGCATGAATGAGTAAGACACGATGATGATATGAATAGTGTTGGGGTTAATTAAAAGACGTTCATGCCCCTAAATTTTGGACACGTGAGGTGCACATCTCATATTTCGTTAGATTTTAAATAGTCCGTTAGGTCTAGGACCCTATTTGGGACAAAGTATTAGTTGTGGATTTTATGTGGGAAGTTCTATAGTTGAGGACCCTAAGTGGGATTATAAGGATAGTTTTGGGCACCAAAATGCATTTTGGCCTTGATGTAACCTATCTTCAAGACTACATGAAAAAAAAAAAAAAAAGTTACACATTCTCTGTTTCATCCTATCCTACAACCCCAACTTCAGCACAATCATTAGTCATCTCCTTAAAGATGATGTGGACGTAACATAAAAGCAAGGAAACCAAAGATTCTACTTCCTCCATCCCAAAGATGAATGCACAATTTAAATGTATAGATATATATCCCGAAATGTGTATCAATTTTCAAGTGAAGTTAATAAATTCGCCTTTGCTAACATGTGTTGATTTGCACTTGAAAATGTGATCAATGAGGGTATTAACATATACTCCTATGTTCTATCAGAAGTGCTTTAGTGGTGACATCCATCCAACCCAACCTATTCATAAAATATTACTTCTCTCTCTTCCACATACACAATATACAACTTCAACCCAACTTCCATTTTTAAAGCTTTATTGGTGACACCAACCCAACCTAAAAATTTATCTATAAAATGTACATCTTTAATTTCATCAACCAATAAAAATGCTCCAAGTGCCCCACTTACTCTTACATTTGGCTTGTGACATTGTGTTGGCTAGACAACACCGGCTGGGACAATGTCACCGGCCTAATTTTCTTTTTTCTTTTTTATTTTGGCTTTTTGGTGGTGACCATTTGGGACAATGTCACCAATAAAGGTAGTCTAAGAGTGACTTCCTGAACTTCCTTAAAAGACCGAAAAGGGTAACTTATTTTGGGACAGTGAGCAAAATTTATCACAGAACTGTATAACACAAACACACCACATCATATGATGCAGCAAGGACATTTACTCAGTTCGATTCGCGAACCAGCACCTTATTAGATGGAAATTCATCTCAATCACTGACAAAAGTAATATATTAATCTGATCGTGGAAGCTACTATACAAATATGTTACAATAGTTGATGTCGGAAACTTCATCGTTGGACAGTGCGAACCGTAATATATAAAGAGGAAAAAAAAATAAAAAGAAACACCCCAATCTTCTACAAACAAAGATCCTTGACAAACATATATGCCAAAACAGAACTTGCCAAAACGCCTCTTCCATAGAACATTTCACTACATTAAAATAGATTTCTCATAGAATGTTCAAATTCAACTTTCGGCTATACTGCATTATCAATGTCAATATTTCTTCAGCATTACCTCCTTTCAAATAGCGAAAAAGCACAACCTACAGTGTAACAGAAAGCAGCACAACCTTTCCTAAAGTCGCCTCAAAGGATAATGACCAATTACTATAACGTTTTATGCATAACCAATCATATACAAAACATTAGGTTACAGGTTTGTTTCGGCACCTATAGTAGTTCTAACATAATTCCACATGGTCATAACGATAATTTGAAATGAATATGTTGAAATATAATACTTGAATCATAACCCTAATTACTTAATTGAAAACGATCAAATAACCCTCAATTTTGGGGTATTTAACAGGCAAGGAGCAAGGGGGCAAAGGGTACATACAGTCCTTGCAAGTCCTCGGCGGATTGGTACAGTCCGTCGTCACGGTACATCCGGCAGCGAGATCCGGTAACCTGTATGGCTTGCTGGGGGTCGCCGCGTCTTTTGGCCAGGTAAACGGCTCGTCTCTGAGCTCTCTTCCTGGCCGCGTCCATCATGTCGTGGACCTTCCTCTCCGACCTCCTCGCTTCGTGCCACATCTTCACCGGAGTTGATAGTGCTCGTCTATGGGGAATGGTAAGAGTGGAACCCTAAACGATGGACAACGCTACATGATTTGGACAGTTTGGATCAGGAAATAGAAAATACGTGGGAAAATTTTACGCTTTAATCCCTGGCTATCTCTTATGTGTCAATTTGGGGCAAATTCTAAATACAGGGAGTGTTAAATACAGGAATTAAGGGAAATTACTCATTTGCCCCTTTATATACCAATTGATTTCACTCCCCTCGTTTTCACTCCTTCATTTCAAATTCAATTTGGCGACTGCGATAAACGACGAAGACGAAGACGAAGAAGACGAGCGTGGCGAGTAAAAATTCCCAAGGTCGCCGCCAGGTCTGCTTGCCGCCTCTACCACCACTTCCATCGCCGCCGGAGCATCATCTCGCACCGTTCCCGTAAAGAAGGTAATAACTTAAACCTAATTTTGACCTAATTGTACATTACTAAAATTGTCAATTTTAATTTGTGTTAGATGGTTTAAAATTGATTCCAAGTTTTGGCATAAACTGGGTAGCATTATCTTGGGTTTTAATGGGACATCTCGAGTGAAACCACTTCGAGATGCATCTCAGTGGGTTTATACGAGATGTCTCGTATAAACCCACTCGAGATGCATCTCGAGTGGTTTCACTCGAGATGTCATCCCATTGTTGTTGTTGTTGATTTGTGTTAGATTGTTTAAAATTGAATCCAAGTTTTGGCATAAGCGGGTAGCAATGATGAGCTGGGTTTTAATGGGACATCTCGAGTGAAACCACTCGAGATGCATCTCGAGTGGGTTTATACGAGATGTCTCGTATAAACCCGCTCGAGATGCATCTCGAGTGGTTTCACTTCAGATGTCATCCCATTGTTGTTGTTGATTTGTGTTAGATTGTTTAAAATTGAATCCAAGTTTTGGCATAAAGCTGGGTAGCGATGGCCCGGGTTTTAATGGGACATCTCGAGTGAAACCACTCGAGATGCATCTCAGTGGGTTTATACGAGATGTCTCGTATAAACCCGCTCGAGATGCATCTCAGTGGTTTCACACAGATGTCTCTAATGTATTGTCTCTCTCTTATTTGTGTTTTTTGTAGGCACGTGAACCTATGACCGTTTCGGCTAGAAAGAGGAAGGTGATAAGCGTTTGGAGAGAGAAGAAAACCGGAGGAAGGCAGGCACGAGGGAGCCACGGCTGATGATGAGCGGGAGGAGGAGGCGGCGGTCGATAGGGATAGTGGGGAGGAGGAGGAGGATAGTTCGATGGGGAGGAGGAGGAGGATAGTTCGATGGGGAGGAGGAGAGTGATAGTTACGGTGGTGGAGGTGGAGGTGGAGGTGGAGGTGGAGGTGGAGATGGAGATGATGATGATGGTGGAGGTGGAGGTGAGGAGGAGGTGGAGGAGGAGCGGGAGGAGGAGGAGGATATAGTAGAGCCTCCCAGACCAGTGAGACATGGGAGGAGGCGGGGTCGGGTTGTGGCTATCGGGCGGGGACGGGGGAGGAGGCGGGGTGTGGAGGGCGACCATCGCTGGCAGGCTTGAGAGGGACCCTGGTGGTGGCCCGGAAGGATGTTTCCTTGCTATACGGGTTCGGTGATCACCGAGCCGGACAGATTTGGAGTGACTCCATTAGTGAGTCATTAGTGACTTTCCAGACGAGACTGACGCATCTGGATAGGTAAGCTACTAATTAATGTGATATGTTTAAAATCTTGAAGTCATTTATACCACACACACACCGTAAATATTCCTTTACTTATCCCATGCTGCTTTTCTCGAGAATTGATTATATTTTTTGTTTCGAATCAACAGGTTCGACCGTGATGCGCATCCATTTGCCGATAGAGCCCTGGGCCGGCCCTCGTGGATGCGTCGGGCCTCCAGCCATTGCACGGTGCGGTCATTCAGAGGCCGAACCATGCGCCGCTACGGCATTTTGGAACGGTGGTCTCCCGAGACTAACTCGTTCCATATGCCTTGGGGAGAGATGACGATCACGCCGCATTTGCATGACGTCTTTCATATCCTAGGTATGTTGTTGTTATATACTACACTCCGTCCCGCACGACTTAGGATTTTGGTCAACTTGAGTTCACTTTGACCGAGTAATTTAAACAAAAAAATAATTATCCAAATAAAATTCTAAAAATTGTTATTGTATCAAGCCTATATGAACTGTCTACATTCATGTCAGCATTACTGTTTATTTTTATAAATTCATCTCTTGTACTGAAATGTTTATGTTCATTTTCATTTTACGGTGTATCAGTGTAGGCCGAGCTGTTCGGTATCCAGGACCCATCTCGACCTATCGGCATCCGTAGCCACCTCCAGTTGATCGGCACTGGGTACTCATTGAGGGAGGTCGAGCGCCTATTTACTCAGCGTAGAGGGGGCATGACAGATGCCCAGCGTGCGTCCGCGTATATCCTGCACCTATTGGGTTGCACGATGTTCGTGGACACGATACTGCCTGTTTCATACTACAGGGGTGTTATACGCTTCTGTGACATCACTGAGGCGTATATGGCTGATCGTGTGACGAGCCGGTTCGGGTACAGAGGATCCCAGGCTGCCCCCATGCGAGCGAGATATGCGTTTGGCAAAGGGTCGAAGGGGTATCGAAGCATTATGGTGGTGACATAGATCGGACTTGGGCGATTGGGTTGAGTTTGGCATGGCGGAGTTCAGTGGCCGATACCCGTTGGGCCACTATTTACAGGAGATCATCCCGCGCCTGTTCCTCACGTGACTCCGGATTATATGGCTTGGTTTCGGCGAGGAGTCATATTCGGATAGCTAATCCGATACACGATCCCCCGGTGACATTCCACCTCCCCCACCTCCCCAAGCCGGTGATGTTCCACCGCGGCCTATGGTTGCAGAGGCACGAGCTAGGCTACGCCATTCTTCGACGGATGAGAGGTTCCCCGGAGGACGGCAGAGCTACTCTTAGAGAGATCTACGAGATGTTAGGAGGTCCCACTTAGGATTTATTTGTTTGCTTGAGTTTGAACTTGTAGTGGACACCTTTTTAGATTGTTTTAGTTTTGTTGTTGATGTTGTGTTGTAACTCCACTTCCTTTAATATTTTGACCAATGTCATAAGCATGAAAAAGTCTTAAAATGTCATCTAGATCTTAGAAAAAATTTAAAAAAATAAAAAACCTATACGTGTACCACTTTCGGATGCTCGGGACATATTCCTTAAAACCCTAAAAAATGGGACATTTTTGTAACTCCACTTCCTTTAATATTTTGACCAATGTCATAAGCATGAAAAAGTCTTAAAATGTCATCTAGATCTTAGAAAAAATTTAAAAAAAAATAAAAAACCTATACGTGTACCACTTTCAGATGCTCGGGACATATTCCTTAAAACCCTAAAAAATGGGACATTTTTGTAACTCCACTTCCTTTAATATTTTGACCAATGTCATAAGCATGAAAAAGTCTTAAAATGTCATCTAGATCTTAGAAAAAATTTAAAAAAAATAAAAAACCTATACGTGTACCACTTTCGGATGCTCGGGACATATTCCTTAAAACCCTAAAAAATGGGACATTTTTGTAACTCCACTTCCTTTAATATTTTGACCAATGTCATAAGCATGAAAAAGTCTTAAAATGTCATCTAGATCTTAGAAAAAAATTTAAAAAAAAATAAAAAACCTATACGTGTACCACTTTCAGATGCTCGAGACATATTCCTTAAAACCCTAAAAAATGGGACATTTTTGTAACTCCACTTCCTTTAATATTTTGACCAATGTCATAAGCATGAAAAAGTCTTAAAATGTCATCTAGATCTTAGAAAAAATTTAAAAAAATAAAAAACCTATACGTGTACCACTTTCAGATGCTCGGGACATATTCCTTAAAACCCTAAAAAATGGGACATTTTTGTAACTCCACTTCCTTTAATATTTTGACCAATGTCATAAGCATGAAAAAGTCTTAAAATGTCATCTAGATCTTAGAAAAATTTAAAAAAAATAAAAAACCTATACGTGTACCACTTTCGGATGCTCGGGACATATTCCTTAAAACCCTAAAAAATGGGACATTTTTGTAACTCCACTTCCTTTAATATTTTGACCAATGTCATAAGCATGAAAAAGTCTTAAAATGTCATCTAGATCTTAGAAAAATTTAAAAAAATAAAAAACCTATACGTGTACCACTTTCAGATGCTCGGGACATATTCCTTAAAACCCTAAAAAATGGGACATTTTTGTAACTCCACTTCCTTTAATATTTTGACCAATGTCATAAGCATGAAAAAGTCTTAAAATGTCATCTAGATCTTAGAAAAAATTTAAAAAAAAATAAAAAACCTATACGTGTACCACTTTCAGATGCTCGGGACATATTCCTTAAAACCCTAAAAAATGGGACATTTTTGTAACTCCACTTCCTTTAATATTTTGACCAATGTCATAAGCATGAAAAAGTCTTAAAATGTCATCTAGATCTTATAAAAAATTTAAAAAAATAAAAAACCTATACGTGTACCACTTTCAGATGCTCGGGACATATTCCTTAAAACCCTAAAAAATGGGACATTTTTGTAACTCCACTTCCTTTAATATTTTGACCAATGTCATAAGCATGAAAAAGTCTTAAAATGTCATCTAGATCTTAGAAAAAATTTAAAAAAATAAAAACCTATACGTGTACCACTTTCAGATGCTCGGGACATATTCCTTAAAACCCTAAAAAATGGGACATTTTTGTAACTCCACTTCCTTTAATATTTTGACCAATGTCATAAGCATGAAAAAGTCTTAAAATGTCATCTAGATCTTAGAAAAAATTTAAAAAAAAATAAAAAACCAGGGTTTATGGAAAATATGACATCTCGTGTATATTAACACGAGATATCTATACGAAATCTCGTGTATAACTACACGAGATGATAATTGAACATCTCGTGTAGACCTGCACGAGACGCGTCTAAATTTCCATAAATCGTTGCGTTGACATCTCGTGTAGACTTACACGACATAAATCTCGAGATGTCCTCTTGTATCTCGGGTAGACTTACACGACATAAATCTCGTGTAAATGTACCCGAGATATGTCGTGTAAGTCTACCCGAGATGTAAGAGGACATCTCGGGTAGACTTACACGAGACGGGCAGGGGCAGCGATGGAACAAATTAGATCCCTGTATTTAAGATCCCTGTATATAAATATATCCCAATTTGGTGACAAAGATCGATTTGTTGATGTTATTATCTAACCCCTCTTCTTATGAATTCACCCTTAAAACATACTACTCCCTCTGTCCCGCCGATCTTAAGAAAGCTTTTTATTTTGGGCGTCCCACCAATCTTAAAAATTCTCAAAAATGAAAGGTTTTTATCACTATTTTCTTCACTCATTCTCTCTCCTACATTATTTTAATACTCACAACACCATTATAATTTACTATTTCATCCACTCATTCTCTCTCCTATTTTACTATTACACTCACAACATTTACAATTTTCTTAATCCCCGTGCCATTTAAAAATTTCCTATAAGATCGACGGGACGGAGGGAGTATTGTATTCCCCAAAACATTCTCACCCCTTCTTCCTTAAGTCTTAACCCAAGCACACTCCTTTTTTCCCCTTCCTCCTTCTAGCACCGCCCTCTTCCCCCGACCCACGCCACCCTCACTCTTCTTTTTATCTCATATGAACCCCCAAATACATGCATGCCATACTAGAGGAGGAAAATAGATTTTAAAAATACCATACTACCAACAAGCACTTTTTCGAACAGTAGGTCATGAAAAATAAGCAGAGAGGAAGAGCGAAAGGGTGATTTGGCCGAAAAATGTGCCTTCCTCTTTATCTGCCTCTTTTCCTTTGTCTGCATCTCGGTCTGATAAAGTTGATGGTTAGGCTTTTGGCGTGGGAGATTTAAGATACGAGGGCTCGGACAGATGGTTGGCGATTAGACACATGAAAGGAGGAGTAAAAATGACTAAATTGAGAATGGATTTTCCAAAGAAAAATTGGAGGGTATGTTTGTTTTTGAATCAGGATAGAAAGAGGACGATGGTTGGGTAAAAGTTATTAAAGTTGCTGGTGATGATGGTGACGAAAGCATAGTTATTTATTTTGTTACCTCGATTTGTAAAAGTTGGTACGCACCATATTGATCAAACATCAGTGTAAAACATGCAACATTGCATCTTAGTTTAAATTTTGCTCTAGATTGGCTCGTACTAGTCAAGACACTATGAGATAAGTGTTCCGATCGGAACACAAAGTAAAAGTGACAAGCAAAAGGAAAAGATGAACAAGAAAAGGCGTGGCGACGTCGGGGGGAGACGGGGGAGGTGGATGAAGCCTTAAGTGGCTAGACTGTAAATAATAAATGAGTTGAATTAGCTAGCAGTCCATCACAATCTATATCTATATTAAAACAACATACTGAGTTTTCCTTCCTAAAAGTGTCACTTTCAAGAGCAAAATTGTAATTACACAAAAGGCAAATAGAAAATGATTTATTATCCAAAAGTCCTAAAATCAAATTAAAACTCTTATAAAGGACTATGTATTTTAGTTATTTATGTTGGGTCCACTAGTTGAAATTTTATTTCTAAAAGGGCCATATAGTTTATGTATCAAAGTTTTTTTTAGGTTTGATAGTCATGTATGTATCAGAGTTTTTTTTTACTCTCATACATGACTTTTTTACTCTGATAGATGTGTCTCTGAGTTTTTTTGTGAACCTGACGAAAATAAAACAATTGTATAATCAATTTAAAGAATAAGGATTTGAATGAATGACTTTTAAGCAAATTACCTAATAAAAAAAGACCTCACTGGAAAGAATCTATGAGAACCCGACACATAAGGGCACACGGGTCAGCGATAAGCCGCCAACCGAAAAAAAGAAACCCATAGTAGAGAATTTGAAAATTTTATTGAATAATAACACGACGCTGTAAACAATCGATGCAATAAAGGACATTAAATAATATGAAATTACAAACTCTAAATTCACTACACCACCGAATTTCAAAATTTCTAAAATTAGGAATCCCGGTACTCTTAATGAAGATGGAAGCATCCAATTAAATAAGTGATCTTACCTGATAAACATTGTTGAAATTGAATTTGATGTCTAGTGATTTTAAATTTGCGAATGAAGAAATAAAAATTTGAAATTTTGGGAGTTGAATGGAAATTTGTATGTTTGGGATTCAAAATGAGAAAAAAATGGAGACAAAATGGATGATTATAGTAGGAGATTTGCTTAACCCCGGCATCGAAGATGTTTGATATCGGTGAGAGCAAATGGTAACTGGTAACCGTTGTCGCAGAGGAAAAGTGTAACGACCCCAATATTCCACAAATAATAATAATACTTAATTGATAATAAAATAACCTCCACGACTACTAAAATCATAATTCAAATACAAACTACAATTCGAAATAACTTAAATGCGAATAACGGTAGAAAGTGCAACGGCTAGTACAACCCACTAGCTCGGCAACTAAACTACTTAACAAAAGAAACTACTTAAACGACTCCCGCCACGATCCTTGTGAGGGTCCAACTTCCTAATTATTACCTGAAAGAAAAATAATGGGAAAGGGGGTGAGCGAATGATAGGCTTAGTCGCACGCCTACAAATTACTACAAGGACTCCAAAAAATGTAGATAGTGGAAGTCCAGGATCGATCTCAGGGAACAGTATTGATTACGAACTAGTCACGGACAAATGGGGGGATTTGTTTGTTTTTGAATTACTTCCTAAGAACAGAAATTAAACTAATTAAGAGTAAAAACAATGATTTGGAAACACTTCAGATTTGATTTCAATCCCCACCTAATTATGCAATTATCATTGATATCTCTTTTCAATGTCACCCTATTCACCTGATCACGAGATATATTTCAATCTCTGTTTCTTCTTTTAGATTAGTTACTAAAGCCAAAGCACACTCACTAGAAACCCTAATTAATAAATTAATCTAACTGGCACAGTCTAGATCGCAGAATTAATTGATGAACGATTTAAGAAACTAAGATCAAGGACGCTTTCTACAATTATTTCATATAGATAATCGTCTAATTTTACCCACTTAACAATTTACCATGGCACATGCATAAATCGAAAAGATGCTACTTATGAATCCCTACACTGGCACAGTAATAGAGAATTCTAGCAAAGATTCATAAACAGAATAAATGAATTGATCAAGTTCACAAACCCTAATTATAAATCCAAAATCAACACGAGTAAAATTATGAATAGAGATAAACAAATAGAAAAGAAAATACCTCAAATTGATAAATAGAGGTTCAAGCAATCAAATCCAAAGTCAAAAAGCTTAAGCTTCCATGAAGGTTCTAAGCTTTTCTCTAGGTAAAAATAACATAAGGAAGGAACCCTAAAATAATATTCTAAAGGAGTTTTTATACTCCTTCCTAATAATAATACTAAAACCAAAAAAAATAAAAAGCATAAAAGAAAAAGGAAAAGAAAAATATAAATCTCTATATATATAAAAGGAGGATCGTCAACATCCCGCCCAAAACAGGGGCATTGTCGTAATTTCACTGCGTGGCAAAAGTGTAGATTCATTGACCCCTGCATACGTGGCTGGCGTTGATTGGAGGAATTTTAGGCGCGTGGGTTACAAGCGCCGACAAGGCGCGTTTACTGAAAGGGTTTTTCCTTTTTTTTTTTTTTTTTTTTTTAATGAGACATGTGGCAGCTTCTGATTGGCCGGATTATTTTCAGATTTTTATTTTTCATCCCGTTTTTTCGACCTCAATTTTTTTATAAAAAAATTTTTTTTTTAAAAAAAAATTTTACACCAAAATTCATAACTTTTTTTCCTCTTTAATTAGAGACTAATTTCATTTAATTTGGATACAAAAAAAAATACTCTTTTTTAAATATAAATTTCTTAATTATATTTTCTTTATTTTTCTTTTTATTTTTTCAATATCTTTTTTTTTTAAATTAATTAAGTGTGAAGTATATTTTTTTATTATAAATGATGATAATAATAATCATAATTTTACTAATATGAATATTAGTACTGCTTCGTTCTCCTAAAAAATTATTGTTTTTAATGTTTAAGTAATATATTATAAATATTCCTTGGGACGAATATAGTCATTTATTTTTTTACCCGAAGTAGTATTATTTTGTAAAAATTAATGTTTATAATGTTCGTGTCTTCGTTTCTGAAAATAAATTTTAATTTTTGAGACAAGTAATTCATTGAGGCAAAGGAAGCAATTTTTTTTTATATAGAAAGTAGTATTAATTATGGGATGAAAGTAATATTCATTTTTGAATTGAAGAATTTTTTTTTTAAAAAAAAAGTAGAATTTTTTTATATGTCCAAAAAAAAATGAACATTGCTTCTTTCGTCTTAATGAACATTTGAAAAAATAATACTACTTTATTCGTCTAAAAAATTAATGTACGATTTTGAGACGAAGACACTAACATTACAAACATTAATTGTAGAGGCGAATGAAGTAGTATTATTTTGAAAAATATTTGCTCATTTTTGAATTGAATTAATATTTTTTGCCAATATAACAATGTATTTGGAAATGTATAATGAAAGAGTTTTACACAAAAAATCATAAATTTTTTTTAGCTATAAATATAGACTATTTTTATTTCATTTGGACACGGAAAAAAAAAACCCCTCTTTTTTAAATATAAATTTCGTATCTTAATTATACTTTGTTAATTTTCCTCTTAATTTTTCAATATCTTTTTAGTGAAAATGATTTCAGTGTGAAATATTTATTTTAATGTTTATAATGTTCGTGTCTTCGTGAGAGAAAATAAATATTAATTTTTGAGAAAAGTAATTCATTGAGGCAAATGAAGCAATTTTTTTTTTTGGATATAGAAATTAGTATTAATTATGTGATGAAATTAATATTCATTTTTGAATTGAAGGAATTTTTTTTCGTAAAAAAGTATAATTTTTTTTTATGTCCAAAAAAAATTGAACATTGCTTTTTTCGTCTCAATGAACATTTTAAAAAATAATACTACTTTATTCGTCTAAAAAATTAATGTACTATTTCGAGACGAAGACACTAACATTACAAACATTAAGTGCAGAGGCGAATGAAGTAGTATTATTTTTAAAAATATTTTCTAATTTTTGAATTGAATTAATTTTTTTGTCCAATATAACAATGTATTTGGAAATGTATGATGAAAGACTTTTACACCAAAAATCATAAAAAATTAATGTACTATTTCGAGACGAAGACACTAACATTACAAACATTAATTGCAGAGCCGAATGAAGTAGTATTATTTTTAAAAATATTTGCTAATTTTTGAATTTAATTAATTTTTTTGGCCACTATAACAATGTATTTGGAAATGTATAATGAAAGACTTTTACACCAAAAATCATAAAAAAATTTCATCTATAAATATAGACTATTTTTATTTGATTTTGACACAGAAAAAAAACCCCTATTTTTTAAATATAAATTTCTTATCTTAATTATATTTTGTTAATTTTCCTTTTTAATTTTTCAATATCTTTTTAGTGAAAATGATTTAAGTGTGAAAAATTTTTTTTAATTAAAAATGATAATAATAATTTTACTAATCATAAAAATGAAGATATAAAATAAAATAAAAGTGATAGTGTATAGGATGATGAGTTAGAAGGATGTTGAATGTGGGTTATTGGGATGTGATAATATGATTATTTTGTTTATTTTAGTTCGATACATCAAACAATTTATTTTATTTTTTTAAAAAAAAATCTTTGAAGCATAGTAAATAAAGTATTAATAAAATTGTCTATTTTTCTATTCGTCTCAAAAAATTGTGTATTTATAAAGACGAATATCGGGCTTGAAAATTATTTTAGTTCGATATATCAAACAATTTATTTATTTCGATTTTTCTAAATAAAAGTGGTGGTTCATATGATTTTGATTTTTCTTCTCAGAATTAAATAAGTTAAATTGAAAATAGATATCATTATTATGTTCATGATGAGTTAATGTAAATAAATATGACATATTGTTTTCTAATTTTTATAATTCTATCGATACATCAAACAATTTATTTAATTTTTTTTAAAAAAAAATCTTTGAAGCATAGTAAATAAAGTTTTAATAAATTTGTCGATTTTTCTATTCGTCTCAAAAAATTGTGTATTTATAAAGACGAATATCGGGCTTGAAAATTATTTTAGTTCGATACATCAAACAATTTATTTAGTTCGATTTTTCTAAATAGAAGTGGTGGGGTATAGGATTTTGATTTTTCTTCTCAAAATTAAATAAGTTAAATTGAAATTAAATATCATTATAATGTTCATGATGAGTTCATGTAAATAAATATGACATATTGTTTTCTAATTTTTATAATTTTTTCTTCTTATTTTCCTTTCTTTCAATATATGTACTTATATAGTATTGTTTTCTTTTATATTTGATGTTGGGCTTGGAAATTATGCTAAATTGAGATAGGTACTCCTATTGATAATAGTCATACAATTACAATGGAGTCCTAAATGATTGCTTAACTTGCCATAACTATTTTCGCTTCGTTGGCTCCGTTAATATATAGTTAGATTTATTTTACAAAACTAATACACAATGATACTAATCAATTTGTTAAGAAATAATAATTTCAATTATTAATTTCGTAAAATAATTTGAAGCTGTGTTTTTTCGATAAAAATATTTCTCTCATTTAGTCATTTCATTTAATTTTCGTCTTTTTAAGCATCAATAACTCCTCATGCACCGCACTGATGTAACACTATATTTATTTTGGTGACCTTTAATCTGATATTTGTAATGACAATATTTTTTTAAAAAATTGTTTTACAATGTATACAAATATTTCTATTTTCATTTGTATTTGTTTCAATTTCGATCAGTTATTCGTTAGTAACTGTCCGTGCATCGCACGGGGGTCACACTAGTAATAATAATATACTCCTCTTTTACCCACGCCAGTTACCAACTTCACGCCTTGGTTGCCTCGGTCCGTACGCCTACCTTGATTTTGTGAATATTTTGTTTCCAAAAACAATTACTACTTTTCTCAATTCACACCTTGGTTCACATTAACTCCACAAACATTCAATCCCAAGTTCACGTGCACAGCATATGCAAAATTTTGAAATACAATTTCTTGATTTCTACTTTGGTCACCCAGCTCTTCATACTTTCATTTTGGTCACTGAAGTTTCCACATTGTTGCACCATGCTTGACTTGAATATTAATCTTCTAATTAGCCTCTCCAAATTACCATTGTCCCATATTACATACAAATGCTAACAATAAAATCCCTATTACATTATTTCCTCGCGAAAAACAAAATATAGCAAATTTAACTCGAATAAACACAACATATACCAAATTTGCTATAAAATGTCAAGAAAATCGAGGAATTACCATAGCTAAAAATCAACCTATCAAATTTCCCCACGCTTAGACCTTTTACTCGTCCCTGAGTAAATTTATAATTCCTCGCTAACTCCAGGTCTAAAACAGATGCGCGAGGGAAAATGATTTCCCTAACTCCTCTAAACCAACCACACCAAAAGTCAACACAATCAAACGACTCAATCAACGTACTCGGAGAATGAAACTCCGCTCCTTATTACTCCAAAAATACAATGGTACCAATGGCCTTAGCTCGACCCCAACTCCAAATATGCAAAAATGGGACATCCAAGCTAAGGCCCACTCATCAAAAAGCTAGGGGGAACTAAACATGTCCTAATTTTCCCCCACGCTTGGCTCACACTACTACTCCCTCAAAAATAAAGTCAATGCCCAAGCAAAGACTTACCTCGTGAAATACGCCAACCCCCCTTATATCACCACAAGAAAAACGAGGATTTCCTATCTTACCGCCTCTAACCGAGCCTCCTACACCAAATAAGAACATCCTAACCCGAGACTCCTAACCACCCTTATTACTCCAACACCGGTGATATAAATGATAGATGATATTTCACTTCACTCACCTTTTGCCTAGGTGCCGTTTCCGGTTTTCACCTAGCCACTGGTTTTTTTTTTTTTTTTTTTTTTTTTTTTTTTTTTTACGCTCTCTCCTTTTGCCTAAGTGCCCTCTCGGGTTTTCACTTAGCCTCTCATTTTTTCTTTTTTTTTTTTTTTTTTTAAACGAAAATAAAACAGCATATACAACAACAAACATGTACCCCACCCCCCTCACTAAATCATGCATAGTCCCATATGCATCACAAAAGTATAAAATAAGTAAGATAGGGGTAGGGATACCTCTCGGCACTACTGTGGCGGCCTGAACTGGTAGTCCCACGGACCATGCGAACCGGAGTGCCGCTCGGCCGGGAATGGCCACCTCGCCATCTCCCGTCATCATATATTGTGGTGCCATGCGCACCATATAATCATGAAGGCGATCTGACGATCCATAGCAATGGCAACCTGCATATCCATACGGGCCATCAAACGATCCACGCCACTATCACCAAGACTCGCGGCCCGGAACCAATGCCCTCAGTCTCCTCCATATAATCATCATCATCATCGTCGTCGTCCTCCTCAACATATTCTGCTTCTTCCTCCACCTGCTCTTCAACAATTCTAACGTTCATTCCTCTAACCTCCCTCTTATTGCTTTCCAGAGAGTCTCGAGAAATTGGCCTAATTATCTTCACCTTGTCACCCCCAAAATTCCACTGCACCCCCGCAGCTTTTACCAACCCGGCAATCAACGATGGGTACGGAAATCCATTCCGTTTATTCACTCCCACAGCTTGCATATTATCTGAAATGATGCGGCCCAAAGAAATCTGTCCTCCGTTGATAATCAAATGAATCAATAATGCATGCTTCCACGGAACTTTCACATGCTGCGCTGTCGGGAGGATCCTATAGCATACCAATTTATTCACTCCCTTTGCCACTAGATTAAACTGCGTCTCCATCACAAACTTGGGTGAACCATCCGGATTGTAGGTCCATTGGAGTCGATTACCCTCCAACGTCCTAGCCACATCCGCAAAATATATCCTCCAATCCCCATTTGTTGCTTTAAAATACTCGCATTCCTCCCGTTTCACTCTAGGGAGCCCGTAAAATCTCACAATATCCTCACTCCTGAACTTAATCGTCTTCCCCCTCACAAAAGAATGCTCTCGATCCATGGGGATTTTGTTCATATTCGAATAAAATTCTTTCACCATCAAGCTATTACCCTCCCCCTTAGGCTCATCACAAAACTGTTGCCACTTCCGAAACCCAAATTTATCAATAAGCCCAAATGATACGATGTTAAACTGTCTCTCCGCGATTATGCCCCTATCCGTATGGGAATAGAAATAATTTTGGGACATGTAGTAATTAAACCTTGAGGAATCATGAGGATCCTCACAACGCAAAAGGGTTCCGAGGGGAGGAGGAACATTAGATGAACTCTCAACAATCTTTTGCTTTTTCTTACTTCCCTTTTTCGATGGCTCTTTCGTTTTACCCATATCAAACAATATATCAATCACCCAAACAACAAATAACCACCAACTCTCCAACCAAAACTAAATTTGCAATCCAATTAAAATAGAAGGAAGGAAGTAGTTTGAACCTTTCAATATTGGTGGAAGATCTGTCCGAAAAACACACAGGACTCGCCGGAAAATTCGAACTTGCCGGAATCTGCAAACCTTTCGCCGGAAAACCCAAACAAGCCGCCGGATTCTTCAAGGGTTGAAATTGAAACCGCCGGAATTGCACAATACTCGGCTAATCTGAAGGTTTAGGGTGAGGGAAGGATATTTTTGAAGGGGTTTCTTGAATATGTGGGGAAGGAGAGGTGCTCGCCGGATTGAAGGAGGGTTGTGGCCGGATTTTTATGAGAGGTTTTAGAGAGAGGAGAGAGAAACGGGTACTGGGAGAATTTGTGGGGGACTTTGATTGTTTATGATTAATGAGGAAATAAAGATTCAGTTTCTTTAATACTTGACCCAAATCCTCACCCAATCCGTTTCACATTTGGACCCAACCCAAACTTGGACAAACCGACCCATGTCCACACCGCGGCTCGCGGGCGGGCGCCCAAGAAGGGGTGAGGCGAGCGCCTCAAACACCGGAGTTGGCTTCCAATTTTTTTTTCAAACTAGGCGGGCGCAAGAAATAGGCTGAGGCGGGCGCCTTATACCGTTTTTTTTTTTTTTTTTTTTTTTTTTTTTTTTTTTTAAACCAAAACGAGGCGGCATGAATGGAAACCGGGCGCGCGCTGGAATGCCGAGTGGCCTTGGATTTGGTGCGACCACCTGGAATAAATGGGGAGGGCGCCTCACACTGCACGAATTGGCCCCAACTGTCTGATCTTGAGGCGGGCGCAGCTACAATGGGCGGCCGCTGGAATTAAAACAGCTTTTTTTTTTTTTTTTTTTTTTTTTTAAACGACAGTGCTCCAGGCATTTTTCTCCTCTCCCAAAGCTTTTCCCTGCACAACACCACAAAATAAAAACCCTCAGTAGCACCGATTCTAGACATCAATAAAAAGAACACAAAAATTAAGAACATAATGTACAGAATGACTAATAAAATAAGCAATTAAATCCCGGGTTGCCTCCCGGTTAGCCGCCCGTCTTTAACGTCTTTAGCTAGATCAAATGCCGGGAAAGCCCCCGGCTAGCATCAAATTTTAAAGTCTTTGACAAGACTCAAACCCAAAACTTTCAAACATATACCGGGTCTTGGAGATCAATCTCCTCCAAATTCGCGGTATTTACCACTTCATTTTCAAAATACGGTTTCAACCGTTGTCCATTCACTTTGAATCCTTTGTCCTCATTAGGACTTGAGATTATCACCGTCCCAAGCGGGGACACCTCCCTCACCACATAAGGACCGGTCCACCGGGACCTCAACTTGCCCGGAAACAAACGAAGACGGGAATTGAAAAGTAGGACCTTTTGACCCACCTTAAAGTCCTTTCTAATTATCATTTTATCGTGCCAAATCTTCGCTCGCTCCTTATAAAGGAGGTTGTTCTCATACGCATCCCTCCTAATCTCATCCAATTCACTCAAATGCAATTTCCTCTCCTCACCGGAACCCTCTACAGTTCAAGTTGAACTTTTTGACCGCCCAATATGCTTTGTGTTCAAGCTCAACCGGCAAATGGCAAGGTTTACCAAACACCAACCGATATGGTGACATACCAATCGGTGTCTTGTATGCGATCCAGGTAAGCCCACAACACATCATCAAGCCTTTGACTCCAATCCTTTCTATTCGGGTTCACAGTTTTTTCAAGGATGGATTTTATTTCTCTATTGGACACCTCGGCTTGGCCATTTGTTTGGGGGTGATAAGCAGTCGACACTTTATGGGTGATGTGCTATTTCTTGACTAGAGCTTATTTGTCTTATTGCGAAATGTGTCCCCTATCACTTATAATGGCCCTTGGCATTCCAAACCGACACAGAATATTGCTCCTAAGGAAGTTGACCACTACCTTTGAATCATCGGTGCGGGTAGGGATGGCTTCCACCCATTTGGACACATAGTCAACCGCAAGCAAAATGTACACAAACCCACAAGAATTAGGAAACGGACCCATAAAGTCTATTCCCCATACATCAAAGATTTCACAATTGACAATGAGAGTTTGTGGCATTTCATTACGGCGCCCAATATTACCAACCCTTTGGCACCTATCACACGACTGACAAAAAGTGACCGCATCCCGAAACAAAGTTGGCCAAAAGAAGCCACAATCCAAGACTTTCCTAGCGGTCTTTTTCGCACCAAAATGACCACCACACGCCTGCAGAATTTGAGAATAGAGGACACCTCACTATCGGGAATACACCTCCGAATGACTTGGTCGGCACAATGCCTCCACAAGTTGGGCTCATCCCACACATAATATTTGGCATCACTACGGACTTTGTCTCTTTTCGAATTTGACATCCCCGGAGGGAATCTATTAGAAACGAGAAAATTGACCAAGTCCGCATACCAAGGAGCCATAGAATTAGCGCCCAAAGAACCTCGTGGGAAACTCACCCCGGATTGGGGCTTGTTTATAAGGCTTGTCCTCCTCTATTACAAGGCGACTCAAATGATCGGCAACTAAATTTTCAGCCCCCTTTTTGTCCTTTACCTCTATATCAAACTCACTCAACAAGAGAATCCACCGAATGAGTCTCGGTTTAGCCTCTTTTTTAGACATCAAATATTTTAGAGCAGCGTGGTCGGTGTAAACAATGATTTTAGTGCCCAACAAGTAGGACCTAAATTTTTCTAGTGCAAAAACCACCGCCAACATCTCCTTTTCTGTGGTGGAGTAATTTCTTTGTGCCCCATTCAAAGTCATCGACGCATAATAGATTACATGCGAGGCACGCTCCACTTTTTGACCCAATACCGCCCCCACGGCATAATCACTAGCATCACACATGATCTCAAAGGGACGAGACCAATCGGGTGCTTGAATAATGGGGGTGGTTGTCAATCTAGACTTCAACTCATTGAAAGATTGCTTGCAATTATCATCAAAATTAAAATCAACCTCTTTTTGCAACAGGGTGCATAGAGGTGAAGCAATCTTTGAGAAGTCCTTTATAAACCTCCGGTAAAACCCGGCATGACCAAGAAACGACCGGACTTCACGCACGTTGGTGGGGTAAGGAAGTGAAGAAATGACATCAATCTTAGCTTTGTCAACTTCAATACCCCTTTTTGACACAACATGACCTAACACTATGCCTTGCTCGACCATAAAATGACATTTTTCAAAATTTAGGACCAAATTAGTTTCAATGCATCTATCCAACACTAGTCCTAAATGAGCAAGGCATTCATCAAACGAGTCTCCATGGACAGTGAAGTCATCCATGAACACTTCCATAAATCTTTCCACAAAATCGGAGAATATACTCATCATGCACCGTTGGAAAGTTCCAGGTGCATTACACAATCCAAACGGCATTCTCCGATAGGCAAAAGTGCCGAAAGGGCAAGTAAATGTAGTTTTCTCTTGGTCTTCCGGGGCTATAGGTATTTGAAAATACCCGGAAAAACCATCAAGAAAACAAAAGTACGCCCGTCCGGCTAACCTTTCCAACATCTGATCAATAAAGGGGAGGGGGAAGTGGTCTTTAAGAGTTACCTCATTTAAGCGTCGGAGGTCAATGCATACACGGATCCCCGTTTGCTCCCGGGTTGGAACCAACTCTCCCTTCTGATTGCGGGAAACTGTGATCCCGCCCCTCTTGGGGACACACTGCGTGGGGCTCACCCACTTGCTGTCAGAGATGGGATAGATGATCCCCATTTGTAGTAGCTTCAGGACCTCCTTCTTTACCGCCTCCATCATTGGCGGATTAAGTCTCCTCTGTGGTTGCCTCGCGGCTTCGCACCCTCCTCTAGGTTGATCGGGTGCATACACAAAGATGGACTAATGCCCTTGAGATCAGCAATAGTCCAACGATAGCAGATTTTCGCTCCCGAACCACCTCAATCAACCTCTTCTCTTGATCCTCGGTCAGCTGCTAGAAATCACTACCGGAAGCGTCTCTCCCTCACCTAGATAAACATACTTAAGGTGCTCAGGGAGAACCTTCAGCTCAAGCTCCGGTGCCTTTTCTATAGATGGAACAAGCTTCTCCACCGGAACCTCTAACTTCATGTAACCACGACCCGGTTACGCAAAGCATAGCACTCTCTGTAAGACCCATAACCGCTTCCTTCATCGAATCTGAGATGTCAAACTCCAAACTAGCATACCCCAACGCATTCTCTAATGCAGTCTTGAGATCATCATCTCCACTGGACACCTCAAACACCTCCTCTACCAATGGCTCGACCACATCAATGAAACACAGTGACTCCGTATCCTTAGGGTATCTCATAGAGTCAAAGATATTGAACTCCATCACTTGGCCATCAAATTCCATTGTCAAGGAACCATTAGCCACATCAAGCTTTGTCCGAGCAGTTGACATAAAAGGCCTCCCTAACAGTATGGGAGCCTTTGGATCCGTCTCCATCTCTAGCACATAGAAATCTGCAGGAAATATCATCTTCCCCACTCTAACAAGCACATCTTCTACTAATCCCTTCGGGTAGGCATTCGACCTATCCGCTAGCTGTATCACCACTCTGGTATCCTGCAGTGGTCCCAACTTCAGAGTTTCAAACATCGAATAGGGCATGACGTTGATTGACGCCCCCAAGTCTAACATCGCCTTATGCTCAGAAGCATCCCCCAAGCTAACTGGAATCACGAACATCCCGGGTCATCGCACTTCTTAGGCAATTTTCGCCGATACCTTTGCGGACACGTGCTCACTAACCTTACCCTTCTTCATACTCCTCTCCTTCTGATTTCTCTTCAGCGTACACAATTCTTTCAAGAACTTCGCATACCTCGGGACAGTCTGAAGAAGATCCAAGAAGGGAATGTTAACCTCTAACCTCTTAAAAGTATCATAAATCGCCTTGTCAGGCTCTGGCTTTCGATGCTCTTTCAAGGCCTCGGGGAATGGAACCTCAGGCTCATATACAGGAGCCTTAACCTCTGGTGCAGCTTCTTCTCGATCGGGTACCTTCAGACCGCTCTGAAATATCAACCTCAAATCTCGGTTCCTCTGCTACAACCACGTCTGCGGACTCCTTACCACTACGAAGAGTGATCGCACATGCATTCGGTTTTGGATTCGGTTCGATGCCTGTGAAGGCGGCTTTCCCAGTCTGAGCCTCCATCCTACCCACAGCATCTGCTATCTGTCCCATCTGTCTCTCCAAACCACTGATACTCGTATCAGTCCTCTGTTGATACTGCTGCAGATTGCTAATACTCGTATCGGTTCTCTGCTGATACTGCTGAAGACTGGTGGATAAGGTGCTCATACTCTGAGCCAATGTACGGAACATATCTTCTGTAGATTGTCCCTGCTGCTTTCTTTGTGCTTCTGTTTCTTTGCGGTTCTTGTTTATGGCTTTGTCAAATGGTGGTCTATAACCCTGATTAGGGGTGTAAATGGTTCGGTTTGGTTCGGTTTGGACAAATTTAGAGACCAAACCGCTAGTACTCGGTTTGGAAAAATCCCAAACCAAACCGAACCATGGAAAATTTCGAACCGAACCGAACCGAACCACCTCGGTTTGGTTCGGTTTGGTCTCAAACCGCGGTTCCATTAAGCGGTTCAAACCGCGGTTTGGTTCGCGGTTCAAACCATGTTCATACACAATGCTCTCACTATTCTAATGTCAACAAGCATGAAGCATGCTAGTTACTCTTTGTATTGTTATATTTAGGATGACAGGCGCCCCTATGCCTTATGAGCCTTCGGTGCATGAACTCGGGTAACACTTGCACAAAAAACAAAAACAAAAATTGCACCAAAATAAAATCAGGTAACATACTCAAAGCACTAAAATAAATGGCAAGAAGCTCATTGGAACTTCACAATGGAAAAAATAAATCCCAGCTTCACATAAAGAAAATGGTACTCTTACTTAGAAGTCAAACTGTGGAATTCCTGTAGTGCGGCAGCAGTGGATCCACTAGCCAAAAGTCAAAATAAAAGAAACGAAAGTAGATCATTGGCAACTTACGGTGGTGCGATGTTACAAAGCAAATGTAGAAAAAAAGATAACAAACATGCCTCCATGATGAATTGCAAATTGCACATTTTGAAAACGACCACTTGTATGGTATCAAACTAATTATAAAATGATGAAAGACTTCATTGTCAGTCACCTTCATAATTTACAAACAATCGGGAACAAAGAAACTCCTAACAAATTGAACACGTTTATCTGAACGTGAATAACGGAGGAAAAATTGATCGGGAAAGTGGATTGTTAGGGTTTCGATCGTGAGAATGAAGCCTGGTGGTGATTTAGGGAGGCGGAGATAGGGTTTGAGAGGATTTGGGGGAAGGGTCGAGACCCGATTTGAGGGTGGACTTGAGAGAGCGTAATGGTCAGGACGGGCGGGGGTGAGGCGGAATGAAGGGTGAGACGTGAGGTGAGGACGAGGATGAAGGAAGGAAGAGGAAGAGTGAGGTTCGTCTTCGCCGTCGGAAATGGCGGAGACCGAGAGAGAGAGAGATGAGAGCCGCATTGGGAAATTGAAAAGAAAGGATAAGGAAAGGATTTAGATTTTATATTTTGTAATAAGTTAATTAGGTTAGGGTTTGAAAATCAACGGTGGAGATTAAATCAAAAATAATCAATGGTTAATATGACGGTTTGGGCGGTTCAGCTCGGTGGTTCGGTTTGACGGTTCAGCTCGGTGGTTCGGTTTGGCGGTTCAGCTCGGTGGTTCGGTTTGACGGTTCAGCTTGGTGGTTCGGTTTGGCGGTTCAGCTCGAAATGGTTCGGTTTGGTTCGGTTTGGTTCGGTTTGGTTCGGTTTGGAGGAGTCAGACCACAAACCAAACCGAACCGCATGGTTTATAGAATTTTGAAGCCAGAAATTTGAACCACTAAGGTATAAAAACCAAACCAAACCACGTGGTTTGGTTCGGTTCGATCTCAAACCGCGGTTTGAACCGAACCGGCCGACACCCTTAACCACGTCTCTGCTGCTTTGTTGGTAACCCTGTTGATTGCTGGCTAACCGCTGTCCCCGAACACCCGCCGATTAGCCGTCTACTGGCACATACCCCATCTGAAATTAGGATGATTTCTCCGGTTGGGGTTATAAGTGTTACCCATCGGTCTCTGTCCCCGCCTGCACAAAACCAACCGCATTGACATCCTCCATCTCACCTCGCTGCGCAACGAAGGCACGAATCTGTAGGATGCGTAATGTCATAGCAA
Organism: Adenophora triphylla var. japonica; assembly: GCA_022495995.1. Classification (NCBI taxonomy): domain Eukaryota; kingdom Viridiplantae; phylum Streptophyta; class Magnoliopsida; order Asterales; family Campanulaceae; genus Adenophora; species Adenophora triphylla. The sequence continues at coordinate 1,005,157 of JAFEMH010000098.1, read as the reverse complement.
ATCCCACACCGTTGCTTCGGTGTGTCCCCAGAAACCAACGCTTTACCATGTACCTTAAGATCCTCCATATCTCGTCTCGAGCTTACTAGTCACCCCACTTTGCTAGAACCCGTTGCGCTAACTTTGTCTCACAGTTGACCTCTTGCCATGGGTCCTCGTACTCTTAGCTAGCTCCTCGATCAATTTTTAGCTTCATCGGTGGTCTTATTCAAAATACTTCCCCAGCAAAGACGAATCCACCAACCTTTTATCTGAATGGTCAACCCCCCATGAAAATAGACAATCATGTTTGCTCCTCGGAAAACCCGTGATATGGACAACTCCTACAAAGCTTGTGGAAGCGATTGTAGTAGTCGTAAGAGTCTCATCTGCCTTTTGCTCCATATTGCGATGTCCCTCTTCATTACATTGATGCGGTCCTGAGGGAAGAACTCTTCTAGGAATACTTCTTTCATCTCGCTGCCATGTCGTGATCTTGTTGGGGGGCAAGTGGTAGTACCAACCATTCGCGTTATCTTTCAAAGGTGTGAAAGAAAACGCCCTCAATAACAGAGATGCTCTATCGGAATCGGCACCAGGCTTCATACTTGACAGATTTGCACAACCGAGATGTGCTGATTGGGATCCTCTCCGGCATCCTGTGAAGTGCGCGGTAGGCGATTGAGTAGCCCCGGCTTCAACTCAAATGTCACCCCGGCAGGTAAGGCAGGGAATTGGACGGCATGTGGTTGCTCATTCCAATTCGGGGCAGTCCGTTGCCTCAAAGTCTGTGGTGGGACTGCTTGTTCACCACCACCACCTCCATTATTATTTCCGTCCTGCATCCTTTCAGCTAATAATATCTCCTTAATTCTCCTGCTTTGTTGTCGCCCTTTCCTGAAAGAACGTTCTATTTCTGAATCAAGAGGCACAAGTAAATTATTAGTAGAGACGGGTGTGCACCGTGCACGGTTACACATGAGGGGGATGGGGAAATCACTTAGCAGATAACACAAATACTAAAATAACAAGAAATAAAATGAAAAAGAAATAGATTAAGAACAGAAAAAGATCGTAAACAATTACACCATTCCCCGGCAACGGCGCCAAAATTTGATAGGCTTAGTCGCACGCCTACAAATTACTACAAGGACTCCTAAAAATGTAGATAGTGGAAGTCCAGGATCGATCTCAGGGAACAGTATTGATTACGAACTAGTCACGGACAAATGGGGGAATTTGTTTGTTTTTGAATTACTTCCTAAGAACAGAAATTAAACTAATTAAGAGTAAAAACAATGATTTGGAAACACTTCAGATTTGATTTCAATCCCCACCTAATTATGCAATTATCATTGATATCTCTTTTCAATGTCACCCTATTCACCTGATCACGAGATATATTTCAATCTCTGTTTCTTCTTTTAGATTAGTTACTAGCAGTGGCACACTCACTAGAAACCCTAATTAATAAATTAATCTAACTGGCACAGTCTAGATCGCAGAATTAATTGATGAACGATTTAAGAAACTAAGATCAAGGACGCTTTCTACAATTATTTCATATAGATAATCGTCTAATTTTACCCACTTAACAATTTACCATGGCACATGCATAAATCGAAAAGATGCTACTTATGAATCCCTACACTGGCACAGTAATAGAGAATTCTAGCAAAGATTCATAAACAGAATAAATGAATTGATCAAGTTCACAAACCCTAATTATAAATCCAAAATCAACACGAGTAAAATTATGAATAGAGATAAACAAATAGAAAAGAAAATACCTCAAATTGATAAATAGAGGTTCAAGCAATCAAATCCAAAGTCAAAAAGCTTAAGCTTCCATGAAGGTTCTAAGCTTTTCTCTAGGTAAAAATAACATAAGGAAGGAACCCTAAAATAATATTCTAAAGGAGTTTTTATACTCCTTCCTAATAATAATACTAAAACCAAAAAAAATAAAAAGCATAAAAGAAAAAGGAAAAGAAAAATATAAATAATAATAATATACTCCTCTTTTACCCACGCCAGTTACCAACTTCACGCCTTGGTTGCCTCGGTCCGTACGCCTACCTTGATTTTGTGAATATTTTGTTTCCAAAAACAATTACTACTTTTCTCAATTCACACCTTGGTTCACATTAACTCCACAAACATTCAATCCCAAGTTCACGTGCACAGCATATGCAAAATTTTGAAATACAATTTCTTGATTTCTACTTTGGTCACCCAGCTCTTCATACTTTCATTTTGGTCACTGAAGTTTCCACATTGTTGCACCATGCTTGACTTGAATATTAATCTTCTAATTAGCCTCTCCAAATTACCATTGTCCCATATTACATACAAATGCTAACAATAAAATTCCTATTACATTATTTCCTCGCGAAAAACAAAATATAGCAAATTTAACTCGAATAAACACAACATATACCAAATTTGCTATAAAATGTCAAGAAAATCGAGGAATTACCATAGCTAAAAATCAACCTATCAGCGAACAGTGCTCAGCAAGTTCATACGGTGCCTCTCCGGTTACTAAGGAAGAGGTGACCGAAAGAACGAGATCCAATGAATCCTTCAATGAACGGTAAATATTCAAGAACAGAATATTCAAAATACAGTTCCCAAAACAGTTAATAAGTATAGAAAACACTTTCATGAGTTTAAGCAACTCAAGCCATCTCCTCTGTCTCGCGTTAAGCTCCTTCTGGGTGACAATATACTTAAGACATCAATGATCCATAGAGATCTGACAAGTTATCCCATACAAGTAATGTCTCCAAATCTTGAAAGCAAATACTACAGCTGCTAACTCCAAATCATGGGTCGGATAATTTTTCTTATGGTTCTTCAATTGTCTTAACATATAAGCTATAACCATCCCTATAAATCACAATTTCGTCTGATCCTGATGGTAAGGTAAGAACTGGTGCGGACACTAACCTTCGCTTTAGCTCTTGCAAATTATTTTCACATTCTTTTGACCAACAACTTTGCTTCTTTCTGCGTTAACCTTGTTAACGGTCCTGACAACTTCGAAAATCCTTTCACGAATCTCTCATAGTATCCTACTAATCCCAAGAAACTTCTTATCTTGCTAACATTAGTTGGTCTCTCCCAATCCACTATAGCCTCTATCTTCGCTGGATCTACTGCAATCCCATCCTTAGATACCACATGCCCTAATGCCACTTTCTCAATCCAAAATTCACACTTCATGAACATAGTGTACAACTTTTATTTCCTCAAAATCTGTAGAACTAACCTCAGATGTTCTTCATGTTACTCCTTAGTCTTTGAATATACCAAAATGTCATCAATGAATACAATTACACACTTATCCAAAAATTCCTGAAATAACCTATTCATTAACTCCATGAATGTTGCTGGCGCATTTGTCAACCCAAACGGCATAACCAAAAACTCATAATGACCGTACCTTGTCCAAAAGGCCGTCTTCGCAACATCCTCTTTCTTCACTCTCAACTGATGATATCGCGATCCTAAATCTATCTTCGAGAAGTAACACGCTCCCCAAAGTTGGTCAAACAAGTCATCAATTCTCGGTAACGGATACTGATTCCTAACCGTCACTTGATTCAACTCCCGACAGTCGATACACATTCTCATCGATCCATACTTCTTCTTTACAAACAATACCGGCGCACCCCAAGGTGAAACACTCGGTCTTATCAACCCATTATCCAACAATTCCTGTAGTTGTTCCTTCAATTCCTTAAGTTCAGTCGGCGTCATTCTGTACGGTGCCTTGGATATCGGTGCAGTCTATGGTACTAAGTCTATAGAAAATTCTACCTCCCTTCCTGGTGGTATCCCTGTCAATTTTTCTGGAAACACATCTTTAAAATCTTTTATCACTGATAAAGAATCTATGCTCACTTCTTTCTCAGCCGTCTCGCCTATGTAGGCCAAGAACCCTTCACGCCCTTTCCTTAGCATCTTTCGAGCCTGCATTACTGATATAAGACCCGATCGATTTTTCAGTTTCGATCCTTGAAAATAGAACTCCTCTCCAGATGATAACCTAAAATGTACTTCCTTCTTAAAACAATCTACTTTTGCATGGTAAGCAGCTAACCAATCCATCCCCAAGATAACATCAAATTCGTTCATCTCTACTTCTATAAGATCAACCTCGAGTTCTCTATCTCCTATTTTCGAAGGACACATATTACACACAGACAAAATAGGAATCGACTCTCTAGTCGGAGTATCTATCACGAGATGTATTTCTAACGCCTCGGTTTCAAACTTATTTTCTTCTCTTTGTACCGACGCTCATCGGTCTTGTGCCTCCCTTCGCACACTTCACACTTTTCATCAGATCCTTGACCACGGACCTCGCCTTTGTTCCCAATTCTTCGATTGTTAAAATCCTTACTCGGGTACTCACTTACATCACCATCTTCCTTGTGATACTTATCAGTACTACGAATATAAGGCACTATTACTCACGCCTACACTAGCAATACTCAATGCTTAATACTTTTATACTATAAATATATGCCATCTCAACAGAATAAATATTTAATTAAGTCATAGGTCAATTCACTAGACCCTTGGTCTTTTCAATAGACCGGCATTACTCTCATAAGTCATTTCAACATACATGTTGGTCGTTTCAACAGACCAATAATACTAATACTCATACTTGCTACTCCTATAGCATTCACTTTAATTAGGGCATCTCAACAAACTTCCATTATGCGATCGGTCCATTCACTAAACCATTGATTGTTTCAATAGATCGGTTAACACATTTATAGGTCGTTCTACTAGACCCATAATTAATCACACTTGATCGTTTCAATAAGTCGATTATCATACACCTTGGTCGTTTCAATAGACCAATCTTTCTTGTTCCCATTAACACACTCAATTTACATTTAAGAAACAAAATCATGCACTCAAAAATCAAAATGCAGAAAAGTTTTATTTCATAAATAAATTTGAAGGGAAAACAATCATTTCATAAGTTCTTTAATTCTAACTACTAACTATTCTCCTTTCTGGAATTAAAATCAAATCACTCCACCTTCCGTTTCCAATCTCACTTCTTCCTAAAATTTCCTTTAGGTTTTCCACTAATCACTTCCTCTTCCTCATCATCTTCAATCATGATTGGAGACGCTTCGGTCCCTTCTAAGTCTTCAGCAAGATTCTTAACAGTTACTTCTTCAATATTCTGAATGGTAGGAACCACTGATTTTGTTTGATTCCCTTTCCTAGCATTAAAAATTTTTAAGATCCTATAACTCTTGGTAATATTTGTAAGTCTCTTTCCTAATCTTAGCAACCCACTCTTTGTCTTAATTAATTCTTCCTCGTCCGCATTAACTCTTCTTCGCTTTTCCAAGTCTTCGCTCGTTTGTGTCGCTTTCACTACAGCTTCAATCCTCAGTCTCTCTCTGCTCTTTTCTCAAAACTTCCCTAATAGCTTCTATTTCCTTCAATACAAGAAATCACTCATCAGTGCCTCATAAAACTTCAAATACAAAATAGTAAGTCGTAATCATAATTGCATATCTCAAGAGTAAGTCCTCTGGACTCCCAAGTGAATTCTTAGTATACTCTTAGAGAAATCTTATCCTAAAATCCTTCATCCCAAAATAAATTATAGGTAGGCTCAATCATAGTTATGTATTACTCTCTTCTAATAGCCTTAACAATCTAAGATCTCCCATGTGACCTAAAGTCAAAGCTTTGATACCAACTGTAACGACCCCAATATTCCAAAAATAACAATAATACTTAATTGATAATAAAATAACCTCCACGGCTACTAAAACCATAATTTAAATACGAACTACAATTCGAAATAACTTAAATGCGGATAACGGTAAAAAGTGCAACGGCTAGTACAACCCACTAGCTCGGCAACTAAACTACTTAACAAAAGAAACTACTTAAACGACTCCCGCCACGATCCTTGCGACGGTCCAACTTCCTACTTATTACCTGAAAGAAAAATAATGGGAAAGGGGGTGAGCGAACAGTGCTCAGCAAGTTCATACGGTGCCTCTCCGGTTACTAAGGACGAGGTGACCGAAAGAACGAGATCCAATGAATCCTTCAATAAACGGTAAATATTCAAGAACGAAATATTCAAAATACATTTACTAAGTATAGAAAACACTTTCATGAGTTTGAAAACATGTGGCTTCACAAAAGAGCAATTTTCAACCAAATAACTTTCAGACACTCCACAAAATACTTCACTTTATTTCATAAAATACTTTGCAAAAGATTACACCTTAAAACGCTTTACTTTACTTCCATACAAACACAACACTTTAGGGGTTAAGCAGTTACTAGCTGTACCGAAGGCTCAGTTTTCTTCTGACCGCACCCAAATACCGGTATATCATGATAACCTACATCACTTCATCAAGCAATGTAATAGGGTCTCATATGTCCTTCTTCAGGCACTGGGATAACTATAAGGGTCCACATGTTCCTTTCCAGAACTATGGATAACTTTTGGGCTCCACATATCTTTTTCAGAATTATGGATAACTTTTGGGATCCACATATTCTTTTCAGAATTATGGATAACTTTCTGTCCTGCACAGGACGATTGGATAACTCTTACTTTCACAAAACTTTACTTTCACAAAACTTTACTTTGTTCACTTTCAAAGGTGCTCATATAATCAAGAACACAACAATGACAATAACAATCATACTCATGATATCCCAATTGAACTATAACACATCAAAAGGGTAGATATCCAAAGAACGCTAACACAACGGAACGAGTACATTTTTAAAATACTACCTAATGTAGCGTTGTGAGAAAAGAATTTTATCTTTTTAGAGTCGCCACCTATATTATTCGTTTGGAAACATAGGAAAATCATTTTGAAAAGAGATTTGAGTTCGGGGCTTAGGTTATGGAATGGGTAGGTCGAGGAGCATCCATTCCACCCAATCCGGAGATCGGTCTTGCTAAAGAAAAGAGAGGTTTTCAATCTTTAAAATATGTATAATTAAAGAAAACAAATAAACCCTAATCAATTTCTTGATTAGGAATGTCGGATTGTATGCTTCAAGATCGCCTTCATCGATTGAAGGGACTCTAGGCCAATCCTTTTGATGGGATTACACCACTCTAAAAGTCAATAGAGAGAGATTGAGAAGAAGAGAGTAAAAAGTGAAAGAGTTTACCTAGAGTTTGGGGAGTGTTTGATTTAGAACGTGGTTCTAAGATGTCTTTTCGATCGAGAAGCGATTTGGGCAGAGTTTCGACTCAATATGAGAGTCAAGTCTTGATGCGGACAGAGCTTCGCCTTGATGCTAAGCTTGAGCCTTGATGTTCGTCAATCAACGTGGTTGAAGGACGAATTTAGGAGTTGTTTGTGAGTGATTTGAAGGAGTCTTTCGTGGAAAGAAACCAGCAAATTGTGTGTGTTGTGTGGAATTTCGGACCCTTGAAACAGTGGAAGTCACCAAGTATTTATAGGGGTTTAAGAGGTAGAGGTGGAGAGGTAAAACACTCCTAGGAAGCTTCCGTAACTCAATCGATTGGAGAACCGGATTAGATGAGGTTTATCAAGAAAGGAGTTTGGGACGGAGAAGAATTGTGATTACGCACATCTGTCGAGGGATATCTCGCTGAGATATGATATCTCGTGCGAGATATCTAGTCTGATGACTATTTTGTCCTCTTCAGTTTATTCCGTTAGTCAGTTAGGTCCAAAACTAACGAGGTTAGTTAGAAACTTAACGAAACATGACGAAACTAATGTGCTTTCATCAAAACACAAAAGAGAGACGAAGAGTAGTGTAATCATGAATTATTGGTTCAGAATGGGGTGTCTACAGAGCCCCTCGGCGACAGGTCTTATGAAAGAAGAAGTGTCGTCGATAGAAAGGACATCATTCTGAACATTGGGATGGTCGTGTCGCACGGCTGCCTACGTATCTCTAAGAGAGAATCAGACCAAACGTAGTTCGACTCCAAAACACTAAAAAGGCTATTTTAGGTATTTTGAAAAGCATTTTTTGAAAATCGAGGAGGGATTTTTTTTTTTTTTTGAAAAGGTAAAATCATACTGAGGAATCAAGGACTTGACCCAATTCTGAAGATACCCCGTTTGTTGGTGAAGTTGTTGAAGCGCGCCGCCCGAGGTTACTGACGTAGCTTGTTGTTGCCGAGGTCACGGACTTTGTTGTCGTTGCCGAGGTTACGGACTTTGTTGTCGTTGCCGAGGTCACGGACTTTGAAGTTTGCTGCCATCACAGACTTTGAAGTTGTTGCCGAGGTCACGGACTTGAAGTTTGCTGCCATCACAGACTTTGAAGTTGTTGCCGAGGTCACGGACTTGAAGTTTGCTACCATCACAGACTTTGAAGTTGTTGCCGAGGTCACGGACTTGAAGTTTGCTGCCATCACAGACTTTGAAGTTGTTGCCGAGGTCACGGACTTGAGGTTTGCTGCGGACGCAGACTTTGTTGATGTTGCCGAGGTCACGGACTTGAAGTTGTCGGTTGAGATGGAGGTTCTGTCGGCCCCTGTAATGCAAGGATATATGCATGCTGGTCTCGGATGGACCCGAAGGATTCTTACCTTTCTGTACCTGTCAGCACATAAAGATTCCAAGTAGATTTTTTTTTCAGATTTTAGTTGTTCAACTGGACTTACGTGGTGGTGCTCACGTCTGTTCGTGTAAATGGCCGGTTGGTCATTTTGGTGGTGAGTTTATGTATGAGTATATGGTATATAGAGATGTAGGGACATGTGTATGGATTTGTACTTGAGATGGGTGAACTATAGGAGTGGACTTGTGTTTGACAAGTTGGGACCAAATCAGGTTTGTGCAGAATTTGTTGCTAGTCAGCGAGGCTGAATTGTTGTAGAATTTTGATGAGTATCCTTGTGTGAACACATCTAGGTCTGTTGAGAATCTTCATTCTTACTTCTCCTTGAGTCTTGTCTCTAGGAGGCAAACGACTACACATCTGTTGACTGTCGTAATGGCTTTATGTCCAAGGCCCTTTGATGTCTCAAGCCCCAAGATGCTTGAAAGTGGTAGATGACTTTGTGAACAGGCTTGTGAAGCTGCTCTCTTGATTTGAAGGTGATCGAAGAAGACTCCTTGTTGATTTTGATTTGAAGATGATCGAAATGATGTTTGATGAAGAAGGCTGAAGGATAGTCCCTCTTTGTCCTTTGATTTTTTTTTTTTTTTAGTGACGCACCCTGGTTTTTGCCTAGACCGCCCTTTCGGGTTTTCAATCTAGCGGGCATCTCTTTTGCGTCTTTTTTTTTTCATTTTTTTTTAAAGTAGTATGTTAACTCGAAGAGAACTCAGAGAGAGAAAAAAAAACTTATTGAGGAGAGGGAAATGAGATCTCAAGTTAGTTTAGGAGAGACGGACTCTATTAATTGGAAGGTGATCCAAGCATTGACTTTTTGGAGAAGTGTATTCTCTAATGATGAGAGTGAGAAACAAAGAGGAAAGCTCCTACTGCAAATTTGATTATTTTGAAGAGTGGAAGTAGAGATTGACCGGAGTAAGAAAGGTGAGGAAGCCCCAGTTTTGATGCTTGGATTTCAAGAGTGTGTATGAGAGTGGCTAACGGAAAGCCCCTAGACTCAATGAGAAACGTTACTTGGCTCAAGGATCTAGAAAAGTTGTTCTACCTTTTAGTGAACCGTGCATCATCTAGAAGTTTCTAAATAAGTTTGAGAATAAAGCCAATCATTAGTATGACTTAAGGGTAAACATTTTTCTTGATACTGAAAGTCTTCTTCACCTGATGTAGGAGGATTTTGAGGAATTCTCTTTTCTTTTATTGGTATCACTTGACTCCTCTTCTTTGTGGGAGAGTCCTTCTTGCCTTTGTTGAAATTCCATCCTTGTTGTGGGGCGATGAAGGCTTGAGAGTTTTTTTTTTTTTTTTTTTTTTTTTTTGATGCTCTATTTTTGCCAAGGACGAATTGAGGAGTTTCGTCCTAGCGAGCTCTTTTTTTTTTTTTTTTTTTTGTACTCTCAAAGCCTTGAGTTGAGTAGCCCCACTTTTCTTTGGATGAATGTTGACAAAGAACACCTTCGGCTTTCTTCTTTTGTTGACTTTTGACTTTCGCAGGGGTAATGTTTAACCCTTAAGCCTCCTAATGATAACTTGCTTCTTAAAGTCACTTAGAAGTTTCTATTTTTGCGATGATTTAGGGAATGGAAGGTCCATTATTTTGCATGAGTTGAATGATATTCATGAGGTAGAACAACTTTAGGGAAAGTGTTTAGGAAACGAAATTACTTTAATTTATTGAGAAATTTAAGAACAGACTCGATAGTTTAGAAGACACAAACTAGAGGAGGTGAGGAGTACTAGAAAGACAGAACGACTCTTCGAGTTCATACTTGGAAATTTAAAACCTAATCTACTTCTATCAAAGGAGAAAGGGAGAGGATAGTGGTAGCCCCAAAGTGGTAAGTGTAGATTTCTTCTTGGAGCTTCATCTTCTTCATGGATTGCGAGGGAGAGGATTGGTGATGACGTTGGGACGTTCTAGATCTCCATTATCAAAGAGGTCTTGTATGATGTCCTTCAAGTGGTGGCAGGAGTTGGTGTCATGGCCGGTGAAGTTGTGGTACTTGCAGAATAAGTGATGAGCATGATTCGGACCCATATCCTTCGGAGGACCACCTTCCCTTGGTTTGATTTTTTCATTCTGGACAAGCACATCAAAGAGTTCTTCTTGAGTGATTCCTTCAATTTTGTCGTAGTGCCTCTTTTTCTTTTCGGGAGGAGGGACAGCAGAATACTTTCCGGTGTTGGGGCGGCTGAGTGCAATAGCGTTGACTGAAGCATCCTTACTTGTGGTGGGCTTGTTGTAGCGGAAAGTACTTTCCTTCTTTTTACTTTTTAGGAAGTCGTCAACCCTAATTTCGGACTCGAGGAGTTCATTGAAACTAGGAAAGTAGTTACCGGCGAGCTTCTCTTGAAATTCATCACGAAGGCATTGAAGTAAGATGTGGATTTGCTCTTTGAGAGTAGGCCTTTCGACAATTTCAGTAAGTTTGAGTCTCCATCTTCTAGCAAATTCAGCAAAGGACTCATTTGCATGTTGCTTGGTTTATTCAAGATCCCTCCTAGTAGGGCGGTAAGTGGAGTTGTCTTCAAACTGCCTTTGGAAGACCAAATATGCGGATGACCAATCAAGCCTTGTAGTCGTAGGAAGAGACATGTACCAATCCCTTGCAGCACCTTCTAAAGTTTGAGGAAAGTATTGGGCCAAGATTGTGTTATCAACGCCCATTGGAAGCATGGCCCAAGTGTAGGTCTCAACATGAGCTCGAGGACAGGTAGTACCATTGAACTTGGCAATATCGGGTGTCTTGTACTTGCGAGGAAACTTGGTGATGGATTGTTGAAGAGCATCGGGATCAAATGGAACGAATGACCCCTTGGAAGTGTCAAGAGTCGCAAGCTTCTTCTCGAGGTAGTTCTTAGTAACATGGTCACCAAGTTTAGTAGTTTCACCACTGCCTTCTTTCTTGGTTTTAGTACCCTTGGAGGTATGTCCTTCGTCATCGGAGGATGATGAGGAAGAGGATGAATCGGATTCTTCCTTTTTCTTGCTTGAATTCTTGGTTTTCTTATTCACTTTGGTGTAGGATTCCTCTTCATCGGGGGAGGATTCCACTTTCTGCTTTTGCTTTCTTCCTTTCTTGACTTTCAAATCGTTGAGTTCTTTCATGAGGGCGGCCATTTGGGCATTTTGCTCATCAATTTGCTTACTTTGTTCATCCAACCTAGTCATGGCTTCGATGAGTTGGACCTTAGCATCGTTGAAATCGGCCTCGGTGGTAGAAGGAGAAGCAGACATCGTGTCGAGCTTTGGCGAAGAACCTAGACGTGTAGCAACCGTGTTAAACCATGATCGAGTCCCAACAAGTCGGCTGAATAGGGTGAATGAAGGCTTGAAGGTTTGAAGGTTTTGGCCAAAACACGAAAAGACCGAACACTTATCTCGTACGAGACAAGTAGTCTCGCGCGAGACTTCACCACGGAAAGTCACAATTTTCTGATTTTAATCCTAATTTTGGTCGGACGGAAAATCCGTTTTGGGGGTTTCTAAAGTTCAAGAACCAAACCTAGGGACCTAGGGGTCGGAGTAATCCAAAGTAACATCAAGTTTTGTGCAATAATTTTGATGAGAAAATTTTCTCTTTTTAGGGGCAAATCCGAAGGGACAACCGTAGGGACGTTTTCGAAGCGACAATTCCGAAGCGACAATTTATTGATTTCTTTTCCGTGGATTATTGCACAAAACGATCTTGACAAGGGATCACAAGGACTCAAAGATCAAACCGACCGGTCAAGGAGTGTCTTAAAAAGTCAATCTACATGATATGTGGCGATGCAGGGCTGGAAGGCTAGGCTCCCCGCGATATGACAATCTAGGTGGATTGAATACGCAGAGTGGGATGATCCAACTTCGGAGAGACCGGCGACTAGGTGGTTACCGTCATCCGTCCTTAGTGTGGGTCCCGGGTTTATCAAGGGTATGTAGTGCAATGACAGTTATAGTATGAGTGCGCGTGTGTGAGAGTTCAATCTATGTGATAGAGTAAAATAGAAAGTTTTATTTTCGAAAACTAAAGAAAAACAGATAGTGACCGCACCAAGTGGTTGCCTACGTTTCTCCCAAATTAGGAAGACTCAGGCCGTCGTAGTTCCACATAAAGAGATAGAGAGCGAGAGATAAATTAATTTAAATTACAACTCCCGAATCCTTCATGGACCGGACTTTAAATTAAAAAACCAATCGCACGCAGGTATATAGTTCAAGTAATTAAAATTATTCTACCCTGCAAAATAGAGTTAGCACAAGCAAAATAATAATGATAATTTATTTTTGATTTTTCTGGAATTATTTTGAAAGTTTTCGGAACTGTTTTTGATTTTGATTTTTTTTTTTGAAATTTTTATTGTAGTCAACTTTTTAGAAAAAGTCAACTACACAAATTGTTTGGCATGCGGTCAAACTGGAGAAGGGCGAGTCAACAACAAGTTTGTTTTTGTTTTTGTTGTTTCCTTTTTTTTCAATGGTCTAACTTTGTTGCTGAAGGTCAAACAAGGACTTTAATTTTTATTTTTTTTAATTGCCCTTTTGTGGTCATACATTAACTGGCCTAGTTAATCCTTCTTCCCTTTTTTTTTTTTTTTTTCAGAAACTGCCGCCGCCAAACAGGGAAGGTTCACTTTGTGTTTTCTGCCGTGTACTAATCTCGCGCGAGATTAGTATATCTCGAGCGGAATAAGTATTCAGACAGTTTTTTTTTTTTTTGAAAACAGTGCCGAAAAATTCCAAAAAAAATCCAGAAAAATCAGATTTTTACAGAAAAATAAAAAAAATTGATAATACTCAATTGTAACGCAAGTCTAACCCTCTTAATTATTTGTCCCCAGCGGAGTCGCCAAACTGTAGCGTTGTGAGAAAAGAATTTTATCTTTTTAGAGTCGCCACCTATATTATTCGTTTGGAAACATAGGAAAATCATTTTGAAAAGAGATTTGAGTTCGGGGCTTAGGTTATGGAATGGGTAGGTCGAGGAGCATCCATTCCACCCAATCCGGAGATCGGTCTTGCTAAAGAAAAGAGAGGTTTTCAATCTTTAAAATATGTATAATTAAAGAAAACAAATAAACCCTAATCAATTTCTTGATTAGGAATGTCGGATTGTATGCTTCGAGATCGCCTTCATCGATTGAAGGGACTCTAGGCCAATCCTTTTGATGGGATTACACCACTCTAAAAGTCAATAGAGAGAGATTGAGAAGAAGAGAGTAAAAAGTGAAAGAGTTTACCTAGAGTTTGGGGAGTGTTTGATTTAGAACGTGGTTCTAAGATGTCTTTTCGATCGAGAAGCGATTTGGGCAGAGTTTCGACTCAATATGAGAGTCAAGTCTTGATGCGGACAGAGCTTCGCCTTGATGCTAAGCTTGAGCCTTGATGTTCGTCAATCAACGTGGTTGAAGGACGAATTTAGGAGTTGTTTGTGAGTGATTTGAAGGAGTCTTTCGTGGAAAGAAACCAGCAAATTGTGTGTGTTGTGTGGAATTTCGGACCCTTGAAACAGTGGAAGTCACCAAGTATTTATAGGGGTTTAAGAGGTAGAGGTGGAGAGGTAAAACACTCCTAGGAAGCTTCCAGAACTCAATTCTGATTGGAGAACCGGATTAGATGAGGTTTATCAAGAAAGGAGTTTGGGACGGAGAAGAATTGTGATTCTGCACATCCTGTCGAGGGGATATCTCGCGCGAGATATGATATCTCGTGCGAGATATCTAGTCTGATGACTATTTTGTCCTCTTCAGTTTATTCCGTTAGTCAGTTAGGTCCAAAACTAACGAGGTTAGTTAGAAACTTAACGAAACATGACGAAACTAATGTGCTTTCATCAAAACACAAAAGAGAGACGAAGAGTAGTGTAATCATGAATTATTGGTTCAGAATGGGGTGTCTACACCTACCACATAGGTAGACATAACTTTACAAAACAGAGAATGAATTCCTAAACAAGGAATGAAACCAAGAACTAAGAACGTAATCCCTTACCTCGATTGCTTGCACGTCCTTGCACTTAATCCTCACACGAATCTACAATTATGCAAATGAATTTCTTAGGGTAAAAGTAATATTCATTTACTTAACCCAAACTATTTCTGAAGTCTTGTTAACCTATGATTTATACTTCATTTAGCTCCTTTAAAGATTAACCTTTAACCCCATTAGGTTTATCAAAATATTCCTAGGATTTTTAGGTTCTAAATTAGGGATGGCAAAAAACCCGAACCCGCCCCGAATCCGAAAAGACCCGACCCTAATAGGCCGGGTTTGGGATCCAATTTTGAAAACCCGACGGGTTTTTCTAGGGTTTGGGTTTACCCCCGCCCCGCCCCGAACCCGCCCCGATTAAGTATGAAATTACTTAAATACCCCTGCTTTGCTTGTAGGAATATTTGATCTAGAGATGGTTTTGTTTTTTCTGCCTTCAGGATAGTGTTTTCATTGGTTTTGAAGCACATTTCAATTTTCTTGAGTTTTTTAGGCCAATGTTAATGTATGCTTTTGTAGCAATTTCAGTTTCCATGGAACTGCAACTTTTGGGGCGGGGCGGGGCGGGTTCGGGAAAGGGTAGATGACTATAGGGGCGGGTTTGGGAAATGAAAAATCCGTCCCGAACCTGCCCCGTTGCCATCCCTATTCTAAATCCTTTTTAATTCTCTTTAGTCTAACTACACACACTAAACCCTAACCCACACACACGTATCATACTTCACATCATACTTCACGCACACACCAATTTCATTCTTATTCCTTTGTTTAATCCTTATACTGTTCCTCGGTCCATACCCTCCCTTTTATTATTTTTATACTCTCCTTATTTTCGTATATATTCTCTCCCAAAATCTTAGCCCACAACAATAACAATAGTACTATAATAAATACTCCTTTCAGTACTATAATAAATACTCCTTTCGTCCCATTACAAGCCACAAACTTTCCTTTTTGGGCGTCCCATTACAAACCATAAACTTCCTAAAATGGAAAGGAATCTTTACTATTCCCTCCACTCATTCTCTCTCCTACATTATTTTAATACTCACAACACCATTATAATTCACTATTTCCTCCACTCATTCTCTCTCCTATTTTACTTTTACACTCACAACATTTATATCATTATTTTTTTCCATATTCTACACGTTTACAGTAATTTTCCTCCTTGTAATGGGACGGAGGGAGTATTAATAAACTCCAAGTATAACCTTGATTTCATTATAGAAAGAGCAGTACTATCAAGATAAAATTATACCTTAATGTGGTGGTCTCACATTTGTCGTCCATTGCCCACTCCGCGTCATTCTCAATCTCCGTTCCTCTCTTCTATTTTTTCTTTGCAATTTCTACAATTAACTGCTCTCTCTCTAGGCCGCCTCTCTCTCTCTCTCAACGATTCTCTCTATATTTTCTCTCTAGGGTTTTTAGAAAAACAATGTGGCTCTTAGGTTTAAAAGAAATATTTATATGATTGGGTTTCCTAAACCTAATTTAAAAAAAGTAATCCAAGTCCGTCCAAGAAGGTAATCTAACCCCAATCTCTCAAGCCCATTACTCCTAATTCATTTAGAAAAAAAGAATAACAATTAATTAACTTAATTAAAAGGAAGCATTTAATTAAGAGAAACAATTATTAATTAAAAAAGATCAAATTAATTAATAAAATAAATGGCAAATTCGGGTTATTACAAAAAGTTCTTTGGTGATATCAAGGAAAATGTCAGAGACACAAAATAAGTTTATAGAAAGATTAACACAAAATGAGGAGGTGATATTTTATTGATTGCATCGATTGTGAATTCGTCACACTTTAATTAAAAGCATCAACACAATCAAAAGCCTTATTTTTAAACCAAAATTTGCGTTTTGGTAGCTTAAAATCCAATCAACTTTCACATCTAATTGCTTAGGGTGAGTTTGGCATTGCTTCTGATTTTCTGAAAGTAATTTTTTAAAAGTGATTTTAGAAAAATTGATTATTTGTAATAAATACTAAAATTTATAAGTATGTTTGGATAGTATATGTTCAAAACTGATTATTAGAGATAAATAACAAAAATGACCTTTATAATATGTATCTCAATATAATAAATGTATAAAAGAGATAGAGGTTAATATTGTAAAAACAACACAAATAACAGCTTCTAAGAATCACTTTTAGCAAAAGCTGGGTCATAGCTGCTTTTACGAAAACACATTTTTTTGCGTTTTAACAGCTTAAAATCATAATCAGTAATGTTATCCAAACGTTATTAAAAGTGATTTTGAGCTTCAAAAGTGATTATAAGCCACAAAAAAGCACTCTCAAACTCACCCTTAGTGCTTACAAAAGTGATTATGAGTTTCAGAAGTTATTACAAGCCTCCAAAAAATGATTATGAGTTTCAGAAGTTATTACAAGCCTCCAAAACGCGCTTTCAAAACTTACAAAGAAAAACTCACCAAGAAAGAAGAAAAAGAGCCCCGTTTGGTTCGAAAAAAAGTGAATAAATGAATGGTCAATGAAATGGGTTTCTTGAAGGAAATGGGTTTCTTGAAGAAATTGAAAAGGAATGAAAAGTGGTCAAATCTCATGTTTGATTGGCATGGAATAGAATGAAATTTTCATTCCATTTCTTCAACAATCATGTTTGATTTGAAAATACAAATTATAGGAATGGAATGAAATGAAATGAAATGAAAATATAAAAAATGTCCAATTTGCCCTTTTTTCAAAAAATTAATACTCCCTCCGTCCCAGATCAAGGGTCTTCGGGGGAGATTTCACGCTTCTTAAGAATTTTTTTTAAAGTGGGTAAAAAATTTTAGGAGAAAGAATGTAAAAGTTAAATGTGTGGTAGAAAATAGGAGAGAGAATGTAAAAATTAAATGTGTGGTAGGGAATAGGAGAGAGAATGTAAAAGTTAAAAATATTTAATAGGAGAGAGAATGAGTGGGAGGAATAGTAATGGTTTTTTTGTAAATATATGGAGATGATAAGGGTATAAATATATGGAAAACTTTCCATTTAAGGAAAGGACTCTTGGTCCTGGACTCGACCAAAAGTGAAAGTAGGACTCTTTGGCCCTGGGACTGGAGGAGAAGGATTTTTTTTTTTTTTTTTTTTGGAGGGGGAGGGGGTCATGGGTAAGGGTTGGTGGTATAAAAAATGAGTAATTTTTTTCAGCGGGGGGCGGGGAGGCAGGGAGTTACAAAAATGAGTAAATTTTTTTTTCTTTCTTTGGTGGGGGTGGGGTGGGGTGGGACGGGGAGTTTAAAAAATGAGTAAAAAAATATTTTTTTTGGGGGGTGGGTGGGGTAGGTAGGGGAGTTACAAAAAATGAGTAAAAAAACTTTTTTTTTGGGGGTGGTTGGGTGGGGCGGGGTAGGCAGGGAGTTACAAAAAATAAGTAATTTTTTTTTTTGGGGGGGGGTTGGGGGGATTGGTGGGTGGGGTGGGGTAGGTTAGGCAGGAGAGTTACAAAAAATGAATAAAAAATATATATATATATATTTTTTTGTTAGGTGGGGGAGGCAGGGTAGTTATAAAAAATGAGTAAAAAAATATATATTTTTTTAGGGGAGGGGGTGGGTGGGGTAGGCAGTGGCAGGGGGTGATTTGAGTTGGAGGGGTATTTTGGTCATAAAATTTTGTAAAAAATCATTTAAATGGAATGAAATTCATTTTCATCCAATTTTGGAAGGAATGAAAATACATTTCAAGGAATTGAATTTCATTCCTTTTGGAATGGAAAATTTTTCAAAAAAATAATTAAACATGCTCAATGGAAAAGTCAAAAGAAATTATCCATTTCATTCCTTCACTTTTCTTCACTTTATCACGAACCAAACGGACTGAATGAAAAGTGAAAATAAAAGTACTTTTTTATTAATTTTTTATTAATGTTAAAAGAAAGAAGAAATGATGATGGAAATCCAATGATCAATGTACTATAGGCAAGCGTGTCAACCAACTTATGATATTGCCCCATCTCTACTAAAGCTTACGTAACATGTCATTTTCTACCACATTTAAAACAGAAATAATAATTTTCACATAGCATATGCTTATAAAAATGAAAATCAAAGTTTCCTTCATAATACTCCCTCCGTTCCGTTCGTTGCCTCAAAACGAGACGCATTTAAAATTACGAAAGTTGGCGGAAGATAGAGTAAATGCGTTAAATGTCATGTGAGTATTTAAAAATTAAATAGGAGAGAGAATGAGTGGAAGGAATAGTTAGGAGAGAGAACGTTGTGAGTGTAAAAGTAAAGTGGAAGAGAGAATGAGCAGGTAAGAAAGATAAAAATAATAAAAACTTTCCATTTTTGGGATTGAGACACTTTAAACGACGCCCAAAAAGAAAAGTTTCAGACACTTCGAAATGAGACTTAAGGAAAGAGTAAACAAGAATTATTTTGTATAAAAATATTTTTTAAAACGATATAAATAATAATTACCCTTCAAAAATATACATAATAATAATTTATAATAATTTTCATATCTTTTTTTGACATGCTTCAAAATAAATATCGTATTTTCAAATATATATATAGTCATAGTACAAACAACTCATGCACAACTAAGTAAAACATATTGTATTTTCTAATATTTAAAAAAAAATATTTTTTAAAAAACGTTAAGAAAAGTCAACAACGATACTTATTATGAGACGGAGGGAGTAATAACTTTGTTATTTATACTACTTTGATCAATAATTGGTTTATTTAATCTTCATAAAAATAAACATTATTATTGATATATCACCAAAATACTCTTATATAATAATTTTGTTGATCACCAATTAATATAATTAAAAAACTAAAAATTGGCGACGAGATAAGAATTCATATAGCAAGTTGTGATTAAATCAATTATTTGTGTGACGGCCGAAAGCAGCCACTATAATCCTACATGTCCTAGTGGTATATTCCGATGTCAGATGAATCAACTTTCTTTTTTAATTCCGTTCACGTATTTAGGAATGCATTATTCCGCCCACCACAATTGTCCGGTTGAATTCGACCGGTCGGTTTACGGATTTAAAAAAATAACTAATCGGGAATCAGATTGTCGACTGCTACGATTCGATTTCGAATTTTGATTTGACGGTTTTAGACAAATTTTTTTTTCTTTTGAATATTTAAAAGGTAATTTTTTGCACTCACAATTTTTTCAAATAATTAAGGGATAGAAAATTGAGATATGAGATAAAAATATTTGAAAAAAATTGGGATGGTTCCTTTTTTTATTTTATTAATATTAAATAAACTTACACATAGAGGGGGATAGCCAATCTTATCCTTTTATAATTAAGGGGAAACATTTATTAACTTTTACGTCAAAATTATATTAACAATCCAACTTTGTCGAAATGAAGTGAAAGTTTCGCAGCTAAGAGCTTCAAACAACTCAACAACACAGATGTGAAGACATTTATGCGTCTCACAACCTGTCCACACATCCACGTATAATGCACGCAATAAATAAAACAGAATAAAACAATAACACAAGGATTATATACGCTTACTGATGTTGAGATCAGCAAACTAAGCTTACGCCCAAAATTTTTTCACTATAAAACTTTTGATGCTTACAAAAATATGAATAAGGGAAAAACTAAAAGACGAAAATACTAAATGAGTTCTAATCACCTTCTCTATGACAAGAAATGCACTCCTTTCCCAAGTAGATCCTATTCTAGTCGAAGTAACACAAAGAACTCGACAAACCTAGATGTGAGTTACGGATGTATGTCACAACCTTCACTCACAACCTAAAACAACAATGTTGAAAACTGTGAAGACAAAGTATTTTTCTCTCTTCAAGCCGTGTCTTCTCTTTTGCTGATGACCTTGTATTTATATGCACCATGGAGAAGATCTTCACGCAATCAACATCATTCCTTTGTGAGATCTCTAAACCTATAAGGAAGTATAAACCACACTCACAAATAAATAGAATGTTAGTAGGTTAGTCCTAATATAAAACTATGTACATAAATAAAAGATATTTACTTTATTTACAAAGTCCTTGTCAAAGTAGGACACAATAAATCTTTCATGAAAGTCCCAAAATCTACTTACCATCTATGATGTAATTTTCGAAAATAAGGAAACAATATTTGTTCCCTAAAATTCACGTTTTCATTCTCCCCCATATTTTGGACTTTCTGATCAAAATCAAAGATTTATGATTATCACATTTGTGATCAAAATATACAGCAGCAAAGACTTCCCCTGAATGGATGTGTGTGCAGATGTGTTCACACATCCACACACAAAAACTGCATACACCAGATTAGAGTAAAAACAGCAGCTCATCAATTAAAAGCAAAAGTAAACCATTCAGCAACACCATGTTTTAAGTTATTACAGACCAATGTTTAAAAACTAAAACAGAAATTAAAATTGTGTTAAGAACCACCATAGATTAAAGCAAAAATTAATCATCAAATCATATCCCCCTTAATTCAAAGTTTCCACTCGCCTCTCCATACGATGAGTTACCAAGAAGAAGCACTTCAAAGACTAGTCCCTTCTCCCCCTTTTTGAGCAGAAAGAGTTGCATGTCACCTTAGAAGTCAGTCCTTTATAGCTTTTAGGTTGTTGGCATGTGATTTGGAGGCTTGCATTTGATCAGTCAGTGCAATGGTCAGGGCTTCAGCAGCAGCTATTTCTTTATCCAGGTCTTTCATTTGAATATCAAAGAGAAATACAGATGTGGGACTGGATGTGCCCACATTTGGCATAGCTATTTCAGCCACAACTCCCAGTGGAAGATCAAGAAATCTTTGTTTTTCATCCAACAAGGTCTTGGATTCCTTAAACAGTTCAAACTTATCGATTTTAACCTCACCCTTTTCGGGCTTCACTCCTTGAGCAACTAAGATTTGAGAGATGAGGGAAGGATAAGGCAAGGACCATTTCTTGGAGGGAGACTCTTCGTACCCACAAATTTTCTTAAAGATAAATTCTCCAAAATTAATGTTCATTCTAACACCCAACCTATAAAGCAAATCAACATGGATTCTAGTGACGGAGGTTTCATTATTAGAAGGACAAAGGTTGAAAGTGAGGATGGAATGGAGAAAACAATAAAAGGAGGTGAGAGAGCCACTAGGAACAAAGGCCAAAACAGGGGGTACAACTGATGGTTGGAAAATCGAAAAAGTTGGAGGATTAGGGTTTTTAGGGGATAATGGAGCATTCGAGGGTTCCAGGGAAGGGGATTTTGAGGTTGGAGCTTCCATAGATGAATTAGACGAGGACGAGGGAGGAGGAATTTCTACAAAAAAATTGGGTTTTGCAGGTTGGAAGACAATGAGGGGTTCAGCTATGGCGACTGAAATTGGTTCAACATCAAGAACGTCCTCTTCACGAATTTGATTGTGGGAAGCCATTTAAACTGCAAAACATGGTTAGGTAGCACAGTAGATACAAAATTGATTGCAATGTGTGTGTTTGTAAGCAAATACCAGGGAAGAACAAGGGTTTAGTAGAGGATTTATGGTGGATGGGACGGATGTGAGCCCTAATTAATACACATAACTCCTCCTTTCCAATTTAATTAAGGACTCATTTTCCAAATAGATTTCACACATCCAAAATATCTTAGAGGTCCTCCAATGGCTATAACCCCTTGAGATTTCCACACACAACAACCTTCGAAAATTTTGGGATTAAATAAAACAAGATTTTGTTATATTTTTATGAAAACAAAATACTTGAGGCATATCCTTTCAAAAACTGAATCCCATTCAAAATTGTCCTTCCTTTTCAAATTTGGATTGATACACACCTTTTTTCTTTCATGGGAGATATTGAAAATCAAAAACCTGTTAAATCAAGGAGTAAATTAAGAATGAAAATAGACAGACATATTTATAAAGCATCCTATATGACCTAAAACATGCAGTATGCCTAGCATGATGCAAACACTCAGGTGAAGGAAAAATCTCAGCTCACAGATGTGGCATAGGATGTGAGTCACATTTGGGGACACATTTAGATCACAAAAAGTCAATGAGCAATAATCCAATCTGCACAGCCTCTAGGATGCATCCACCCATTTTTTATTGTGAATTTTTTGCATTGTGAGTAGCTTTCACTTTTCTTTGATCCCAAAGATAGCCCTTTTTTCCAATGATCTTGTCAAGTTTGATTTCAAGATTTTTTATGAGAATCACTTGATCACAATGGTATGGCTTCATACTAAGGGTGAAGCAGTTGTTTCTCACTTATTTTTTAAAGCACCCACTGTGAGATATCTAGGAAGATTATATAAAGTTATCAAAAGATGACAAGAACAGGAAGTGCTCACAATTAAGTGATCAGAACAATGTCAAAGATAAAAACTCACAAGTGACCACACTGAGATAATTCGTGCTAATGCATGATATATTTTTTTTCCAGTTAATCTAATATACAGATGTGTTAGAGAATGTACATTTGTGCTCACAACCTTAGATATCACACAAACCAAGAGACTTCCTCAAGGAGGAAAATCTCTCAAAATCTAATGCATTTGTAAATATATCAGCCAATTGATTTTCAGTCCCAACAAATTCCAGACACACAGTCTTTTGTTCTACAAGATCCCTAATGAAATGATGTCTAATATCAATGTGTTTTGTTCTAGAATGTTGGACAGGATTTTTAGATATGTCCAAGGCACTTTTTTTATCACAAAAAGCAGTCAAAATTTTGCTATTCAATCCATAGTCTTTCAGCATTTGGTTCATCCAAAGTAATTGTGTGCAGCAACTTCCAAGGGCTACATATTCAGCCTCACCAGTGGATAAAGACACACAATTCTGCTTCCTACTGTATTTAGACACAATATTATTTCCTAGATAGAAGTATCCACCTGTAGTACTCTTCCTATCATCACTGTTTTCAGCCCAGTCAAAGTCTGTATAGCCAACCAAATTGGTGTTTGTCTCTTTAGATTAGTGCAACCCTAGGTTAACAGTCTCACTCACATATCTAATGATTCTTTTCAAGGCTTTAAGATGGGACACCTTTGGGTTAGCTTGGTATCTTGCACAGAGACACACATTATACATTATGTCAGGTCTGCTTGTAGTGAAATAAAGCAGACTTCCAATCATGCTTCTGTACAAAGTTTGGTCAACACTCTCACCATCTGAATCATGACTCAACTTTTTGGAAGATCCAATTGGTGTTTTGAGATGTGAGGAATGTTCAAGTTCAAACTTTTTTCACAAGATTCTTGACATATTTGGACTGAGAGATGAACATGCCATCCTTGAATTGTTTTATCTGTAAGCCCAAGAAATAATTCAACTCACCTACCATACTTATCTCAAATGTGGAAGTCATACTATCCACAAATTCAGCTAGCATAGGGTCAGAATTTGACCCAAACACAATATCATCAACATAGATTTGTGCCACAAGAATCTCTTTTTTATTTTTTCTCACAAATAAGGTTTTGTCAACCTCTCATCTCTTGAATTCTAGGTGATGTAAATGGTCAGTTAGCCTACCATACCAAGTTCTAGGCGCTTGTTTCAGTCCATACAGAGTTTTCTTCAGCTTATACACATGGTTAGAATACTTGGAATTCACAAAGCCTTTAGGTTGTTCAACATAGGCTTTCTCATTCAATACCCCATTTAGAAAGGCACTCTTAACATCCATTTGATGAAGAGTAAGCTTGAGGTAACAAGCAATGGCTAACAGAAGCCTAATGGACTCAATCCTTGCAACAGGAGCAAAAGTTTCCTCAAATCAATTCCCTCAATTTGAGTGTAATCTTGAGCAACTAACCTAGCTTTATTTCTAGTGATCACACCTTGCTCATCAGTTTTGTTCTTGAAAATCCATTTGATTACTATGACATTTCCATGAGAGGGTCTAGGGATAAGGGTCCAAACCTCATTCTTTTCAAATTGAATCAACTCATCTTGCATAGCAAGAATCCAGTCAGCATCTTTCAATGCTTCAGCAATATTCTTAGGTTCAATCTTTGAAACAAAACAGCAAAAACTTACCTGGGAGTATGCTGATGAGCAACTCCACAAACCAGCCATCTTTCTGTAGTCTACTTTTTATTTCTGTCTAGTTCTCACTTGATTTTGCACATCTTTCACAATTTGTTAAGTGGGGTGATTTTTCTGGATTTTAGAGGGAATATCCCTTGATCTATCCACACACCCATCCACATTCTTTTCTGGAGCATCATCCTGATCAGATTCAGAGAAACTGTCCTCAGTTTCAAGATTTTGAGTGAATGTGGGAGCAGATGTGGGTTCAGATGTGGATGCAGATGTGTCAACACCCTTGGTTACATCCTTTGCAGGTTCAATAGGTTTTTCAATACTGGCAGTTTCTGTTGGTTCTCCAGTACCTGTTTCTGTATCCTTCCAGTCCAGTAAGCAACCTGAAACATCATCCTCAGCAGTCTTGAGGTTAATATCAAGTGAGTCATCAAAAACAACATTAGCAGATTTCATAAAGGTCTTTGTTTTGAGATTAAAAACTCTGTAAGATCTACTGTTAGTGGAATATCCCATGAAGATTGCTTTATCACTCTTTGAATCAAATTTGGACAAGTATTCTCTATCATTAAGAATGTAGCAAATACACCCGAATACATGAAAGTATTTCACAGTGGGTTTCTTTCTAAGGAGGATTTGATATAGAGTGACAGTGCTACCAATCCTAAGGAACACTCTATTGCCAATGTGACAGACAGTGTTCAAAGCTTCTGCCCAAAATTTCTTGGACAAATTTTTAGAGCTTAGCATAACCCTAGCCATTTCTTGCAAAGTTCTATTCTTCCTTTCAGCAATTCCATTTTGCTATGGAGTGATTGGTGAAGAAAATTCATGTGTGATTCCCTTAGAATTGCAGAAGGCAGTAAACATTTGGTTCTCATATTCAGTGCCATGGTCAGACCTAATCCTCACAGCCTTAAGACCATAAAGATTTCTAACCCTTTTGTACCAATTCTTGAATTCTCCAATTGTTTCAGATTTTTCTCTTAAGAACATCACCCAAGTGTACCTAGTATAATCATCAACACACACAAAGGTGTACTTTTTTCTACCAAAGTTTTCTACTTCAATAGGTCCCATCAAATCAGTAAGAATCAGCTCCAAACACCAAGATGTGGAGCACTGTTGGACCTTTTTATGTGATGCTTTTGTTTGCTTTCCCTTTTAACATGAACCACAGACATCAGGGTTCTTGAAATTCAGTTTAGGGAGGTCTTTAACAGCTTCAAATCTTTGAAGTTCTTCCATAGTTCTACAACTAGCATGTCCTAATTTTTGGTGCCACAAATTGACATCATTAGCTTTTGAGCTTAGGCAAGAAAGATTGTCACCAAATTGATAACAATTGTCAGAAGATCTAGGACCAGTAAACACACACTTATTGTCCTTATCAAATACTTCACACAAGTGTTTGTTAAACTTCACATAAAGGTCATCATCACACAGTTGACGGATGCTTATCAGGTTGGCTTTCAAGCCTTCCACATGGTACACATTGTGCAATTTAGAGAGACCCTTGACATCTATGGTTCCTTTCCCAACGATTTTGCCTTGAGCACCTCCACCAAAGTTCACTTTCCCCCCACTAATTAATTCATAGTCAAGAAGAATAGCTTGGTTCCCAGTCATGTGCCTAGAGCACCCACTATCAAAATATCAAGAGCCAGAGACAGTACTCTTGAGGGAAGAGTAAACAACATTGCAGGTAGCACTTGGTTTGGCCACCCACTGCTTTACAACTTTCTTTTTGTGGTGTAGAGATCTCAGATTATCAGGATGTGTGTTCGGATGTGCATACATCTTCTCATACATTTGAGGCTGATTGAAGTAACCAAATTTTTTGTCAGCCTTAAGTTTGTAACAGAAGGGTCTAATGTGCCTATGAACAAAACAATAATGACAGATGTAGTGACTTCTCCTAGGCCTGTTCTCATTTAAAAAGGATTTTTCTTTAGAACTTGGTTTTTCCACACTTTTTGAAGTATAAGCCTCACATCTCTCCTTTACAAAATTACTTTGTTCAAAGCCCAGACCAGTTTTGTTAAGCTGACCCATAGAAATAACTTCATCAAGTTTCATTTTACTTTTGTTCAACTTGGTAAAGTACTTTCAGCTTTTTTACACTCATTTTTGAATTTTTCAAGCTCAACTTCTCTCTTGGTCACAAGTACTTCAAGTTTGGCAATGGTATCTTTTTGAACATCATTTTCTTTTGAAAGTATGCTTTTTCATCTTCAAAAGCAGCTAATTTATCAGAAAGAGATTTATTTACCTTAGCAAGTACCTCAATCTTGTCCATTCTCTTTATCCAATCTGTATGCAACTCCTTGTAGGTTGCAAAGAGTTCCTCATAGGGAATGTCCCTATCCTTATCTTCAGAATCTCCTTTTACAGATAAACAGTTCAACATTAGGTCAGATGTGACACTAGATGTGTTCACATCTGTGACAACTTCCACAGTTTCTTCAGAAATTCCTTCTTCTATGTCTGCAGAAAAAGCATTAAACACAGAATGACAGTTGATTATAGACATGTTAGCCACTTCATCTTCATCCTCACTGTCACTAAGGGTAGCTGTTAAGCTTATTCCCTTCTTTTTAAGTGTGTTAGCACACTCATTAGCATAGTGATCAAAGCCACGACATGCCCTACATTGAACAGACTCAGAGGATTTTTTATTGTCAAAGCTTGGTTTCTTGAATCCATTCTCAGTACTAGGTTTTGGCTTTTCAGTAGCACTGGGAGTAGGTCTATTGATGAACTTACTCATCCTCTTATTTTTCAGTATATAACTGAATTTTTTTGAGATAAAAGCTACATCCTCCTCTTCAAGATTTGATTTGTCAATCTCAGAGGATAGTTCCACAAGCTCTTTTGAAAGAGCAGCAGCACTTTTAAGAGCAAGACTAATGGATTTGTTCTTTTTCTGAGCTTCAAAGTTTAGCTCAAATACAGTCAAAATTCCTACAATTTTATCTAGACCTACTGTATTGGTGTCATTTATTTCCTCAATTACAACCACTTTTATGTTGAACCTCTCAGGTAAGGTCCTTAAAATTTTATTCACAAGTCTTGCATTGGAGATTGATTCTCCTAGACTTGTACATTCATTTGAAATTTCATGAAATTTAGCAGCATATGAAACAATGTCCTCAGTCTCTTCCATTCGAAGTATTTCAAACCGATCCATTAAAATTCTAAGCCTAGTAGCCTTTACACTTGGTGCTCCCTCACATTGTGATTGCAAAATATCCCAAGCAGCATTAACAACACTTTCATTAGTGATAAGCTTGTACATATTCCCAGAAACATGGCTGGAAATAGCACCCATTGCTTTCGAATTATAATTGGCAGAATGTATTTCTTCAAGAGTCCATTGCTCTTCAGGTTTTCTTTCGAAAATAGACTCACCAACACCGTATGTGCTTCTTCTCCACAGTAGGAGGTTGCCATGCAACAAGGATACACATCCAATCCCTTTCATCAATACCTTTGATGTAATTTCGCATCTTAGACTTCCAAAGAGAATAATTAGTGTCATCCAAGACAGGAGGCCTGTTTTGATGATTTTGGCATTCCATTATGACTACACTTTCTGGATCAACACTCAGTAATATATCAAGAGTTGGCTCTGATATCAATTGAAAGTTTCGTGTAGCTAGGAAGCTTCAAACAACTCAACAGAACACGGATGTGAGTACAGATGTGTCTCACAACTGTCCACACATCCACAGATAATGCAGCAGAAAAAACAGAATAAAACAGAATAAAACAATAACATAGGGGGTTATATACGCTTACTGATCTTGAGATCAGCAAACTAAGCTTATGCCCAAAAACTTTTCACTATAAAACTTTTGATGCTTACAAAAATATGAATAAGTGAAAAACTAAAAGACGAAAATACTAAATGAATTCTAATCACCTTCTATGATAAAAACAGTACCCCTTTCCCAAGTAGATCCTATTCTAGTCAGAAGTAACACAAAGAACTCGATTAAAACCTAAATGTGAGTTACGGATGTATGTCACAACCTTCACTCACAATCTAAAATAACAATGTTGAAAACTGTGAAGACAAAGTATTTTTCTCTCTTCAAGCCGTGTCTTCTCTTGTGCTGATGACCTTGTATTTATATGCACCATGGAGAAGATCTTCACGCAATCAACATCATTCCTTTGTGAGATCTCTATACCTATAAGGAAATATAAACCACACTCACAAAGAAATAGAATGTTAGTAGGTTAGTCCTAATATAAAACTATGTACATAAATAAAAGATATTTACTTTATTTACAAAGTCCTTGTCAAAGTAGGACACAATAAATCTTTCATGAAAGTCCCAAAATCTACTTACCATCTATGATGTAATTTTCGAAAATAAGGAAACAATATTTGTTCCCTAAAACTCACGTTTTCATGAAGTCTATTAAAATGATTGGTCACTTTCTGTATCCGTCACCTTTTACAAAATAGTATTTTTCGGACAATAATTGCACGAAACAATGAAGTTAACCTTGTCATCGGCAACCGATTCCTTTACGAAATGGACCGTCATTATGTCGATAGAAGTTTGTCCCCGACCACGTGAACCATCTCCATCTTGGTTGATAGTCATTGTGATTGAAAGATAGTTTGAGATTTTGAGAGATAAAGATAAGAGAGTGAAAAGGAGATAAAGAGTGCTAATAATATTATAATGGTTGAAAAAAAAATTGGATAATCGGGGGTATATTTATATTTTCAACTTACATAATAATGAGAAAAAAATATTAAGTTTTTGCCTTTTTGTTGTTTACTTCAAATGACACACACACGTTATAAACTGACTGCCTCACACACTCTACAAACACATTAGAAAAAATATTTTTTTTAAAAAAAAATGGCCGATCGAATCGCTGTTTTGACCGCAGGTTAATACCCTTGGACCGAATTCAAACCTTTATCTGCTGATACACGATTTGACGATTTCAACAATTTGATCAACGATTTTAAACCGTCGATCCAACAATCTGCTGACGGCGAGTCGAATTCCACCTTAGGCTATTAGCCATTTAGGTCCAAAAGTACGAGTCAATTTGACAATAAAAGAATTGTCCAAGTAAGAAGAGTAAAATCAATGTACAACAAAGTTTATTGGCATAATATCAAACCCATTTTAAATATTATAATTATATAGGAGAAACTATGGGCCCATTTGATTTAGCTTATTGATATGTGCTGATGACTTATTATTTATGACTGATAACTTATGACTGATGACTTATGACTGATGAGCTGATGAATGATGCTGTTTGATTTAGTTTTTTTTGAAGTGTTGATTATATATCATAAGTAAGTATGACTGTTTGATTAATAAGCTGAAAATTGCTGAATACAACAACAACAACAACAAAGCCTTAGTCCCAAAATAATTTGGGGTCGGCTAACATGAAAATTGCTGAAAATTGCTGAATGAAATTATAAAATTAAAATAATAATAATAATAATAATAATAATAATAATAATAATAATAATAATAATAACAATAATAATAATAATAATTATTATTATTATTATTATTATTATTATTATTATTTTATTATTTTTATTATTTTTATTATTTTTATTATTTTTATTATCATTTTATTATTTTTATATTATTTTATTATTTTTATATTTTTATATTTTTATTTATTATTATTATATTATTATTATTATTGTTGTCCAAAAACTTGTAAAAAACGTTTTTTTTTAAGCTTAACAAAAAACGTATTTTTAGAAAAGCTCACTCTCATTCTCTCTCTAAACGGACTCTCTCTCTCTCTAAACGCAAAGAGGTCTTCACCACCGGTTTCTCTCCCTAATCGTCTTCCCCAAATCCCTCACCGGCCGCCGTCGCTTGCAAATCATTAACTAATCACAACGCACACACCTTCATGCTGGATCAGAATTTCAGGATCAAGGTCAATCAGTTACTCGCAAAATCGAAACTAATCCTCAAAATTTGCTCCGAGCGAGTCTCAGAGTCCATGACAGCCGGTGGAGAATTGGGGATTTTGAAACTGGAAGAGATTTTTATCTTCTTTTGGTCGATTTTGAATTTCACAAATGAAAATGTGCGTGAAATGTGTGTTGGTAGAGTGCCAGCAAGGTTAATGGTGAGTGCCAGCAAGGTGTAGAATGGTGTGTAGGGGACTGGGTAATTAGATGCCAGTGCATGTGTTTTGGAGTGCCAATGCATGTGTTTTGGAGTGCCAGTACATGTGTTTATGAGTGCAGTGCTTGTGTTTTTGAGAGCCAGCAAAAATTATTACCAGTGTTTTTGAGTGCCCGTGTATGTGTTTTTGAGTGCCAGTGCATGTGTTTTTGAATGCCAGTGCATGTGTTTTTGAATGCCAGTGCTTGTGTTTTTGAGAGCCAGCAAAAATGTTAGTGTAACAAAGTGCCAGTGTTAGTGTAACAGAGTGCCGGTGTGAAGAGTGCCAATTCATGTATATAAAAGTGCCCGTGTAAAGAGCACCAGTGCCAGATTAACAAAGTGTCAGTGTGAGGACCCCAACCCGGGACCTACACGTGTCCCAAGCTGGAGCGTCCTCAAACTTACCCAAATATCAAAAACTTTTAAAAATCTTTATTTAAACTTCCAAAATAAATATAAGTATTATAACCATTTTCAAAATAAGTCTACACCTTTTCACAACGGGGAAATAATTGACTAACTTAGAAAGTAAGAAACGGTTTTAATTACAAAAGGGCCTCGGTTATAACATAAAGTAAAGATTTATAAATACAATTCCACAAATGAATTATACCAACGTACACTTTCTATACCAACCTATACATAACCCGACAATTCCCAAAATACCACTTCTAAACTCCTTTCCGCCCTTACTTGGTCGGTCCACTTGTCTCGGAATCTAAAACAGTAAAGGGAGAGGGGTGAGAATAAATCTCAATGAGCTATTATGAATGCAGCAAGATGCCAAACAAGATGCAACACATAGCATGGTAGCACATAACACCTTATGAAAGCGGTAAACACATTACGTTACCTCAGTTTACCTTTTCCCGTCTGAACAATAAGTCGTACAACGTGGGAGTAAAACTCCACTCTTTGGTGAATTGCCTCCAAAGACATTCACCTCTTATAGGACTCATACCTAGAGATCCATATAAGAAAGGATACCTATATTAGAGTATCCAATAATAATATCGTCCCTCCGTACAACAATCGCAACAGGTCTGTAAAGGCTTTTTCATGCTCAATACAGTCGTTAGCACAGCCCCACTCCGTGGCCACAGAGGGGGAAGGGTCACCGATATGATGTACCTTCAATCACTTATAGAACAAATCCATAATTGATTGAATTCCATCATACCCACCCGAACATAAACACGTTCAAGCACATAATAGATACTTGAAATAAATCCACAAAACGGGATAATAATATAACAACATGGTAATGTATACTCATGCCAATCAATACCATAATGCAACATTTAAGTAATACACTATGCATAATACCCTTAACGAGTATACATTCAAGTAAGGTATCCATATAACCACATAATCCACGCGGGATACAATATAACAATACCAAATAATCCACAAAGGGGATAAACAATATAGCCACATGGTAAAATATACTCATGTTCATCAATTTCATAGTGCCACAACCATTTAATACACTATGCATAGTATCATCACTAAATATGAATGATAACAAATAAATCCACCGATTGAATAACCAAGCAATCACATAATAAGCATATCCACACATTGGGATATCATACAACTTGTCAAATAATCCACAAAGTGATACATACCCATTACCAATTAGTTCAATAGTGAAATCTATGGTTTCTACACCATTTCTAACTAATCACCAAGGATAGGGGAACAAGTAAAGTCACCAAGTACCATAAACCAAACCTACGAAGTCATTATTTAACCTTGAATAATCTTAATGAAAGTGCAAGACCTACTTCCCAAGTTTGGACCACTTTCCGAACAATATTTAACTACTCCCACAATTCCATTCGACCAAATAAGACGTCATGGCCAAGCCAAAGTATCCTACTCTAACTCAGGTTAAAGAGGATCAATTCGTATCCGGGTTGATTAGGTTCTACTAATTTATATTGGGTGGGAGTCACCATTTATAAGAGGTCAACAAACTTGCTAAACGATCCTAGTTTAAATTAAGAAAATTTGGTTCAGGGTCTTGGGCGACCGCCCTAACCACTTGGGCGACCGCCCAAGTGGACTTCAAAGGAATTTAGACCTCCTGCCAAGATGGGCGGCCGCCCAAGCCCCCATGGGCGACCGCCCAAGCCTCCTCCAGCCCATTTTTTCAGATTTTAACCCCTTTTAACCCTAGTTCTTCTTTCCCTCTACCATTGCTTGATCAAGAACACCAAAGGATACCTTCATCTTACCAAGTCCCATTCAAAACATATAAACTCACAACCAAGTAATCCTAGATCATTTATCTCTACCCATTACACCCATTTCAAACCCTTCTAATGATCTTCCTTGAACCCTAACTTCAACAATGTTCATTTTCTAATCAATCAACTCCCATTTAGGTTTCCAAGCAAGGAATCAACATCACAAGGCCAAGAACAATAATCAAAGAACTCATGAACACATAGAAGAAGGGAATCATAACAACTCACTTGGATTTTATAAGGAAAGATTGATCTTTCTAACTTGATGGCTTCCTCTAGGTGATCCAACTTCAATGGTGCTCTAATACTTGAATTTGGTGAAGAAATGTCTTAGATTCCAAAGCTTGGGAGAAGGGAGCTTCAATGGAGTATCTTAGTTTCTCTAGGGAAGTAAGAGTGAAATGAATGAAGGAGAAGGGGGAAGGGAGTAAGAGGAGGGGATGGAGGTGACACTTGGCATGCATAGGAGGGAGTAATACAATTGCCCCCCCCCCTTCAAAAATAAATCAAGGCTTTCACCCTAACTCATTTTAAAAATAAATCCTTATCTTAAATAATTCATCCTACCCAATTACCTCCTTGTACTATTTAGCATATTCCCATTTTTATTATTTCTCCAAGTTTCTTTATTTAATGTCTAATAGTTTCATAAAAGATTCTAAATTTACTTCTCACCCAATTTATCTTAATTTAAGAATTTAAAGACATAATTGAACACATAAGTTAACATAAATATTTGAAGCATATAATATAATATTTAAAATTAGTGCCTAGGGTTGGGGTCGTTACACTCACTCCCCCTTAAAGAAAATTTGTCCCGAATTTGACTGTCACTTACCCTAAGGTTCAAATAGCAAAGGTTACCTTTCACACATTCTAACTTAACATTTTCAATTAGACTTCTCAAAGGCATGATTCTACTATACATTTTCACAACTTAAATACTCTAAGACTTCAATTCCCAATCAGTCTCATCAATGCTATGATTCTTTCCAAGATTCAAATTTCATTAATAATGTGATATAACAACTCAATACTCCGAGAATACCATACCATTATCGCTAACCCGAATTTTCACGACCTCAAAGAAAGTATATTTAAATGAAAAGTATTACATCTTATGTTACCCAATACATTACGATATTACATTTAAAACTTCAATTACTCTATAAGCTGCTCCAAGTCAGTCTATAAGCCAAATCACCAACCCTTTCTAAAACTTCAAATGGATTAACAAATTTTGGCGCCAATCTACCTTAGGCCTTGCTTCTCTAATCTCAACCCAACAATTTAGAGATCGATATTTTCTTCCCTAACAACGCCTCATACGGTTTTATCTCAAAGTTAGAATAATAACTGCTATCATACGCATCCAACCACTGGTAATCATACGACCTATCGACTACCAAAATCCATTGTACATGCCCGTAGCATATCCTCAACAATACGTAATGATTCCTCAATTTTCACAAGGTTAAACTCAATAACATTCCTACATTCCAAAAGGACTTTCCCAAATGAGGTCTATCCAATCCATTTAATACTAGGGGTTTATACAACTAAACGATCCCCTAACATATGTGAGGACTTGATCAAAGAATTGTATCACTTATAAACATATACAATGAGTGGAAAATACAATCAACTTTCTATAAACAAAACAACATACTACTTTTTACTTCCAAGGTAACTTAATCAAAAATTTTATAGTGATAATACTCTCAAGTTCAATCTAGAACTCTAAATATTTGAATTAATCTTCTAACGACAACATTCTATTATCACCATTCAATGTTCCAATTATGTTCAGGACTAGTGACAATTCAATATTCAAATTGAATGGTTGGTCGCCCACAACGGAGCCGATCCAACTCCATAACAACAACCGAGTCTACTGCGACTTCCACATTAATAACTCCACAATTTATCAATTATTTCTCGGATCAAAACTTTTAATACAATTAATCACTATAGGGAACTAGGTTGCTTTTCTACTTGCTTCGTACGAACTATAACTTTAAAGTAACATGTCTTTCGAAAATTTACAACATTTTTTAATTTCAAATGATAACATAAGAAGAGATCCAAAGAGACCCGAATGGTTTACTTATTTAAAACCGGCCCATACCAGTTTTAATTAACTAAACCACTCAGAAATTTCAAAGGATTGATAAGCTAACAAAAATAACTCGAGTGATTTAATTATCTACAACCGTCCCATACCAGCGGTAGATAGTCAAATTACTCACAGATTTTAATTTACACAAAAACGGTTTACTGACCTTATTAAATCATACTATCCCCGAAGGGCACAAATACTCACACAGATGTCCAATATAAAATCCCAAGTTCTAAAACACATTTAAAACAATTTTTAACATGATATTCTTGTTCGACCTCTATTTATAGTATAGCCACCACTCATAATATTTATACTTAGTTAAATTCTTTATAAGAAAACAAAATCTTGCAATACTAATACTATCCCGATAAATAACACTAAAACAATCATTAAGATTATAAACTAGGTAAATCATCCTCAATTCAATAATTTTTCAAGTTGAATATTCAACACTTTTACTTAATTTGAGTCATCTATTCCTTACCTTCGATATTGGTATTGTACTTAGTAACAACGTATTGTAACATCTAGTTCCCAATTAAATACCATAATTTCTAAATAAGAAAATATAATTAGAACTCACATAGATCAATCATTCCCAAATTTCGATTAAACATTACGGTATAATCTAACTTACCTCCCTATAACCCTCAACAATTCAAAATCCGTATAGCGTCAATATCTTCCGAGCATCACGCCAATCCCTTATATGAGTCGCGCAACTAAGTCAACCTATACGGTGTAATCATCCTAAAGTATCCTGTCTTCCAATAAGATTTATCCTCATTTTATTTTCTCAACTAATGATAATCATCTCCCAAAACAAACCATGTGCATGTTTCACCAATTCCTAAAGTTGATCCTTTAAGTCACCAATAACTGTATCCATTATACTTCTTTGCATTTTCCTTATTTTACCTCTCCATCACTAATACACAATCCACAAATCAAAACGGTCATACTATATATATAAATGTTATCTTAAGTATATCCTTTAAGCAAATTTTCACTGTAATTGTAACACTCCGAAAAATTTAACTAATAACCATTGAGTATCCTACTAGTTTCTAAAATCGATCATACAAATCGTCAACAAGTGCTAACGAATATTTATTCTTCACAGTTACCTATTTAAGATCTCTATAACCTTGTAAATAACCACCAAGTATCATCTTTTCTAATTATAGTAACAATTTACCCTTATGGAGATTCCCTAAGCTCATTATCTTCTTTATCAAATACTTTTCCAAGATGAATCATCAAGTCCATCATCCCCAATTAGTGTCCTCTATCTAGGAATCCGAATGCCAAAATAATACCTTATAGTAATTCCAAATCTCAATATCCTGGTATGATACCTGATGAAAACCCATTTTGAAACTCACATAGAAAACACCACTTAATCAACTAATAACACATAAGGCAAAGATATATTGGTTCTATCAGATCTCGTACTCGCGATATTTTATAACCCATATAATCCCACTTAGATTATCACTTTCAATACTAGTCCCATATATCTAGTCTCCCCACGAGACACCAATGCATAATTACTTACACAAGTACACAACCATAAATCTCTCTTAATTAGGCCATACTTTAGACAATTACGCGTATGTGACATAATATCAATTAATAATTTACCCGACTCAATTACACACAGAGGTAATCAAACGTAGATAAGGAGACTCGCTTCTTGCGACAGTCCTCCTCCAACACAACAACTACTCAAATAATTCAGGTTAACATAACGATGATTCACGGATAGGTAACTCGCCCAAATCCACCGGCAATACATGCCCACTTAATCACAATTATCAAGATAATTAAGGATGATTCGAGGTACGACCCCATCGGAGTAGAACCTCCAACACATAAGGCAACTCTTAGGCCAATTATGCAAATAAAAGATGAAATGTAATGCCACAAGAGAGCGTATGAACGAGGATTTATAAAAGTATGAATCCTAACTCCTGAGACAGGTAAAATACCTCAAATGATGGTGGGGAAATCTATCTTTCCAAAACTCACCTTTCCTTGATTCCTTGGTAGGTCAATATCATTTTCTGTCTTTGAACAAATTCCTGCATTAAACTCTCGACGTCAGTTATCACACACTCTCACTCAGCTAGACTCTACCCGAGAACTCTAACCGAGCTTTGATACCAACTGTGAGGACCCCAACCCGGGACCTACACGTGTCCCAAGCTGGAGCGTCCTCAAACTTACCCAAATATCAAAAACTTTTAAAAATCTTTATTTAAACTTCCAAAATAAATATAAGTATTATAACCATTTTCAAAATAAGTCTACACCTTTTCACAACGGGGAAATAATTGACTAACTTAGAAAGTAAGAAACGGTTTTAATTACAAAAGGGCCTCGGTTATAACATAAAGTAAAGATTTATAAATACAATTCCACAAATGAATTATACCAACGTACACTTTCTATACCAACCTATACATAACCCGACAATTCCCAAAATACCACTTCTAAACTCCTTTCCGCCCTTACTTGGTCGGTCCACCTGTCTCGGAATCTAAAACAGTAAAGGGAGAGGGGTGAGAATAAATCTCAATGAGCTATTATGAATGCAGCAAGATGCCAAACAAGATGCAACACATAGCATGGTAGCACATAACACCTTATGAAAGCGGTAAACACATTACGTTACCTCAGTTTACCTTTTCCCGTCTGAACAATAAGTCGTACAACGTGGGAGTAAAACTCCACTCTTTGGTGAATTGCCTCCAGCACATTCACCTCTTATAGGACTCATACCCAGTAGATCCATATAAGAAAGGATACCTATATTAGAGTATCCAATAATAATATCGTCCCTCCGTACAACAATCGCAACAGTCCGTAAAGGCTTCTTCATGCTCAATACAGTCGTTAGCACAGCCCCACTCCGTGGCCACAGAGGGGGAAGGGTCACCGGTATGATGTACCTTCAATCACTTATAGAACAAATCCATAATTGATTGAATTCCATCATACCCACCCGAACATAAACACGTTCAAGCACATAATAGATACTTGAAATAAATCCACAAAACGGGATAATAATATAACAACATGGTAATGTATACTCATGCCAATCAATACCATAATGCAACATTTAAGTAATACACTATGCATAATACCCTTAACGAGTATACATTCAAGTAAGGTATCCATATAACCACATAATCCACGCCGGGATACAATATAACAATACCAAATAATCC
This sequence comes from Adenophora triphylla var. japonica, assembly GCA_022495995.1. NCBI lineage: Eukaryota > Viridiplantae > Streptophyta > Magnoliopsida > Asterales > Campanulaceae > Adenophora > Adenophora triphylla. The sequence continues at coordinate 966,777 of JAFEMH010000098.1, read as the reverse complement.
ACAAAGGGGATAAACAATATAGCCACATGGTAAAATATACTCATGTTCATCAATTTCATAGTGCCACAACCATTTAATACACTATGCATAGTATCATCACTAAATATGAATGATAACAAATAAATCCACCGATTGAATAACCAAGCAATCACATAATAAGCATATCCACACATTGGGATATCATACAACTTGTCAAATAATCCACAAAGTGATACATTACCCATTACCAATTAGTTCAATAGTGAAATCTATGGTTTCTACACCATTTCTAACTAATCACCAAGGATAGGGAACAAGTAAAGTCACCAAGTACCATAAACCAAACCTACGAAGTCATTATTTAACCTTGAATAATCTTAATGAAAGTGCAAGACCTACTTCCCAAGTTTGGACCACTTTCCGAACAATATTTAACTACTCCCACAATTCCATTCGACCAAATAAGACGTCATGGCCAAGCCAAAGTATCCTACTCTAACTCAGGTTAAAGAGGATCAATTCGTATCCGGGTTGATTAGGTTCTACTAATTTATATTGGGTGGGAGTCACCATTTATAAGAGGTCAACAAACTTGCTAAACGATCCTAGTTTAAATTAAGAAAATTTGGTTCAGGGTCTTGGCGATCGCCTAACCACTTGGGCGACCGCCCAAGTGGACTTCAAAGGAATTTAGACCTCCTGCCAAGATGGGCGGCCGCCCAAGCCCCCATGGGCGACCGCCCAAGCCTCCTCCAGCCCATTTTTTCAGATTTTAACCCCTTTTAACCCTAGTTCTTCTTTCCCTCTACCATTGCTTGATCAAGAACACCAAAGGATACCTTCATCTTACCAAGTCCCATTCAAAACATATAAACTCACAACCAAGTAATCCTAGATCATTTATCTCTACCCATTACACCCATTTCAAACCCTTCTAATGATCTTCCTTGAACACTAACTTCAACAATGTTCATTTTCTAATCAATCAACTCCCATTTAGGTTTCCAAGCAAGGAATCAACATCACAAGGCCAAGAACAATAATCAGAGAACTCATGAACACATAGAAGAAGGGAATCATAACAACTCACTTGGATTTTATAAGGAAAGATTGATCTTTCTAACTTGATGGCTTCCTCTAGGTGATCCAACTTCAATGGTGCTCTAATACTTGAATTTGGTGAAGAAATGTCTTGGATTCCAAATCTTGGGAGAAGGGAGCTTCAATGGAGTATCTTAGTTTCTCTAGAGAAGTAAGAGTGAAATGAATGAAGGAGAAGGGGGAAGGGAGTAAGAGGAGGGGATGGAGGTGACACTTGGCATGCATAGGAGGGAGTAATACAATTGCCCCCCCCCCCCTTCAAAAATAAACCAAGGCTTTCACCCTAACTCATTTTAAAAATAAATCCTTATCTTAAATAATTCATCCTACCCAATTACCTCCTTGTACTATTTAGCATATTCCCATTTTTATTATTTCTCCAAGTTTCTTTATTTAATGTCTAATAGTTTCATAAAAGATTCTAAATTTACTTCTCACCCAATTTATCTTAATTTAAGAATTTAAAGACATAATTGAACACATAAGTTAACATAAATATTTGAAGCATATAATATAATATTTAAAATTAGTGCCTAGGGTTGGGGTCGTTACAGTCAGTGTTAATGTAACAGGCACTTTGTTAAACTGGCACTGACACTTTTTACACTGGCACTTTGTTACACATGCACTGGCACTTTATTTACACTGTCACTTTATTAAAATGGTACTGACACTTTTTTACACTGGCACTTTGTTACACATTAACTGGCACTTTGTCACACTGGCACTTTGTTAAACTGGCACTGGTACAAACGGGGAAACACAAAACACGTTTTTCCTAAGTACCAGGAAAAACGCGTTTTTCATAAGACCAACTCTTATTATTATTATATTATTATTTTCAGTTTATTTTTTTCATTTTATTATTATTTTTAGTATTTTTATTATTAATTCTTTTATTATTATTATTATTTTATTTTTTTTATTATTATTATATATTTTTTAATTTTTTAATTATTTTATTATTATTATATTATATTATTATTATTATTTTATTATTATTATTTTTATTTATTGTTATTATTTATTTATTATTATTATTATTATTTTATTATTTTTTTATTATTATTATCTATTTATTTATTTTATTATTATTATTATTTTATTTTATTTTATTATTATTATTTTTTCTGTAAATACTTTACTGTTTACAAGTGTTTTTTTTATCTCAGCACTTTTTCTACTGCTTATGACTTATAAGGGATTTGTGCTTTAATTGACTTGTACATGACTTATTTTACAAAAACTGAAATCAAACGATACTAAAATGACTTACGAAAAGTAATAAGTCAAAAGCAGCAGAAAATAAGTGATATCAAACAGGCCCTTAATCACTTGGCTTAATGCTTATGACTTATAGGGAGAATTGTGCTTTAATTGACTTGTACATGACTTATGACTTATTTTACTCAAAATGAAATCAAACGGTTCAAAAATGACTTATGGGGAGCCATAAGTCATAAACACTTCCTCGTAAGTCAAATCAAACGGGGCCTTAATCACTTGGCTTAATGCTTATGACTTATAAGGAAAATCGTGCTTTAATTGATTTGTATATGACTTATGACTTATTTTACCCAAAATAAAATCAAACGGTTCAAAAATGACTTATGGGGAGCCATAAGTCATAAACACTTCCTCGTAAGTCAAATCAAACGGGGCCTATATGTGTAGGAAAACAAATTATGATTTTCTCAAAACTTGAATTCTCATTAATCAACTTGTAAATATATAGGTTACAATACAATCTGGGCTAAAGAGTTCTATGTTGAAAAGGAAACTAACAAACTAAACCTAATCAACCAAGGAAACAATGAGAAAAGGAAACTAAATATCCGCTAGATTTGCTCCTGGGCGGTCACCCACTGGGCCTGGGCGGTCGCCCACATGTACAGAGGTTTTAACCTCGTTTGGTTTTAAAGCTGGGCGATCGCTCATATCGCCTGGGCGGTCGCCCACTTGTACAGGCATTTTCGTATTGCTGAGAAAAGAGGCTGGACGGTCGCCCACTTGTTCAGTGCCTTCAACGCATGCTTCACAATATGTCATATAACTATGCTCCTTCCATCCCACTAAAGAATATATTTTAATTTGAACACAAAGATTAAATGTAACTTGTAAGTGTATAAATATTGTGAGTATAAAAAATAAGAAAGAAGAGAGAATATGAGTGAGAGAATAGTATCCGAATAATTATTGCAAGTATAAAAGTGAGTTTTATTGAATAAATAAGTATTAAACATTTTCATTTTAAGAAAATATAGTTTTTAACGAGACATTTGATAAAGAGTTTAGCTTTTATTGTAAAGAAGGAATTATATTTTAAAGTAAAATCTTTTATATTTACTTATAGTTATCTTTTGATATGATATGTGTGATTTGTATATTGAATAATTATATATGTTGAATTTTTTTTACGTGTAATTATATTATACATATGTTGAATCATATAAAAAAATCGGGTATATTATTGTCATCATTAAAATACTTTAATATTTCTATGTCTAAAGTTGTATTATCGTTGGCGCTTTCCCCAAACCCCTATTTATTATTTCTCTCACGGCGAAATCCCTATTGGTAATATTTATTGGCGAAATCTGTGAACTACTCCTTTCGTCTCATACCTAGGTGCATACTTTGACTTTTGCACGTAAATTAAGGAGGGAATATTATATTGAAAGTGTTGTGAGTGTGAAAGTAAAAAATAGGAGAGAGAATGAGTGGAGGGAATAGTAAATTATAATGGTGTTGTGAGTATAAAAATAAGGTAGGAGAGAGAATGAGTGGAGGGAATAGTAAAGATTCTTTTCTATTTAGAAAATGTGCATGTAGGCTTGAGACACCAAAAAGACAAAATATGCACATAGATATGGGACGGAGGGAGTACTCCCTCCGTCCCGCCTGAAGAGGCACAAAACCAACCTCGCACGCAAATTAAGGAAAATGATGTAGGAAAGAGAAAAAGTTTAAATGTTGTGAGTATGAAAAATTAAATAGGAGAGAGAATGAGTAAGAGAAATAGTTAGGAAAGAGAATGCTGTGAGTGTAAAAGTAAAGTAGGAGAGAGAATGAGTGAGTGAAATAGTAATAAAAACTTTCCTTTTTGGGAAAATGCTTTTTTAAATGGGACACCCAAAAAGAAAATTTGTGCCTTTTCGAACGGGACAGAGGGAGTATTAATTTTAATACTAAAATTCACCATAACTTAGACTTGTGGACAACCCAATTTCCGTATACATCGTCATCAACAGTTTCTTTAAAATATATTATTAGCGTAGATAACGTGTACCCAATTAATCTCAAAATATATTAAGAAAAAACAATTGTTATTGAACATACCAAAAATGTCGAGTTGGGCCAAACGAGTAAAGCCCAATCACAGGCCGCATTGACTGTCACATTCTCAATAGGGCTGGCCCAATCAGAACAAGGCCCAAAGCCCATCTCAAGCATCAGTCGACTAAGCCCATGGTCCGACCTACCAGGTCCCGACCTAACTTAGTCCGACCTCATGATCCATACTACAATTCGGGTACGAACCATGCTCTACCTGACAATCAGGTCGACCATTACATAAGTGGCAACCTCGACCTAGACAACAAGTGACGACCTGACACTTGCCGGCGTATTTGGTTGAACAATTCTCATAACCACATCCCTACAAATCAGGGGCCGTTATAGACACGTTCCCACAATCAAGTAACTGCCGCTACAATCTCGGAGCACATGTCGCCTCCCCAGAAATACACCACTCTTGTCTATAAATACTTCATCACTACCAAACGGTGAAAGGTAACTGCCATTTTGTATTCTGAGTTCATTATCTAATACATTTTGAGCTATATACACCGTTATCTTACTCTCACGCCCGAGCGTCTTCGCCGGAGACACATCCGGCTAGTCGTGGGTTCTGATTTCAGGTCAAGGAGCCAGGTGATTCGTCCTGCCACGTGGAGGAAGATTGATAAGCACAATTCCTGCAGCATCAGTTTGGTTCCATTGCCGGGAAATCGTGCTTTAAACTTGACCTCGAAAACTCTATCAACCTGCAACAATGGTGACTTCAGAGGGGCACGTATCCGAGGCTTCACTTGGGCATGAAGAAGTGAACAACAACAACACGAATACAAACGCAAATGCTGAAAACTTGAACTTGCCTCCTCCCCCACCGAATCGTCCTCATGGTAGAGCCACACGCTCTACCAGTGTCGTTGATGGCGAGGATTGCACGACACAAGGAGAGGGAAAAGGCATATGGATGGGCAAGGAGTTCCACCCCCTCCAAAACGTCCAGTTGCTCGAGGTGAATGTTGGAAACAGTGGCAAAGCCCCTCCACCAACCCCATGAGCAAGAAGGAGATGATGTTGGAGCGAGCCCGCATTACGGCCGACTTGATAGCCATGGAGGAGCGAAACAGGCGACATACGCTACGAGAGAGTGGCCCCTACTCGGGTTTCTAATGGGCAACGAGAGCCGGGAGTTTGAGACCAAATGAAGGTGTGGGGCGAGAATGGTGAAAACAGGATAGTCCAACGAGCTCCTACGGTCGTTCGTGTGCCCGATAACGACCTAAGGGCTAGCTTCACGTAAACAGGGAGCAAGAGGCTCGGTCGACTTAAGGACGCGCTTAACGGCCAATAGAAGCAGACGGGTTTCGCCGGCCGGGACGCGAGGTCGGGGTCTCATAGAGACGAGGGAATGGGCGCGAGTCGCCCGTAGAGGAAGGAGAGCGCGGTCGCCATTCGGAGATTATAGGCGCGGTCGCCACAGGGAAGTGACAGGCGAGATCTCGGTGCGATCAGAGAGGGCTCATTCTCACGGGGACGAAGGAGTAGGCGGGTGACTCCCCTAGAAGTGAAGGCCGAAGTCAAATGCTGCGCCCCTCCAAGAGATGAAAGACACGATGCTAGGGAATGGTTGTTAATGAAAAGAAGTTTGAGCAATGGGAGGAGGAGAAGAAAAAGGATGCTGGAAAGGTCGAACGAATTGATTTTGCTCTTCGACCTTTATCCAAAGAAATCAGAGATAGTCGGCCTCCTCCTACTTTCAGGTTGCCTCTTCTGGAGAAGTATTCGGGGTCGACCAATGCAAGGAGTCATATAGCACATCTGGAGGCCACCATGTGTTTTGTCTCCAATGAGGACGACAATATGTGCAAAGCCCTCCTAAGCACACTCACTGGGGCAGCCTTAACTTGGTTCAACGGTCTGGCCGCGGGTAGCATCACTACTTGGACATGCTTCAGGACAAAGTTCTTGGATCGCTTCTCGACTGCACGAGCTCGGAAGATAACTGTCACCGATCTGAATAACTTGGTGCAGGCGAAGAATGAAAGCTCGATGAGTTACTTCTCCAAGTTTAAGGAAATGGTTGATAAGATAGAGGAAGACCTCACTGATAGGGAAGTCATTAATTGCTTCCGAAACGGTATTTCCTCGCAGACATGGATTATGAGCTCACGGTTCAGACAAGAACAACTCGACAGGAGTTGTTTGAGAAGGTGTATAATGTCGCTCTTGCTGAGGAAAGGAAAGAGAAAAAGAATGGTAAAAGCCCCAAGGTGGAGGTCGCTGATGATAAAAAGGACTCCAACAAGAATGGAGGAAACAATAAAAATGGAAAGAACAGGACTAGGGCAACGGAGAAAGTGCCCGAGGCTTTCACTCCCCTTACGGTGAGTCGAACAGAGATTATGAATCTTTGTCGAGCCGGCTCCTCCCCGTCCCAATGAATCCAGCAACAAATTTAGAAGGGACAATAGCAAATATTGTGACTACCATAAGGACACCGGTCATCTCACGTAGGATTGCTTGGGATTGAAGCGTATAATCCAGAGAATGGTCGACCGGGGAGACTCGAGGCTTACGTGAAAAGGACTCAAACCGGTGGAGGCGAGCGGACCTAGGCAACCTAGATTGAACACGGGGGTCATTACGAGCAAGCAAGCAACACGGCCATCAAGCACAAGATCTTCCAACTCAATAAGGCCCCACATGTACCTCCAAGAAGAGAAGTCAGAGATGAAGCGATCAGCTTCTACCCCCATGAATTGGCGACTAATATGGCGGCTAGGGAGCAAGTTCTCGTCATCCAAGGTCTCATAGACGGATGTACGACGAGCAGACTCTTAGTCGACACGGGGGCCTGCAAGGACATCTTGTTCTACAAAACTTTTAAAGAAATGGGTCTTAATGATGAGCAGTTGGAGAGATATGATGGTAGGTTGGAGGGCTTCACCAATCATCGAGTTGATGCAAAAGGCAGGATAGAGCTCGACGTCGACCTAGGCCAACACCCCCTCAGGATCGTATCAAAGGTACAATTTATAGTGATTGATGTAAATAGTGACTATGCCGGCTATACTTGGTATCCGGGTCGGGTCGCTCTCTTGGAATGGTGGCATCGATCCCTCATCGGCGAAGTCAAGTTCCCTACACCCGTGGAGTAGGGTGTGTACAAGGCACGGCTCGAGCCTACCTTGATCATGTTCTCGAGAAAGAAAGAAAAGGGAGTTGGAAATCGAGGCAGACGGTTATTTAAAGTTGTCTCAATCAGTCACCAAAACTACTGCATCCGTCAACAATCACCGACGTGGAAGAGTCGACCTATCGCTCAAATGACGAGGTCATGCTTGAGTCGACACGTCACTCTAACACCACTGAGGTCGATTCAGATGTAGTTATGGTCGACCAAATCATCATAGGCAACCTATGCCTCCAGCTCGACAATAACTCGGGGGCCACCACCACCACCAGCGAGGTTGCAGCCAAGTTAGATGATATGATAGCAGAAGAAGCTCCACACCTGAGGGCCGAGGAGAGACAAAGGGTCAAGGAGATAATCATTGAGACTCTACAATTCAGGGATGGACCATAGCTAGAAGCCTGTGGATGAGCTAGAGCCGTAATCACCAACCTTTCCTACCCCGACCAAAAAATTGATTGGGAAGCAATATCGGTTGAGGAGCGAGCGTAAATCATCGAGCTACTCAAGGAAAGTAATGATGTCTTCGCATGGAGGGTAGAAGACATGAGGGGAATCAAGGAGGAGGTCGGCTGTTCACGGGCGGAAGTCAACCCGACCATAAAGCCTAGACCCCAAAAATTGAGAAGCTTTGCTCGCGACAAGGAGGAAGCCATAAAACCGAGGTACAAAAACTTTTGAATGCGGGGATAATCAAAGAAGCCACTCATACAACGTGGTTGGCCAACGTGGTCATGGTGAAGAAATCAAATGGCAAATGGCGGATGTGTGTCGACTTCACCACTCTCAATCTTGCTCGCCCAAAGGACAGCTTATCCCTTCCTAGAATCGACAAGCTAGTCGATTCCATTGCTGTCACTCAACCCTCGCCTTCCTCGACGCTAACTCGGGTTACCACCGATTAAGATGCATGAGGACGACATAATCAAGACGGCATTTCAAGCGGTGGAGGCATCTACCGCTACAACATGATGCCATTTGGATTGAAGAATGCAGGGCAACTTATCAAAGGATGGTGAACAAAGTCTTTGCTTCTCAAATTGGCCGAAACATGGAGGCCTACGTCGACGATATGGTCATCAAAACAAAGACTGGACGTCACGTGGTCGACCTAAAGGAAACGTTCGCCAATTTAAGAGCAAACGACATGAAGCTCAACCCTAGCAAATGTGTATTTGGTGTAGCTGCTGGGAAGTTCCTTGGGTTCATGGTATCTCAACGGGGTATAGAAGCTAATCCGAGAAAAATCAAGGCTTTAGTCGACATGAAGGCTCCCACGGTGTCAAAGAGATGCAAATGACTTAACGGAAGGGTAGCAGCTCTTGGTCGTTTCATATCAAAGTCCAGAGAGGTCTCTCCCCTTCTTCAAAGCATTGAGGGGGACGAAAGTTTTGAATGGACGACCGAATGTCATTCGTCGTTCCAACAATTGAAGGATTACCTCGCTACTCCACCTCTCTGAGTAGCCCGACCACCGGTGAAACTTTGTTTGTGTATTTATCCGTGGGAGATAAATCGGTGGCAGCGGTTTTGGTTAGAGAAGATGAAGGGCTTCAAAAAGCCAAGATACTACATCGCAAGGCCCTATCGGATGTGGAGAGCAGATACTACAATGCTTTGAGAAGGTCGCCTTATGCCCTAGTCGTGGCTTCAAGGAAGCCTGCGAGCTTATTTTCTCGGCTCATCCAATTGTGGTTCTTACAAATGCTCCCTAAGAAAAATTCTTCACAAGCCGGAGTTCAGTCGACTTCTCAATTGGTCAATTGCCCTTACTGAATTTGACATTGAGTATCGACCTCGAAAGGCGTTGAAGGCTCAAGCTCTAGCTGACTTCTTGGTCGAGCTTACGTTCACCAAGGAAGACGACGAGCAGCGAGCTCCAAAAGAAAAGGCTAAAGGGAAGGAGTCGAGTCCTGTGTCGCCATCGCCTACCCGACGATTGTTGGAAGGTCTATTCAGACGGATCAGCGACTAAGAATAGCAGTGGAGCTGGGATAGTGCTAATTGAACCAGAATCTGGGACAGTGTACGAGGAGTCATTAAGGTTCAAGTTCGATGCTTCCAATAACCAGGCCGAATACGAAGCCTTGATAGCAGCTATAGAGTACGCCAAGTGTTTTGGAGCAACTATGATCATGGCTTACTGTGATTCACAATTGATAGTTAACCAGGTCAGAGGCGAGTACGAGGTGCTTAGTGCCACGCTGATCAAATACTGTGACCTGGTGAAGGAACTGATAAAAGATTTGGAATTCTGGGAGATTCAGAGAATTGGACGAGAAGACAATGAGCTAGCTGACCTCCTCTCGAAATTAGCCACTTCGGATGAACCACATGGTGAACCTATCTCCTTCCTCGAAAGTCCAGCCTATGAAAGAGTAAAAATTCAATGCATAGATGATCCCTCAAGAAATTGGACTCAGGAGAAGTGTTGGATCGAGGAAATGAAGGCATACTTAGAAAGTGGTGAGCTGCCAGATGACGAGAAGAAGGCTCGAGCTATCAAAAAGAAAGCTCCAAGGTATGTCATTCAAGGAGGCGACCTGTTCAGAAGATCTTATACTCGACCATTACTAAAGTGCATCCACCCTCAAGAGGTCGCCCTATTGATACACGAAGTACATAGTGGAATTTGTGGTGGACATCCGGGGCCGTGACTCTTGCCGACAAGTTAATCACTTTGGGGTACTATCGTCACACACATGAGAGCCGACACTCACAACTTTGTTCAAGAATGTGATCAATGCCAAAGATTTGCCAACTTACCTCATGTGCCAACAACCGAGCGAGACTCCGCACTGCGGCTTGGCCATTCGACATGTGGGGCGTCGACTGATTGGACCCTTCCCTCCCGCCCGAGGAAACCGCAAGTATGTGATAGTTGCCATAGACTACTTCACCAAATGGGTTGAGGCCAAACCACTAGCTCGTATCACGTAGGAGAATGCTATCAACTTCATCCACGACTTCATTTGGTGTCGATTTGGTTTTCCTCGTGCTATAGTGTCCGACAATGGTTTACGGTTCTCCCAAACCTTCGAAATGTAAATGAATCGAGTAGGGATCAAACATTGGAAATCGTCTCGTCGCCTATCCTCAAGGAAATGGACAAGCCGAAGCAAAGAAATAAACTTGTTCTATCTTCGCTCAAGACGGGGCTCGTAGGTCGAAGAAACAATTGGTTGGACGAACTTCCCCTTGCTCTTTGGGGCGCTCGTACAACCACTTGGGGCCTACGGGGAAACCCCTTTCGCTCTCACTTACGGATCGTAGGCCATGGCACCCGCCGAGCTCGATTCCCTATTGCTAGAGTGACCTTCTTTGATCAAGAGCGAGAATGATACCAACAGATTGATCGACTTGGACACGATCGACGAGAAGCGAGAAACAAACCTACCTCCGAATGGTCAACTACAAGCAAATAACTAAAAGTTATCACGACAAGAAGGTCAAGGCAAGGTCGTTCCAAGTTGGAGATTATGTGTTGAGAAAGATTGAAGCAACGGGTAGAAGAACCCAGCAGAATAAGCTATCTCCTAACTGGGAAGGTCCCTATGTGGTTACTCGAGTCGTCAAAGAAGGAACCTACATGATAGCTCATCCCGGAGGTGACGAGTTGAAACATCCTTGGCATGCTACTCACCTCATCAAATATTACTTTTAGTTTTCAGTTTCCAAGCTCAAGTTTGTGGTAGTTCTAGTGTCAAATTGATGTAAGCATGTTCCATACTTCAATGAAAAGCGCAGTTCATTCCATCAAGCACATTGTTACACTAACCCCAACAAGCTCGACTCTTAGTCAGCTTCGTTTTAACAAGCTCGATTCTTAATCAGCTTTGTTCCTTTAACAAGTCCGACTCTTAGTCGACTTCGTTCTAACAAACTCGACTCTTAGTCAGTTTGTTCTAATTAGCTCGATTCTTAATCAGCTTTGTTCGCATTAATGTGTCCGACTCTTGGTCGACTTCGTTCTAACAAACTCGACTCTTAGTCAGTTTGTTCTAATTAGCTCGATTCCTAATCAGCTTTGTTCATTCAACAAGTCCGATTCCTAATCGACTTCGCTATAATTAGCTCGACCCTTGGTCAGCTTAAATAGTTTAAACAGATTAGATTTATAGTCAATCTCGTTCCAAAAGTTAACCAAGTCTGAGGTCGACCAAGGCATCATAGGGTCAGGACGGCCTCAAACTTAAGATAACTCATTTACCCTACCATATCTAGCTCGACACTTACTTTAAAAAGCATACAACATGCAATAAAGAGGGGTTGATTACGATTAAATATGAACAAGCCTCCCACAAGCGGGCTAAGGCTTGGGAAAAACAAATTTACAAAGGTATCTTGCCTCCCAAAAAATAGGGCCAAGGCATCCAAATATTCAAGAAATCAAAAGAACAAAAGTGTTTTGGGGCTTGTTTCATTACACTGAGTTAATCAAAAATCAAACAGCTTGATCGGAGATATTGCGGTCGTCGGTAGCAGCTCGCTCTTCATTCAGGGGCTCGGTCTGTTGAGGGCTCAAGGGCTTACCCGACTCCGAGAAGACCTGATGGTCGAACTCACCCTCCGCCTCCATCTCATCCTGCTCCTCCATATCTGCTAGCTCTTGTAAGGCCACATCAAAAGTCCTGGGGGCCAACTCTGGAGCTACCCAAGGCTCACAATGCTCTTCTTGGTCTTCTTGAGCAATATGGGCTAAATCATTTTCATTATAAGGCACCAATGAATGACCCCCTCTAGCCGCCATGTCATATTGAGGGGCATAGGCCCATTGAGCAAGCTGGTCCAAGGAGACTCCAGAATCAGGGTCGACTAAAGCCCGACGGGCCATATGACGCTTACCCAACTCTAAGAAGCCCCTGGCTTTGGCAATAACAGCATCGAAGTACTCATCCCCGTCCTTAAACTTTTCAACGGCGTCCTTAGCTGCAGCAGTAACAGCGACCTGAAGGTCTTCTTGCCATTTCGCCCGCTCAAGTCGACGTTCTTCATGCTGCTCAACTAGGAAGGCGTCCTTCTCCTTCAGAAGCTTGGAAGCTGTTGCCAATTCAATCTTGATCTTCTCCAGCTCCTTCTCATTAGCTTCCTTCTCTGCCTCCACCTCCTTAAGCTTAGATTCTGCAGCCTCAAGGTCGGACAGAGCCTTGGTCTTTACTGCCTCGTTGGCTTCAAATGAGTTGTCCAAGTCGTTGTACTTCTCCCTCCATTCCGCAAGCTCTTGAGCCTTTTTGGAATAATCCTTGAGGGCCTGCCTCTCCCGCTCAATGGAGGCCCTCCAAGAGCTTTTAGCCTGCTCGATCATGGTAAGATTCTGCATACACGAAAAGTCAGATAAGGATTAGCTCGGAGATCGATCTAACAAATTAAAAGGAACAAGCGACAAAGCAAAAAAGGAAATTGAAGAGTTACCTCGCAGTGTGCCATCCCAGATCGAGCTGAGAACTCCTCAGGGGTCATCCCCTTATCAGCAAAGTGGGCCAGGAGGTCGACGTCAATAGCCCTACTAACCACGACCCGACCTGTGCTCATGTCCTGGGTAGCGACGACTCAAACTGTTCACCCCATCCAGAGGAGGCACATCACTCAACCTGCTGATCTTATCCTCCAAAGACTCTAGACGAGTAGGAGAAGGAATTTGAGGAGGAAGGTGGCTAGAGGGAACAGACTTTCCTTTCTCCGTCCTTGACCTTTTCCTAGTGTTCAGGGCTTGGTCATCCTCCTTGATCATTTCTTCATCTTCATCAATATCAACAATCTCCAGAGGGTTAACGTCAATTGTTCCCACACCGTAAGTCCCAACATTAGCTTCAAAGAATTGGGTCGGAGCTCAAACTGGGCCTATTGGATTTGTTGGATTCATCACCCTCTTCAGTCGCATCCTTGGTATGACTGCTACTCAACAAAGGATCCTCAGATTCATCCACCTCCATGGGAATCATACCAACATTGTCCTTCGATCGCAGCCGGTCATTCTCACGCCTTTCCTCTCTCTCGTTAGCTCGAGCGTTGGCGGCACCATGAGCTTTCTGGCTCTCTTCCCCGTCTCGACACTACCAATATACGGCCCATATTCGCCTCTTGCTCGGGGGTCTGAACTGCACAAAAAGTCAGGGTGATAAGTATGAGGTCGACGTATACGAGCTAGCTCATATATATGCAAGTTGATCAATTAACGAGCTGAAAGTTGTATTCATGACTCAAAATGTTCTCTACATATAAGCTACGAGCTAACCAAGAGAAAGCAGAGTATTCTACATGCCATGTTCTACATACGAGCTATGGTTCTATGTACGAGCTAGTCATATACGAATCATAAAATCGAGTGCATAAGTATCACAGCCAAACCAAACTATTCATACAAGGTTAATGGACGATAGACGAGTAAAGAAAGACAAAACAAAGATATCTTACCACCCGCATGCTCTCCATTCTCTTTGCAATAGTTGGCAGTTTTCTTACACCGTTGGCACGTGTCCTCAAACTTGGCCAATGCGTGGGTAACCCAGTCGGGATAAATTGTGCCCCTACCAACGACTACCAAGGGTTGCACTTCACCCTCTCCAGCCATCATCCCATCCTGGATGAAGTTATACTTAGTTGTAAGTAAACTCTCCCAACTAAAGGCGCCCTTATCTGCTAGCCGACACAACCTCTTATACAATTCAAAGTGCCAGACAGGCTCCCAATAGTTCCTCTCATCTAAGGGCTCAGAATCCTCAGCTGGCAAAGGAAATTCCCACCCAAATCTACTCTCCACTACAACTACATGAGTATTCCAGCCACTATGTTTACTGGGAAGGTTTGTGAAAAGCTTACGTGAATTGGGCTTGGAGGGGGTACTGATGGTTTTCTCCTCTCCACTATACTTGATGAAGAAGAATTCCTTAAACACTCTCATGCAAGGTTCATATCCTAAAACCTACAAACCATGCTAGCAAAACATACCAAAACCCTACGGTGTTAGCTCCGAGCCGAAGAGGTAAGGCATTGGCACACTCCAGAACTCATTGATAAAGGGTCGAGTGGCGACCTAAGGCCGGCCACAAATTGGCCATAGTAAAAAGCTACCCCGGTGGCATCCCGACATCAAATTTGGCCCTAAAATCTCGCTTGGTACAAATGGTCACCCTATAATCCTCCTTTTACCTCACAAAACCCATGGATCACATCGTACCTAGAGGCAAGTTCTTCCTTCCGCGCAATGGTCCTGGGGGAACGTAACCTCTTTCATTTTTCCCACGCACAACTGAATCATCGAAGGCGTCCACAATTCGGGGGCCTGAAGAGGTCGAAGCAGCATTTCCTTCTTGAGTTGTCATATCTGTACAAGAAGAAGGAGAAACAGGGAGTCGATCCTAAGATCATACGCAATAACCTACCTAAGGGCGACCTAAACTCCCCTGAAAACCTATTCTGTTCCTAAGGAAAGAGGGTTTGTGGACATCCCTAACATAAAACAAAGTGATATGATCAAGCAATTCATGAAATAGATGAAAAGCGACAACATTTGAGTCGTCAATCACCACATTCTCAATTTCTCCTGCAACTGGCAACCCTATTTCACTAAAGTTCAACTCCCACCTGGTCAAGATAGAGGCACACTCGCTCAATGACATCTCTCTCCACCCACCGTTTATGTGCTTACATACTCTACGGTTAATAGTGCAATACCCGTACCAAGCTCCTGGTTCACTACTAAAGGTCCTAGCCATGGCGGAATTAAACACAAAGCAGAAATCAAAGCCCTAAAGCAAATATACAAGGGAAATACCTTAATGGATTGCAGAAAGGGAGTTCGTTGCTGAAGCCGAGAACTGAGTTTAAGTTTTACTGCAATTCCGTGATTGTCGCCGGAGAAGAGGAGTTTGAAAACGGTAAGAATTCGAATTTGAGAGGAAGACTGAGTATTTCTATTTTCCTAAATTTGGAAGGGGAAAAGAAAATAGAAATTAATTTTCCAAAATTAAAAGCTGAAGCAGTTTTCGAGAAGGAGTTCCAAGCGTCAGAATTGCAATCATTACTAAAATCGGCGCTCCTTCATCTCCTACCGTTCATCGCCAACGACCAGGATGGTGCCACGTCATCAAAAGTCGACTATACCTCAGAACGAGTATCGACCTGCGAGTAAAGTAATTCTCCTTAAAGACCTTCTTAACTTCCAAGTCGACGGAGTCAACTCGGAAGTTGGGGGCCACTGAACATACCAAAAATGTCGAGTTGGGCCAAACGAGTAAAGCCCAATCACAGGCCGCATTGACTGTCACATTCTCAATAGGGCTGGCCCAATCAGAACAAGGCCCAAAGCCCATCTCAAGCATCAGTCGACTAAGCCCATGGTCCGACCTACCAGGTCCCGACCTAACTTAGTCCGACCTCATGATCCATACTACAATTCGGGTACGAACCATGCTCTACCCGACAATCAGGTCGACCATTACATAAGTGGCGACCTCGACCTAGACAACAAGTGACGACCTGACACTTGCCGGCGTATTTGGTTGAACAATTCTCATAACCACATCCCTACAAATCAGGGGCCGTTATAGACACGTTCCCACAATCAAGTAACTGCCGCTACAATCTCGGAGCACATGTCGCCTCCCCAGAAATACACCACTCTTGTCTATAAATACTTCATCACTACCAAACGGTGAAAGGTAACTGCCATTTTGTATTCTGAGTTCATTATTCAATACATTTTGAGCTATATACACCGTTATCTTACTCTCACGCCCGAGCGTCTTCGCCGGAGACACATCCGGCTAGTCGTGGGTTCTGATTTCAGGTCAAGGAGCCAGGTGATTCGTCCTGCCACGTGGAGGAAGATTGATAAGCACAATTCCTGCAGCATCAGTTATATATCAAATAAACTAAATTATCATTTGAATATTTCAAGTACGACCGTAAAATGTTGTTACAATGACAACTATCTAATCATAAATAAGAATAGTTTAAGCCAAATTTATCAATACATCTTTTATGTAAACTATCTAATCATAAATAAAAATAGTTTAAGCCAAATTTATCAATGCATCTTTTATGTAAACCCGCAAAATAGTAAAGTATTTTCGGACAAAAAATCTTTCCTAGATATTATAAAAATATCATAATTAAGCTTCGTATGTCTGGGGGAAAACATTTTCGGAAAATGTTTTTCCCATTTTTCGATATTTGATAAACACCGAAAAATATTTTTCGAGTCAATGGACAATGAGCTTGATTAATGATTTCCTTACCTCTACCTAAGAAAGTTGTTTTTCGGAAAATATTTTCCTCATTTTCCTTTGTTTGTATTGATTTTATATTTAGAAAATTACTTTAATGAAACTACCTAACATCGAAAAATATTTTTTTAAGATTCATCAATCATCAAAAAATGTTTCCGAAAAGTATTTTCATTTTTTAAAAAATATTTTAAAAAAATTATTTTTCGAAAATTATTTTTCGTGAAACAAACTAAGCTTTATCGTTAAAATCCTTAATTTCGACACATTAATATGTCTAGTTTGAAGGTCACATTGATAACCAATAATAATGACCCAGTCTAAAATGAGTAACAGGATCATTATTGAGTCCCAATGTGGCAAACATTATTTTTTATTCCTTCCCAAGTCTTTAAGAAATTAGCCATCTTTTTTAAAGCTTAAATTAAAAATAATGACGCGTACTAACCATAATTGGCCAGCTACCCGGTCCCACCACCATTTCCACCCCAATATAACCCCATTTTCTTCTCTAATTTCCGTGAAAAGCGCGATTTCAAACCAATTAGCCAATCGGGCTCACCCGCAAGGTCTCCCGACCCTAAGGGGTCTTGGGCGGCCACCATGTCAAACCCCCACGCGCCACCACCTCCACCACTGCCACTTTCCTCTGCCCAACAACCACTTCCCCCGCCGCCGCTAGCCTCTCCTCTCTACAAACAAAAGTCCTGGTCGCCGGACCTTTACCGCGATGAGGCTTGGCTCAGGCGGAAAGGCAACCACGATCACCGTCGACGTAGACGGAGCAAGAGCGTTACCGACGAGGATCTGGACGAGCTTAAAGCCTGCATCGAACTCGGTTTCGGGTTCGGGTTTGACTCGCCAATTCCGGACGACGATCCTCTCTCCGATACCTTACCCGCTTTAGGCCTCTATTATGCTGTCAACAAGCAGTATCACGACACCGTTTCGAAGTCGTCTATGTCACCTTCATCGTTTACTTCGTCCGTATCTGAACTCGATATTCCCTCTCCATTGGGTAGCCCCCACACCATTTTCTGCCCCGGTAAGCTCTACGTACAACACTTTGTCCCTATTTTTTAGTTAATTTTATTGAATTTCTTTAAATTTTATAAATTTTTTAGTATAATTAAAAAATATTTTTTTTCTTAAAATAAATACTCCCTCCGTCCCAATAGTAGCTTCCCATTTTGCCATTTTGGGTGTCCCGTTAATAGCTTCCACTTTCCTTTTTTGGCAAAGGAATCTTCACTATTCCCTCCACTCATTCTCTCTCCTCCATTATTTTAATACTCACAACAACATTATAATTTACTATTTTCTCCACTCATTCTCTCTCCTATTTTCAAATTACACTCACATTATTTTTATTTCCCCCCAATTCCTTAATTTGCGTGCTGCCCAAAAAATGGGCAGCTCTTATTGGGACGGAGGGAGTATCTTATTTAACGTCAACATACGTAAAAGAGTGCGTTTTACTAATTTATACATTTTGTGAAATAAAGAATTCTTTGTCTCACTTGTCTCATTTAAAAAAAGTTCACTTTTCCTAAAATGAAAATAAGTCACACTTGTTATTATCAAAACGATTTACTCAATTTTTTTTCTCTCCTACTCAACTATTTACCCTCACAACACCATCATTTTCATTTTTTTTAATTCTTATGTCTAATTAATTGATAAACTTATAAATGGAACGGAAGGAGTATTTTATTTTGGGAATTTGCCCCGTAAGTTCCTTTTGGAACAAATCACTTCCCATTAAGTTTCTCATTGTTTTAAAATGTCCCATAAGTTTTCATGTTGTATTATGTATAATACAACATTTAGATATGTAGTAGTTTAAAATTATAATACTGCATCCGCACCACCGCCTTCGCCACAGCCCAGATCCGCCGCCACCGTCTGCTATCGCCGCATGCCTGATTTTGGTCAATTTTTGCCGGAATTCGGTAATTTTGGCCGGAATCCGGCAACCGGAATATGGTTGCCGGAGGTCGGAATCTGGTCGTCGGTCCATGGACTTCGGACTCCGCTCACCGGCGGCCGCCGGAATGCAGTATTATGGTCTTAATTGATGTTGTATTTTCGAAACATAATACAACATCATAATACAACATCATAAAAGGAACTTATTGAGCATAGATTTAAAAAAAAGAAACTTATGAGTCAATGACCCATTTATTTTGGGATGAACCAAAAGGAAACGGTAATTATCTGGCTTATTGAAAATGAGTGTAGGTGATAATCCGCAGACGGTGAAGACAAGGTTGAGACAATGGGCACAAGTGGTGGCTTGCAGCGTGCGGCAATCAGCTAGTTCGGAATAAGGATATATCCCTAAACCAGGGAAGGTTAATTTGAATCAGGAACAAACTCGACCGCAGTTTACAAAAGTAACCAAACACACCCACTGTTGGATGGAGATGGAGTTAGATATTTTGGGAAATGATCATTAGTTTACAATTCTGTCCACCGACATGTTTGGGTAGATGTGTGACGTGTAACCACCTTAGCAAATGTGAAAGGGACATTGTGGGAATATTGAAAATTTTTGACACTTTTTTTTTTTACTATGTTTGTTTGTGCTTGTTGTTGTTGTTGTTGTTGTTGTTGTTAGCTTTGATTGATTGATTTATGTTATTGCTATTTAGGCCATTTTAAGTGTATGCTTCAAATGAAAGTTATGTTTCGTTTGTTTCGCGAAAATTACTTGCGAAAAATGATTTTCTGTAAAATATTTTTCGAAAAATGAATTTCCTGTAAAATATTTTTCGAAAAATGAGATAAACACGTTTTCGACTGTTTGATGAGGAAAATGGTTTCTGGAAAAATTTTCATATGTTTAATGAATTTTTTTTTTTGATAAGCACACAATTTGAGATAATTTGAGTGGGATGGGGGTGGGGTGGCGGGGTGGTGTGGCGGGGTGGTGGTGGTGTGGGGTGGTGGTGGTGAGTGGGGTGGGGGGCAGTGGGTGGTGGTGGTCATATGTTTAATGAATTTTTTTTTTTTGATAAGCACACAATTTGAGATAATTTGAGTGGGATGGGGTGGCGGGGTGGTGTGGCGGGGTGGTGGTGGTGTGGGGTGGTGGTGGTGAGTGGGGTGGGGGGCAGTGGGTGGTGGTGGTAAGTGGGGTGGGGTGGGTAACGTGGGAGGTGTTTGAAAAGTTAGGTGTGTGAGGGTGTTAACATTTTTCGGAAAATGTTTTACTTCGGAAAAATTCGTAAGTCATTTTACGGCGAAAAGGGGGGAAAACATTTTTTGAAAAACATTTTCCCCATTTTTCGATGCTTACTAAACACCGGAAAATAGAAAAAACGTTTTTCGAAAAATATTTTACGGCAAACAAACAGAGCCTTACTTTGTCATTTCAGATTCAGAAAATTTTGGGGTAAACCTGTTTCTCCATAAGTTATAAAAAGTCATGTTTTTAAATATATCGACTTGGTGTTTTAAAGCCTAAACTCATTGTTTTAAGGCCTAAACTCCCTATTTTATTTTTTAGCTTAAACTCACTGTTTTAATGCCTAAACTCACTATTTTATTTTCTAGGTATTTTAAGGCCTAAACTCAATATTTTAAGATCTAAACTCGATACTTTTAATGATGAAAAGTGGTTTTTTTTTATAACTTATGGAGAAACAGGATTCCCCTAAAACTTACTCTTTCATTCAGATTATCTTAAACCGGAAATGAGTTTTACAAAAGTGGTTATTGACTAATTATTAATCCAATATCCGATGTATTTTCTTTTAATAATTGAAATGGGCTAGGTCTTGTGTAAAATGCGTTTTTTTTAGCACTTAGAAAAAACATAATTTTCAAAATAAGCGCACGTTTCTTGTTAATGTCGGTACTAATGTTGCGAAATATCAGTAATTCATATTGAAACTTATAAATATTTAAACTAGCAATTAAAAACATTCAAAACTAGCTTTAGGACACAATAGAACTAAGAAAAATCTGAAAATGAGAGTTTTAAGAGTCATCTAATTTAATAATCACTCTTAAATGTCCAATATGAATGTCCTAATGTTTGGGGTTTTCTATTATTACTAGGTTAGGTTAGATTCTTAAAGGTCAAAAGTTGTTGCTTAGATTATACATCTTCTTATTCCGCTTTTCAACTTTTGGCTACTGAGGTTTAGGTTGTTGAACAACCTTCATAGATTTTTCAAATACTTTCGCTTTTTTTTTTTTTTTTTTTTTGGATAATAATAATAATAATAATAATAATAATAATAATAATAATAATAATAATAATAATAATAATAATATCAAGTCTTTGTTTCGGTAAAATTTGGGGTTTGAAGCAATTTAAAAACAAAATTATGAATTAAAGGAAAATATGGTCGTTCAATCATTTGATTTAAATCCTTCAAACTTATCAATTTTACAGTATAATACAAGCAGTATTTTATCTAATTATATAATCTCTAACTTAATCGGTACACCCTTCCATCATTTGACTTAAAACAATTAAAAATCAAATTGAAAGGAGGATGTTATGAGAGTAAATAAAATAGCGAGTTATGCAACTGTAAATGAAATATCAGAGATATGAGGGAATTTGATTAAAAAATGCTTTTACGAAGATGCCAATTGTCAAACTTCAAAGTGAAATTAGGGACCAAAAACCAATAAAATTGAAATAAATTTCTATTTTTTTTAAAAAAAATTATCCCATCAAATGACTTTTGAGAAGATATGTTACTGAATACTCCCTCGGTCTTATTACAAAATTATTACAATAGGTACAAAAATTACATTTTGATGTTTCATTACAAAAAACACAATCTCAAAAATAAAAGATTTTAATACTTACTCCCTTCGTTCCAAAATGTTTGTCCCATTTGACTTTTTTGTTGAACATTGACCACAAATTTATGAGAGATTAATCATGTTCATGAAATTCTAAAAGTTGTTGTTGATAATATTATTAACGGTGAATCAATAGGAATTTTTAGAATTTTATGAACATAATTAAATTGTCATATATTTGTGGTCAAAATTCAACAAAAAAGTCAAATGGGACAAACATTTTGGGACAGAGGGAATATTATTCATGATACTCAATTATAATACTCACATCATTTATTCATTTACAATTCTATTCCATATCACACTTTCTTTCTTCTACTTCACTTTTCACACTTAAGACATTTACTGCACTATAGATTTTCCTTATTTTTTTATTTTTTTTTGTGCAAATCTCATTTTGTAACTTTTGTAATGGAACGGAGGGAGTACAAGGAAACTCAAATTATATGAGAGTATGTTTGGCAACTCAATTCCAATCCATTGAATTGAAATTGAAAGGGTTAAATTAGTTTCACGAAATTTATTTTGTTCTTCCAATTCCAAATTCAAGTCTTGGAATTGAGGTTGTCAAACATACTCTACTCTGAGTACATTTATAATGCAATGACTTAAGTGCCCTTGCCGCAGTGTTGGCCTTTTGGTCTTCATCTGGACCTAGATCCATTCTTTAAGAGGTCAAGTTGTGAATTCTATTTATAATTGTAACCACTGGGCCAATATTGGAATTTGTGTAATGGGCTGATAAATTTCAGCTCAAAATATAATGAAAATGAACCCAAAAACTTTCAATTTTTTTGTTTTTTTTCAGTTCATTATATTTGTGCAAAACTATTAAAAGTAAAAAACAAGAATGTTTATGCATTTTTTTCTATTAAAAATCATCATTTTCAAAATAAATCTTTAATTTTAAACGAACATTCATTTTGATAGGAAGGAAGTAATAATGTTATAAACAAAGTTTGTTATGACAGGTATAAGAAAACATAAGAATCATTTAAAAGTATAATTAAGGGGCTTGCCCATAATTTGGTAACCTGGGTTTGTAACACCGTTGCAATTTGATTTCTAATATTGAAAATTTATCAATCTTATTTCTAAGTTTGACATTTCGT
Organism: Adenophora triphylla var. japonica; assembly: GCA_022495995.1. Lineage (NCBI taxonomy): Eukaryota > Viridiplantae > Streptophyta > Magnoliopsida > Asterales > Campanulaceae > Adenophora > Adenophora triphylla. Next base: position 944,047 of record JAFEMH010000098.1, on the reverse strand, counting down.
TGCAAATTGATAAAAAAACTAACAAATTATTAATTTTTTGACGAAAAAGGTGTCATGTGTCACACATGACTTTTTTAAGGGGAAAATTTGTCATTTCTAGTTGGGTGTGTGCAAGTCACCTAAGATTGTGTGAAAATGACCTGGTTTTCTATCTCCTTCATTCGCCCACTCATTAAATCCAACATGCCTCTCATCCAGTCTCCCGATTGAAGCACATGAACAACATTCGAATCGACAAACACAATTTCAAAGTGCAAATTGAAGTCTGAATCACAAACATTCAAACCTGAATTTTGATTTTCCTCTATTTTCAAACCGCCACATTGCTGATTTTGGAGTAGAAGCTTTTCGATACTTAAATGCAAAAATGATACAAACCCAGATTACTAAACTACAAATTGCCCAAAATTAAGAACTTAAATTGACACATTCTCCTTATGAATAATAAGCATCGATCGTCACAAAATAAGTGTTTTATTTTCTAATAAATTAATAAATTAGCCTTTAGTGTAGTTTTAATGAGGCAGAATCGAAAAAGTGAGATATGAAATATTAAGTTGATAATTATTGTTAGTATGACAATTCAGTCCCGCTATTTAAAACATACTAAAAAAAATCCATTTGAAGACTTTGTATTTTTGAGTGGGAACATAAATAAATGACTTCTACAAAATATAATTACTTGACCAAAAAGTCTTATGTTTGAAAAGGTAGCAATTCCTTGAAGATGATGTTCAACAACTACTCTCCATATAGTTCAAATAGAGTGATCAAATATCTTTGGGTTGTTGGATTTCTTACGGAAATTACATAGATATGGAAAAAAATACTCCCTCCGTCCCAATAAAAACTTCACTAATTACCCAAAAGGACGTCCCGTTAGAAGCTTCACCTTTCCTTTTTTGGCAAAGAATCTTTACTATTTCCTCTACTCATTCTCTCTCCTACATTATTTTAATACTCACAACACCATTATAATTTACTATTCCCTCCACTAATTCTCTCTCCTATTTTCAAATATTTTCGAATATTTTCAAATTACACTCACAACATTTTTTTTCCCCTCCCATTTACATAATTTGCGTGCCCACCCAAAAGGGTGAAGCACTTATTGGGACGGAGGGAGTATATATTCCCTTCGTCCCATTAATAGCTTTACCATTTTGAGCATGACACGTAAATTAAGAAAAAAGGCAAGTGGAGAAAGTGTTGTGAGTGTAAAAGTAAAATAGGAGAGAGAATGCGTAGAGGGAATAGTAAATTTGAAAAGTGTTGTGAGTATATAATTGAAATAGGAGAAAGAATGAGTGGTGGAATAGTAAAGATTCTTTGTCATTTTAGGAAAGGTGAAGCTTTTAACGGGACACCCGTTTTGGCAAAAGGTGAAGCTTCCAATGGAACGGAGGGAGTATACTTCAATTCAATTCGCCCCAAAAATTAATGTCTATTTTTTAATTTATAGAACGTTTAAATATTTATTATTTATTAGATTTAATATGAAGATTTATAAATATTATTGATGTTCAACAACTACCCTCGTTTTCGAAGTGATGATTAACTATATTCTCTGAGTCTCAGATTTTTTTAACACAAAATCTAGGGAGAAACGCGTTTCTCCATAAGTTATGGAGAAACGGGTCCCGACATGTCGCGCGACAATGAGCTAGATAGCCAGAAACCTATGAAAGTGATATCCAGAAACCTTCAAATGAATATCCAGAAACCTTCAAAATGTTTCTGGATATACATTTGAAGGTTTCGGATATCCGTAAACCTTCAATAGCAATTTCGGATATGCCCTAACACATTTCGGATATGCATCTAATGCTTTTACGGATATGCACCTAACAGCTTCGGATATACATTTCACATCCTTCTCGGCTATCAAATACAAAGCTTCGGATATCAACCGCAAAACTTCGGCTTATCAAATGCAAAGCTTCTGGATATCCAGAAGCTTTTGGTCTTGGCCTTGGGTTTTTTTTTTCTGGTTATCAAATGTAAAGCTTCTGGCTATGAAAAACACGTTTCTCCATAGTTATGGAGAAACGCGTTTCTCAGCAGACGCACTCTTTTTTTAATGATTAATTTTATTTAATTTTTAACAAATAAAAATTCCTATTAAATTCCAAAAAATTATAACTGGTATTGTTTTTGATGGTTATCAATCAAAATATTAATCCCATTTTACTACCTGATATTTACATGTATTATTTAGGGGTTCATAATTTTAATTTTCTCATTAGACTACCTTAAGTTTTATTGTATCACTTTTTCTTTTTTTATAGCATATTGTACCATTTAGGGACTTATAACTTTAATTTTCTCATTTTACCACTCTTTGGTTTACAATGTACTAGCATTACTCCGGTCCGATACACGGTGTATCATTTTTATTTATATAAAAAACAATGGTTAGTATGAAATTATAAATATAAGTGAGAACATAAAGAAATAATTTTTTTAAATTAACAAATTTGATAAAAATAAATATTACACTCACAAATTCAACAATTAAAGGGTACATGTTTCAATAATGTGGAAAAGGCATCTGTCCATATTGTACAATCCAATTATTATGGAGTACAATTCAACTATTAGTTAAAAAAATATTCTCTTTATCACAAAATAAATGTCACACTTTGAAATTTTTGTCAATAAATTGATTTTTTATCAACATTTAATGATAAATTATTTATTTTCATGAAAAATTAAAAATAGTTAAAAATAGAGTTTATATTTGTGCATCAATAACCATTTTAAAATAGGACTAATATAATCAATTTTTATAATTTTTTTTTATCAAAGTTCTACATAATTAACTAATAAAGTCAAAATACAATATTTAGTTAATAAACTAACTGAATTCATTAGAGGTGTTCGGTGTAACACAAGTTGAGGCTGAGGTGGAGAAGTACGTTTGATATTGATTTGAGAGATTCAAATTCAAGGTGGAGATTTATTAGAAATCGTGTTTTTGAATTTATAGAAGTTTATTTGACAAATGAGTCCAAAATAAATTAAAATTAAATTTGAGTCGGAGACGAGAAAAAGGAAAAGAAATTTGGAAAAGGAGAAGAAATTTAAGACCCCTTTCCCTCAAAATTCAAATGACTTCTTCATGTCGAATGTTAATTGAAATTGAAACTTTTTTTTTATGTCTTCTTCTTCTTCCCTTTGCCTCATTTTTATTTTCTTTTTTCAGAATGTTTAGTAATGAGGTCCAACTAGTTAACTACCAAACCAGTTATGTATAATTAACTAGTACTCTGAGCCCGTGCGGACCGCACGGGTCAGTACCTCCACTTATATCCTCACCCAATCAAATACTCTTTTTCTCATTATTTCAAGCCATTCCATTACTCACCATAAACTACCTTTCATCATCTTTCTAAGACATTTATTTGTCAAAGCAGTGAGTAATTGGTTCATATACATACAATTAAAATCATTCGAATCTAAAAGAACATGTGAGAGACAGATAGAGACTTCATCTTATGAAGTATATTTCTGCCTTCCTTCCTAACCATGATTTTTTTATTTTATTTTTTATCTCGATTGATCCATGAATATCTCTGTCTCCACTCAAGTCATTCAATAAATGAGATAATCTAACATGAATATACCTTAGTAAATACTTTTAAAAGATAGAATACAGATGATTTCTTACAGAAAAACACAAATGAGGGCCACCCCTTCCCTCCCCAATCAGACCTTTTCCTCTTTCTCTTTAACTCATTAGCAAGTAATTTTCTAGAACTTCTCTAATCAAAAACACATTACAAAAATGAAATTGTGAGTTTAAGAATAAAAATCATGTGTTAAGTAAGCTAAAGACAAATTAAAATGTCAAAATAATAGTAATAAAAAACAATGAAATATTAGTGAATAATCTGTGAGTTGAAAACAGAGAATTGAAAATCAACTAATCCCTATTCAACCCTACACCTGACTACATATTGTATATAGAAAAAGAATCACATAAATCATTTTTTGCACATAAAAAGTCATACAGACACTTTTCAAATATCTCTTTATCTCATCAGTGTTTTCTCTATACTACTACCTTCATCCAAAATGAGTTAAAAAAAAAAAAAATGATCTCGATCAAGAGTAAATTTGAAAATTTTGGACATTCAATTTAAAACGGGGATAGTAACTGCTAAAAGTGCGTTGACGTAGCATTTTCTTTGTCATTCACCATAACCAAAATGAGTTTAAAAAAAAAAAAAAAATTGATCTCAATTAGATCATGAGTAAATTTTAAAATTTTGGACATTCATTTTAAGACGGGGATAGTAACTGCTAAAAGTGCGTTGACGTAGCATTTTCTTTGTCATTCACCATGTTCAATGTTTTTCTTTGTCATTCACCATGTTTTTCTTTGTCATTCACCATGTGTAACGATGTGTTGCCTTTTTCGCGGGAAAAATTCGATTTTCGCGTTTCTTTGAAAAACCAAATAAAACCGGAAAAAACGGAGTCGCCACGCCATTTTAATTTTGAAGGGCCAAAACTTTGAAAAAAGCCCGAGATCAGAGATTTAGGTTCGGAGGTCATGTTACGCGACGGGAAGGACGTTAGTGTGCACCCGACGCGCCTCGTAAAACGAGTCTTCCAAGCTGAAAATCATTTGTGTGTGTGTGTGTGTGTGTTTTGGCCAAAATAAGTTGAAACTGGAAAAAGTAAAAATTGGGATGTCTTTTTAAGACTTTAAACTGATCCCATGATTTTTTGGAAAATTTTTGGTTTGAGATTTGGTACTCAAAAAACCCTTTGAAGTTGAGAAGTCACTTCTGCCAGAAGAAAATGGCAGCAGACACCTGATTTTGAAATGGATTCAAGGGTCCTAAAACTTCATAATCTGGATGAACTCAGAGAATGAAAGTTTCTCTAGACTCCTTGAATAAACTTTGTGTGAAAGAAATTTCCATTTTGGAGAAGATTTGAGGGGTCAAAACCTTCTGGAAACCTCAGATATGAGATCTGGATTCCCAGAAGCTGATGAACTAGCCTCTGAAAGAAAAATTGAAAAGAGGAGTTTTACTCACCCAAAAAATAAGGTAAAAATATGTCTGGAAAGCTCTGGATGTTGGCTACAAAAAGTGTTTTGTAGTCAACACCAAATTCCAAGTTCATCTGTGTCCAAAAATTAAGACCATGGACTGAGGTCTGAGAAATTTGCTACTGGACAGCAACTTCTCAAGAAAGAAAATGTGATTTTAAGGGGGGTTTTGCATCCATGCTTGTCCCCATTTCCCTAGGTTTTGGTTAGTGATCACTAGACATTTTAGTGGTGAATCAACTATACCAAACCATCCTTGGGGTACATTAGGACTAAGCATTTCATTTGCTTGGGGAGGGGATTTTACCCTTTGAAATCAAGATTTAGTGCTTGAAAATGGTTTTTAGGGTTTTGAAAGTGCATTTTTGCAAGTAAGAAAGAAAAGCTTTGAAAATAATGTTGATCTTTGTAGAAGATCATCCATGGAGATGGTCTTCCATGGTGATCTTCTTAGATCTAGAGAAAGAAGATGAAAGAACTACATTTTGTAGTTTGAAGATGCATGCATGGATGAGATTTAGGGTTAGGAAGAGGAGGGTTTACCAATCTTCCTTGTGTTCTTGAGTGTTTGGCTTGAGTGTATGAGTGTTTAGGGCTTGAATATGAGAGTGAGTGTATGAGTATGAGTTGGGAAAGATTGGAGAGAAAAAGGTGACAATTCTTGAGAATTCTCACTGTTTTCTCTCTATATTTCGCCAGAGGTTCGTTGCAATTGTGTTCTTCCTTTTTATTTTTGTGATCGGAGGGCTCAATTTATAGCCCTCTCGAAAATGCATACTTATCCGCGCGGATAGGATCAGCAATAAGTAATCGTTCATTAAATGCAGCTTCCACTTTGGACAAGAAGAATAATCTTTTTCAAAATTCAAATTAGGCAAATTAGCTTTATGTTTCCAAAGATTGCTATATTTGGTTTTCTTTCTTTGTTTTTCTTTTTGAGATTCTTTTTAAGGTTTAACCTTAAATAACAATGCCCATTTTACCCTCACTTTGTTAGAAATGTTAGGATAGTTAGGAATTGTTAGAAATGTTATAACTTTCGTTAATTTTCTAACGAAAATTCTAACAAGCTCAAATTGGAGCACTTACGGTAGCCCCTCGGCGACGGCGCTTTCGAAGGAAGCGGGGTCGTCGATAAGAGTAAGGCTCCATATTTGGCATGTGATGATCGAGTGATCGGGTGGCCGAACCTAGCGATAGGCTACCTACGTATCCCGAGCGGGAATCAAGCCGCCGTAGTTCGGGTCTTTGACCCTGGAGATGATGGCGTTTTAGGTGCCTCTCGAACCTGATGAGCGAGTTCTCATGCTCGGTTCGGAAAGAAACTCTGCTGGGATAAGAGATGACCATTTTCGGCCTGATGGTTATCCGCTCTACTGGGGATAGGAATGACCATTTTCGGTCTCGCTGGGACGATCGCGATTTATCGCTTTCCTAGTGACAGCGTTTTAGGTGCCTCAAACCTCGAGATGGCGTTTTAGGTGCCTCTGACCTTGAGATGGCGTTTTAGGTGCCTCGAACCTTGGAGATGGCGTTTAGGTGCCTCGAACCTCGGAGATGGCGTTTAGGTGCCTCGAACCTTGAAGATGGCTTTTTAGGCGCCTCGGACCTTGATGATGATGGCCTTTTAGGCGCCTGACCTTAATTTGAAATGGCCTTTGGTGGACTTCGTCCGCCGCCGAAGGAGAGGGTGACCGTTTCTGGGTCGAGGGCCGGATTCCACGATAGGCTACCTACGTATCCCTAGTGGGAATCAAGCCCTTTCGTAGTTCGAGTACTACTCGAGATTTCGTCGCTTTGGGATTCCGTTAACTTTGCTGGGATTTCGTTAGCCTTTCATTGGGAAAATCGATGTATTCGCCTGGGAAATCGGTCTTACGTTTGATCGCCGTTGATGATTTTGATGAAAGATACGGGATCCGTTATCTTTCTCGGGGCACTCTGGCCTACGCTTCGATCGCCGGGAATTTTGATGAAAGATACGGAATCTCGTTATCTTTCTCGGGGCACCTGGCCTTACGTTTGACTTGCCGGGGGGAATTTGATGAAAGATACTGATCCGTTATCTTTCTCGGGGCACCTCGGCCTTACGTTTACCGCCGGGGGTAATTTTGATGAAAGATACGGATCCGTTATCTTTCTCGGGGCACTCGGTCCTACGTTTTACCGCCGGGGTGATTTTGATGAAAGATACGGGATCTCGTTATCTTTCTCTGGGCACTTGGCCTTACGTTCGATCGCCGGGATAATTTTGATGAAAGATACGGATCCGTTATCTTTCTCTGGGCACTCTGGTCTTACGTTTCTTTAGGGGTGATTTTGATGAAAGATACGGATCTCGTTATCTTTCTCGGGGCACTCGGTCTTACGTTTGGCTAATCGGGGATAATTTTGATGAAAGATACGGGATCTCGTTATCTTTCTCGGGTTACTCTGGCCTTACGTTTGATCGCCGGTAATTTTGATGAAAGATACGGGATCTCGTTATCTTTCTCGGGCACTCGGCCTTACGTTTCGATCGGCCGGGGAATTTTGATGAAAGATACGGGATCTCGTTATCTTTCTCGGGGCACTCTGGCCTTACGTTTGATCAGGGTAATTTTGATGAAAGATACGGGATCCGTTATCTTTCTCAGGCACTCCTGGTCTTACGTTTGACTGCCGGGGATAATTTTGATGAAAGATACGGGATCTCGTTATCTTTCTCAGGTTACTCGGTCTTACGTTCGCGCTTAGGGGTAATTTTGATGAAAGATACGGGATCTCGTTATCTTTCTCGGGGCACTCATTCTTACGTTTGATCGCCGGGGAATTTTGATGAAAGATACGGGATCTCGTTATCTTTCTCTGGGGCACTCGGCCTTACGTTTGACCGCCGGGGTAATTTTGATGAAAGATACGGGATCCGTTATCTTTCTCAGGGCACTCGGTCTTACGCTTTGACCGCCGGGAAATATTTTCTTGACAAGGGGCCGACTTTGGTTATCTCTCGTCAAGTTGGGACCGAATGCAGAGTCCTGAAATTTTAAGGGGCAAAAGGGTCATTTTGACCCTGACAATCTCATCCGCGCGGATAGGGATGGAAAGTCAGGGGTATTAATGGGGCCAACGCCCTTCTTCTTCCCCATTCAATTTTTTTGAACACAGACGAGAGGGGGAGAGAGCAGAGCCGCCATTGTTGGCCTAGGAGCTTCAAAATTCGTCCGATTTCTTCGATTTTTTGAGCAATGGAACACGGGGAAGGCGCTTTTCAAGGCCAAGGGCGTGGTCCCATAGCGGAGAGGCGATTGGAGCTCGTCCGGATGAGGAGGCATTACAATCTTTCGCAATCGGTTGCGGAGGAGCATTACCCCGATGCTTGGCAACATTGGGCTTCGGATCCGCATCTCCGAACGGTATATTTCGAATCCTCTTGATCCTCTTGTCGATTTCTTGTTTGAAATTTTTGGGTGATTTTTGAATTTTTTTTTTTTTTTTGAATATTGAATATTGATATTGATGATATGCAATGTTGCAATGAATTTGTGAGTGTCCCAAAAATGTGCATTTTGCTTGGGAAAAGAATTGGCATTTTCGCCACACATTTTTTTTTTTAATTCGAAAATTTCATGTGAAAATTCGAAGAATTGTGATTTTTTTTGGAATTGAATATTGCATGTTCTTGATGATGATTTTTTTTTGAAATTGAATTTTGATATTGATGAATGATGATGCAATGCATGCATTTTGTTTGGAAAGAATGGGCATTTTGCCAATATGAGATGTATGTATGTTTAGGATTTTTTTTTTTGAAAAGTGGGACGGATTTTTCCTCCCGTTGTATGTAAGATGGATGATATGCATGTGTGCATTTTTTTTTGAAAATGGGACGGAGTTTTTACTTCCGTAGGAATGCGTCCTCTTTTTTTTTTTTTTTGATGAATGCATTGGGACTTGCAAATTGTTTTCTTTCATGCGAGAAAAATGGGGCTATGCTCATTGTATGCTGTTATCTTTGTCAATTTTTTTTTTTTTTTTTAATGTAAATGCAAAGGCAATCTTTTGACATTTTCTCTCTTTTTTTTTTTTTACAGGGCGGAAACCGTTTTGTGACGGAGCAACGAACAAGATGAAGACTCGAGGATCGGTGGAGTACGTGATTGACTTGTGGGATCGGCTTCCGAATGCGGGCCGAGGAGCTTTGCCGAGTCCGAGACGGATTGTTGTCGAGACGGGGCTCACGGGAGTTCGTCGAGTGCTTGAGGGACCGGTCAAGTTCCCTAAGAGCAAGGGCTTGATGTTCGCTCTAGCGCAGCATTGGTGGGATGTGACCCACACATTCCACTTCTTCTGGGGCGAGGCGACTGTTACGCCTTCTGACTATGCTGCGATCACGGGTCCGTCCTTCCAATGGACGCGGCATTGAGTGGAGAGATGGCTACAGTGACGCGGACTGCGGGACCTTCTTGGATTTTCCCCTATTCCCAAAAAGGGGATGGGGATGGAGTATGCCGTGGTCTACGGCAAGATCGTGGAGACCATAGCGAGTTACGAGGTCGGGAGGATAGGTTTAGCGCCGAAGCGGTGCTAGGTCCTTCCCTGTGGTTTACTTTCGAGCACGCTCTTTGGGCATGCTTTGAGGACGGCGATCTTTGCCTTCTTGAGGTCCTTGGAGGACATGGAGACGGTTGGAGATATTTCCTGGGGAGGCCGGGCCGAGCCGTACTTCGCTCTTGATAGATACAGGAAGGGCTGTGAGCTCTTCATCTTGCTTCGAGTTTGCTCTGGAGGTATAAGCTCTCTTTTGCTTTCCCTCTTTCCTTTGAGCACGCACTTTTATTTGACCGGATTGATTGGATTTTTACCTTTCGCAGAGGTATGGGCGTTGGAGTTTTTCCACGTCACGGTGTGGAAGGCGGCCTCGAGGCGTACGTCGGGTGGCGTATCCGGCCATGCAGCTTGGTCCAAGCCTCGCCCCGGGAAAAGATAAGCTCCAGTGGGGCGTACGACTCTCAGTACGCGGATTGCCTTCCTCGACGGAGGCCGAGACGGATGAGGGGATGATATTCTTCCCACGGGATCGCTTTGAGGTAGCGCGGTGAAGGGCGCCGAGATCCGGGACAAGGCAAATGGGGAGGATTTTGAGGGCCCGACTTGCGACGTCTACTATCCGGGAGAGAGGGTGACGCGTCGGCATGGCGCGACTCGCCATTGTTGACACCGGTGGAGCCTCCCTCGATATGATGCACTGAGTGATCGGTCCGTGACTGGGATGATTACCGAGCGGTCAAGACTTCTCGGACTTCGTGGCGATCGAGCCATATGCGACGTTCGTCTTGAGGAGGCCGAGGATGCCTCGGGTTTTAGAGAGGGAGGGGCTTGGGATCCCGCGGTACCCTCGGACGGATTTTTCCTACATCCAGGATGGGGTCCGATTGAGGGTGCAGATCCCTCAGCCGAGCGGCTTCCACGAGCTTTCCGGCCTCGTCCGGTATGAAGGTATGGCTTCACCTTTTTCCCTTCTTTTCTTTCTTTTTGTTTCATCATCTCTAGCATCACTTCTTTTTCTTTTTTTTTTTTTTTTTTTTTTTTGACGCTTTGTGCGCTGAGGTGGTCGTCGAGACACCGACGAAGCAAGTGATCGGAGCCAAGAGGTTCATACGGAGAATGGTTGCTTGCGGGCACCTCGTGCTAGGGCGAGGAGACCACGGCCGGCACCTGTCCGACGGGAGGCTTCTCCTATTCCCTCGGAGACTTCTTCCGAGACCCCTCTTTCTCCTCTCATTGATCACCGCGCGGCACTGCCTTCGGATCACGTCATTCTTGGGGATCCGCACGGGCAGGGACACGTCTGGCGGCATGGTGGGTCGTCTCCGTATGTTCAGGAGTCGGACGCCTTCACCTTCGGATTCGATTTCTTCAGGGATGCAGGTTTACCCTATCGAGTGTGCCGGTTGGTCCCGACGAGCCTCTTTCTGGAGATGAGGACGATTCTGAGCCCGAGACTTTCAGGGCTCCTGACGAGGCGGGCCCGAGTCGCAAGAGGGGCCGGGGGGAGACATCGGGTGCTGGAGACTCCGATTGATTTTTTATTATTTTATATTTTTTTTTTCTTAGATTTAGATTTGTACAGATCATGCACATTTTTTTTTTTGATGTAATAATTTAGGATTTTATTTATGTTTGTTTGTTGTTGTTTTTTTTTTTTTTTTTTACACTCTCCTTTTTTTTTTTTACGCGTAGTATCTGCGCAGCCTTGTCACCATTCACTGGGTGTACAAAGGGATTCCCGTCGAGGTCCGCAAGTTGCATGGCTCCTCCGTGAGAAGATCTTCTCGACGACATATGGCCCGACCCATACATGTGCTCCCATTTGCCGAGAGGGTTGATACGGACCGGGGGCTTTTCTTTTAGAACGAGATCACCTTCTCGGATCTCCCGATGCTTTACTTTCTTGTCGAAGGCTCGGCCATTCTTCCTTGGTAGGCCGGATGTGTTCCATGGCCTTCGATCGGCGTTCGTCCCGCAGGGCCAATTCGCCACGGCGACTCCGTGTAGCCATTCGACCTCGTTGATCTCCGGCTTTCCAAAGAAGATACCTGAGCGAGGGTATTTCAAACTCGATTGGGAGTACGGCTTCCATTCCGTATGTGAGGGCAAAAGGTGTTTCCCTGGTTGCCGTTCGACCGATGTCTCAGAGCCCTGAGTGCAGTGTAACTTCGGGCCAATCTCTCGCCTTGGACGGCCATTTTCCGGATGATATTTTCCAGAGTCTTGTTTCTTTGCTTCGACGGCTCCGTTGGTTTGGGGGCCCGTAGGGTGATGACTTGTGACGGGTTATTCGAATTCCGCTGACAATTTTTCACATTCCCTTCGAAGTGGGATCCATTATTCGAGATGATTTCGGTGGCAACCCGTATCGGCACATGATGTTTTCTTTGATGAAGAGGGCGACTTTCTTTGAATTGAGGATTTTTGTAGGACTTGGCTTCAACCCACTGGTGAAATAATCCACGGCTACGGGGACGAACTCGTGGCCGTTCGCTGATGGTGTGATTTTGCCTATGACATCAATTCCCCAAGTGACGAAAGGCGGGGTTGTCATGCGCAAGTATAACTCGTGAGGAGGCAAGTGATTAAGATTTGAGTATCGGCCGACATTTGTCGCGGCTTTTGACAAACCTGGATGCGATCGGCTTCCATGGTGATCCAAAAATACCCCATTCTTAGTATGATTTGCATCGAGCTCGAGCATTCATGTGAGGGCCGCAGTACCACCATGTATTTCTTTCATGAGTTCGGTAGCCTCTTGTTTGCCGATACATCGCAGAGGGGGCCTTGATAACGTTTTTGTATAACATGTTTCCCAAAAGAACATAATGGGAGGCGAGCCGCTTCAGTGGCCGAGAGACTCTTTCGATTCCTTCTTTATATTCCCCATCTTCGTTTTTGAAAGAGGCCTCGCCATTCTTCGAGTGCTTGGTAAATGCGAGTGTACCGGGGATCATTGATCGGTTCGGCTTCCGCTTCAATTTCGAAGCAATAGGCGGGGTTTTCTCTTCTCCCGACTACGAATGGTTTAACGAGACTTTCCTTCGTGTATTTCGACAAGAGAGGCTAGTGTAGCCGAGCATCTGCGAACCCGTTTCGGTCTCTTGGCGAGGTAATGAAAGTGATTTCTTTGAATTGAGTTACTAACTCTTCCATGTAAGCATGATACTTACGCAAACCCGGATCCACGGTCTTCCATTTGTTAGAGACACGATTGATGATGAGGGCGTAGTCACCGTACACCTCCAATTCCTTGATATTTCTTTCAAGGGCGGCTTCAACCCGGCTATGCAAGCTTCATATTCGACGGCGTTGTTGGTGACTTCGAAGTTCGGCCTTGCGCTATGGGGGTGTGTTCGTCGGTAGGATCGACCGAAGCATTCCTATCCCGTTCCCCTTTTGTTTGACGCCCGTCGAAGAAGAGTTGCAGCGATTTTCTCCTTCTAGAGCGAAGATTCCATCATCGGGAAATTGAGGTTCAGTCCTCGGGACTCATCACTTGGGAAATCGGCCGGATGTTACGCCATTATGCGTCCTTTTATGGATTTCCTTGAAACATAAGCGATGTCATATTCGGCCAAAAGAACGACCATTTTGCCAATCTCATGGAGATGGAAGGCTTGTCGAACGAGATATTTGATGGGTCTATCCTTGAAACAAGATGTATCGGGTGAGACCGCATGTAGTGTTTCAATTTTCCCACTACCCGGACTCAAACTGCGCAAGTCTTCTCGCAAGCGAGTAATTGAGTTCGCTTCCTTGGAGCTTACGCTACGAAATAGATGGCGTTTTCGACTTTGGAATCTTTTTTCTCTTGAGCTAGCATAGCCCCAATTCCGTATCCGTGACAGTGAGATATAGCAAGAGTGGCTTTTGCCGATGTGGTGGGCGAGAGAATCGGGGTTCACAAGGTATGCCTTAATTTGTTCAAAGGCAGGCGACATGCAGGGTCCATTACGTGTAGGCATTCTTTTTCATCAACTTGAAGATTGGCTCGCGGATCGAGGTAAGCCGATTTACAAAGCGGCTTATGTATTGCGATCTTCCCATGAAGGATTTTACTTACATCGGTGTCCGTGGTGGCTTCATTTCAACTATCGCCTTGATTTTACGGGGATCTACTTCGATTCCCGTTACGTCACCATATATCCTAGTACCTTGCCCGTCTTACACCGAAGGTGCACTTGCTGAATTCGAGTCTCATCTTTGTGGTCTCGGAGGCGGCCGAAGAATTTTCTCAAATCAACAAAGTGTCTTTGTCCATCTCGATCCTCTGGAATGTATTATCATGTCGTCCACATAGACCTCAATTTCTTTGTGGATCATGTCATGGAACAGTGTCAGCCGCCCTGCGGTACGTAGCCCCAAAGCATTCTTTAGTCCGAATGGCATGGCCGTGTAGCATTATGTGCCCCAAGGGGTTGTGAAGAGGCTGTTTTGGCTTGATCTTCTTACGCCATTTTGATTTGGTTGTAGCCGGCAAAACCATCGACGAAAGATTTGACTTCGTGGTTGGCCGTGGAATCTACCAAAATGTCGATGTTTGGCGAGGGGAAATCGTCTTTGGGTGGCTTTGTTCAAGTCTCTGAAGTCTACGCAGCATCGGATCTTTCCGTTGGCCTTGGTCACCGTCGCTATGTTGGACTGACCATGTTGGGTATTCAATGACCACGATGAACCACATACTGAGCATCTTTTCTATTTCCTCTTTCACTTGTAAGGACCATTCGGGCTTAATTCTTCTTAGCTTACGCTGCGGCTTGATTTTCGGGTCGAGCGGTATTCGGTGCTCAACTATGGAAGGATCGAGGCACGGCATATCTTTTATAGGACCATGCGAACACATCCACGAATTCTTTTAGCGGCTCGATTAGGCAACCCTTTCGGTCCCTTCGAAGAAACTACCAATCTGCGTCTCTTTAGGCTCTTCCGCGGTTCCCAAATTCACACTTGTCAAAATCTCTTCGGCGGCTTGGGCTCGATTTTCCTCTTTCAGGACAACACGCTTAAAGATTTCTTTGATATATTGTTCATTTAATGTGTCCGCCTCTTCATCTAGTGAATCGTTATTAAGCTTTTTTTAGATTATTAGTTAATTCATCATTAGTTAAAGTGGCAATTAAGGGATACTCGAAAGGTTCATCATTTCATTGAAGACGAAGGGAATACAACGTTCGCTACGAGATTCGTAGTCTTCGGGCGTAAGGCCATCGGACGACTCGAGAGACTTGAACTCAACAATGAGAGACTCGGAGGATTTTACAAAGGTTGACACGAAAGGACTGGGGACCAATCCAAGCTTGGTGATCATTTCCTCTTTGGTCGCGGACGGGCCGAGAGAGTTTCCCAATTCTTTAAAGGCATCGGCGCTCGGTGGCTTCAAAACCCGGGAAAGGCATGGTCTCGTGCTCCCTCTTCGATCGTTGCTATCATCTCTTTGTCGAACCAGAATCAAGCTGTGTTTGGCATCTGAAAGGCCGAGCATGTGGATGTAGGGATCTTCCTCAATCCAGGGATTTCTGTTTCGTCACAATCGACCGCTCAATCCGGATGTATGTAGGACGTATAAGGCGTCTCGATGTGCTTTGCTAGAAAAATCTCATGTCCCATACTCGAGCGGAAAGGCTTGGCGTGTAGTTCGGAAGGAGGACGTCCCACGCGACGTTCATAGATTCGAGCCGAGTACGTCGGTGTTTGCCGACTTTTATCATGAAAATCTCCTCGCCGGCGAGGCCAAAGAATGGGTTCGCGGAATACCGACAAATGCTCGTGATTGAGGACCGGGGACTTGTGTGCACAGTATCATGGCGGCGTTCGGCGTTTCCTTCCGGTACGACTCCAAGTGTTGGAAATAGCAATTAAATTTGATGAATCGAACTTCTTCTGAGTCTCGCTTGCTTGAGTGTGTCGACATAGTTGGCATCGCTAGATTCCGAAAGGATGCTTTGGCGAGACTTGCCTCTTGAAGGATGTAGCCCGGTGTTTGGCGTGGGTGTTCTTGGCTATTGTTTGCTTCGTTCCCTATGAGGAAGCTGTCACCCCTTATGACTTCAAGGTCTCCTGCGGTTGATGAATTTGACGCATTGGTGGAGAGTGGAGGCTATGGCTTTCATGTGATGCAACCAAGGGCGCCACTAGTTGAGTGTGAACTCGGAGGGGATATCCATTACATGGAACTTTGCGGGCACCATTTGGGTTTCGTACGAGTTCCCGAGTCACCGTCCCTAAGATGGGACGAGACGAACCGTCGTAGGCCTTGGCGGCCAGGGTAGATGGGATCACGCGCCTTTCATTTATGCGGAGGGCCCTCATCATGCCGAGGGGAAGGACGTTTACCGATGATCCATTGTCCACTAATACCCTGTGGAGTGATATGGTGTTGAGCCGAATAGTGATGTACAAAGCTTCATTGTGTTGGGAGACATCTCTTGGCAAGTCTTCATCGCAGAAGGTGATCATGCTCCCATATAGGTGAGGATCATAGATTTGGTCCTTGTCTCGGGATAGAGAGTCATTAAACACATTAAACCGTGCCTTTTTCTTGCGAGGTAGAGTCTTTGCCGAAGCCCCCGGGTTATACCGATGCCTTTTGTGGCGATTGCCATCTCCGGTCAACATGTTGATTGAGTGGGAGCGCCGCATCGGCGTCGGTTTTTCTTCATCGGTGTATACTCGGAACCGGACAACCGAACCTTGGGCCGACCCCGAGGGGGTTGGACTGCTCGCAAAGCATTCTCGCATCCGAAAGTCTCAATTCTGTCGTTGGCAAGGGTTTTCTCGCTCTTTTACCCCTTTTTGCTTTGGGGGAAGACCGACCGAGTAGAGTACATAATAATCAAATCCCAGGATGGCTCCCCGAGCGTTCCCACATTGTTATCACCGGCCTCGAATCTCTCCTTCAATTTTCTTTGGGAGGAAATTTTCTTTTTCTTAGGAGGACGGTCCTCGTGTATCCAATCCCGATAGTCCACTTTCAAGGCAATCGGGACGATCCACAAATATCCCACCAAATGTGTTCTACGGTGGTGGCGGATTTGGGACCTCGGGTTGAGCGGTGCTAGAAGGACTTTGAGTGGAACCGGTCGGGGATCTGGCTCGGGCTCGTGCAGTAGCGAGTGATTGGACTCCGCCGGATAATGAGAGATATTGAGGTCCCTGGGAACGGGCATATGTTTGTCCTTCAAGGTAGCCCAGTCGGTTGGGATGTTGTTAAGGTCCCAAAGTGGCGTGTGGCCTCTTCAATCCGGGCTGCTATGCTGCTGGGCGTTCTTCCGTGGATTTGATGGCCGACCATATTTCTTTAATCGTTCCTCGATTTTCATCACTCAAGCCGATATTTGTGGGATCATCACCTTGAGAGGGGACAACCGACGGTATACCGAACTCTTTCGTCCACGGCTTCGTTTGGGGGCCGGTTGCCACTGTAAGTCGGCGGGCGGGAGTCCGGCGGTGGAAACATAGGAATCTTGGGGTAGCATCTTGATGTATCCGGATCATTAAGAAGAGGAGGAGAACCTTCATTCTTTGCGGTAAAGGTGCCATCGGAATTGAGATCGATAGTCAAACCATGACTTGCGACTACCCCCCCAGGTCATCAATTTGAGCCTCATGTCGAAGTCTCATTTGTTCTACCAACCGGATCCAATCTTGAATTCCGAGGGGTCCGGGAGGCGGAGTGACGTTATCCCCATCATTACCGGGCCGATGCGGACATTCAAACCCGGAGTCGGAACAAACGGTGAAGCCGATGACGCGCTGACTCTTCCCAACCGATCAAACGGTGACCGGTGCCCGAAACCAAGCTTTGTGCGGAGGCGGGGGAAAGGACACGAAGGTTCGGGATGTCCGGGAATGGAAGGAGGGTAGGTGTTTGGGCTTTTGGCTCATGCAACATGCAGCTTATTTGTTCACGTTTACTTAAAACATGTTTTATTAACCTAATCGGTTGGAAAAGATTGCTCTTCTTTTTCGCAAACTACTCGATTCTGGATCGGTGGGCCCCGTCACTACGTCTATAAGCCCCTCGTATTCCACTCCGTATTTCGACCTCCCGGGGTGGATGCCCGGGCGAGGGTCCTATAGGGCAAGCGGGTCCCACCGACCGAAAGAAAAACGATCCTAAAAGTGCGGGTAATCGAGTCTTAACGAGCATTCGATGTAAATTACGGACAAAGCTGACGTCGAAAGTCAAGATTATGTCCGAGGGCTCGACAAAAAAGTCGGCATGATTTGGACCGATAAGCGTCCAAGATTGATCTTGACTTGTCGTCGCTAAGCCGTAATTAGGCATGGAATAGTCATTAATCCACGATGACTCGGCCACGTCGGGAGTCGGTGTATAATTTGTGCCGCCGAGCCGAAGTCAAGGCGCCGGTCAATATCTTGGTCAAAGTCCGCGGCGGAAAACCGGCGAACTTCGGCGATTAGGGACCCGAAAGATATTGAGTCGGTATGCCGACAAAGGCTTGAAAGGAAAGGTCTATACACGGACGGGGCATGACACGCACGGACTAAAAACCAACCGAGTCTCGGACAAAGTGTGTCACGGACAAGTGCATGGTCGACACGAGGCTCCATGGGATGTTTGGGTAGTCCCGTGCTCATCCGAGAGGCGTAATAAGACCAAACGGACCGCGACAAGGATTTCCCGGGTTAAGGACGTAGTGTGCGGTGTACGGTCATGTGCGCGTAGTGTGCAAGCGTCTATATTCTTTTCGAGTAAAATAGAAATTTTTTTATGTGTCTTAAAAATATGATGCATGATTTTTTTGGAAATTTTCTTTTTTTTTGAAAATCCTTTTTTTTTTGAATTTCTTTTTGAGAGTTTTAATGAGCACATAAGCACGAAAATTCCGACGGTTAGGGACATTATTCCGACGAGTCAAAAATTTTGACTTTCTCCGAGGCGGCCAAAACAACATGAAAACCGTGCAAAAATCAACACACACACAAAAATGATTTTCGGCCGGGACGGAAGCTTGACCCTCAAAAGCTTTTTTTTTTTGAAAACGGTGATACCGGTACGTGGGATTGTTAGACCACAATTTATCCCCGACTCGTGTTAGGAGGCGATAACGGGAAATTTAGTGGTTTCCACCAATATACCGAATACCATTTTTTTTATTAAAAAAAAAGCTTAGTCCCCAGCGGAGTCGCCACTGTAACGATGTGTTGCCTTTTTCGCGGGAAAAATTCGATTTTCGCGTTTCTTTGAAAAACCAAATAAAACCGGAAAAAACGGAGTCGCCACGCCATTTTAATTTTGAAGGGCCAAAAATTTGAAATAAGCCCGAGATCAGAGATTTAGGTTCGGAGGTCATGTTACGCGTCGGGAAGGACGTTAGTGTGCACCCGACGCGCCTCGTAAAACGAGTCTTCCAAGCTGAAAATCATTTGTGTGTGTGCGTGTGTGTGTTTTGGCCAAAATAAGTTGAAACTGGAAAAAGTAAAAATTGGGATGTCTTTTAAGACTTTAAACTGATCCCATGATTTTTGGAGAATTTTTGGTTTGAGATTTGGTACTCAAAAAACCCTTTGAAGTTGAGAAGTCACTTCTGCCAGAAGAAAATGGCAGCAGACACCTGATTTTGAAATGGATTCAAGGGTCCTAAAACTTCATAATCTGGATGAACTCAGAGAATGAAAGTTTCTCTAGACTCCTTGAATAAACTTTGTGTGAAAGAAATTTCCATTTTGGAGAAGATTTGAGGGGTCAAAACCTTCTGGAAACCTCAGATATGAGATCTGGATTCCCAGAAGCTGATGAACTAGCCTCTGAAAGAAAAATTGAAAAGAGGAGTTTTACTCACCCAAAAATAAGGTAAAAATATGTCTGGAAAGCTCTGGATGTTGGATACAAAAAGTGTTTTGTAGTCAACACCAAATTCCAAGTTCATATGTGTCCAAAAATTAAGACCATGGACTGAGGTCTGAGAAATTTGCTACTGGACAGCAACTTCTCAAGAAAGAAAATGTGATTTTAAGGGGGGTTTTGCATCCATGCTTGTCCCCATTTCCCTAGGTTTTGGTTAGTGATCACTAGACATTTTAGTGGTGAATCAACTATACCAAACCATCCTTGGGATACATTAGGACTAAGCATTTCATTTGCTTGGGGAGGGATTTTACCCTTTGAAATCAAGATTTAGTGCTTGAAAATGGTTTTTTAGGGTTTTGAAAGTGCATTTTTGCAAGTAAGAAAGAAAAGCTTTGAAAATAATGTTGATCTTTGTAGAAGATCATCCATGGAGATGGTCTTCCATGGTGATCTTCTTAGATCTAGAGAAAGAAGATGAAAGAACTACATTTTGTAGTTTGAAGATGCATGCATGGATGAGATTTAGGGTTAGGAAGAGGAGGGTTTACCAATCTTCCTTGTGTTCTTGAGTGTTTGGCTTGAGTGTATGAGTGTTTAGGGCTTGAATATGAGAGTGAGTGTATGAGTATGAGTTGGGAAAGATTGAAGAGAAAAAGGTGACAATTCTTGAGAATTCTCACTGTTTTCTCTCTATATTTCGCCAGAGGTTCGTTGCAATTGTGTTCTTCTTTTTTATTTTTGTGACTGGAGGGCTCAATTTATAGCCCTCTGAAAATGCATACTTATCCGCGCGGATAGGATCAGGCAGCGTGCACTGTTCATTAAATGCAGCTTCAGCTTTGGACAAGAAGAATAATCTTTTTCAAAATTCAAATTAGGCAGCCAGTTTATGTTTCCAGCATTGCTATATTTGGTTTTCTTCTTTTGTTTTTCTTTTTGAGATTCTTTTTAAGGTTTAACCTTAAATAACAATGCCCATTTTACCCTCACTTTGTTAGAAATGTTAGGATAGTTAGGAATTGTTAGAAATGTTATAACTTTCGTTAATTTTCTAACGAAAATTCTAACAAGCTCAAATTGGAGCACTTACACCATGTTGAATGTTTTATTTTTCTCGAATCTTTTGGTTGTACATACCCTACCATATCACTTTTTTATTTTTCAAACAAAACTTAAAAAAGAAAAAATTGATTTAAAACTTGTAAAACAATTCACAATCAAAGTTAATTCAAAGATTATCAAATAAAGAATATAAACCGGAGCCTTTACAATTATGCGACTGAAACCACCTAGATTAAACCCATGAACATTAAATTTTCCCTCCTCAGCCACCAAGTGATAAGGAACCTAAATAAACATATATAATAATAAAAATATGTACCATTATAAATTGATTACACTATGTAAAGTTTACAGATAATCAAAACACCAATTTATCAAAAAAAAATAAAAGTGATAAAGGAGTGTGCAATCTCTTTGTTCTCTCAGTAAGAATTGGATCCATTATGATGGTCAACCATAACAGTATTCTATGTACAGGTTTCTTCGCAAATAAATTATTTTCCTGCAAAAAGTAGAACAAAATATCACGTTATCACAAAAGTGTTTTAGTAGTTTCTACAAAGATGATCCATTACTAAACACCACTATGGAATCATGTTAAGCATTAGTGATACCCAATTTACAAAGATAAGGTATCAATAATCAACTGAAACACAATGCAAATAATCACAATCCCAAGTAGTAAAAGTCACAAGAATAACAACCAAATCCCAATGGCAAACAAAATGAAATAACCACAATTCGGTTCGAGAAGGTAAATAAATAGATACCTTGCTTCGAGAATTTCTATACCCATCAAACTTGAACAAAATACGCAATTATTCACCTGGATATAATGGAAGTGGCCGGATTCACGGTTCGGCCACGAAGTTGTGGGTTATCGCCGGAGTTTGGCCGGGAATCTCACCGGAAGTAGAGAAGATGACCGGAGTAAGCTTCGTAGCCACAAACCCAAACAAATTCTTCCTCCAAACCGAACTCAAAATACCCACACAACCCAGTTTGTTTCTTCACAAACCGCCCTTCAACTCCTCCAATTTTCTCAAGATTCGACGGATTTAATGGCCAATTTGTTGTTGAATACGAATTCTTGCTGTCGGATTTGAAGTGGGTAGACCGATTGGCCGGAATCAGTGGACTTCACCGGAGATTGGAAGAAATTATAATTTTGCAGCCAAAAGATGACGTGAGCGTACCTCTGAAACAACATAAATGGTCTAAGCCATGCCAAAATAAGAAGACTGGGTAGAAGGGTTGTGATGTAAAGGATCAACGGCGTTTCTCCCTTAGCCGGCTAGCCCTAGCACTTGAGGCGAATATGATCGGGGTGGAGAGAGAGAGGAGAAGACGGCAGGGGAGAAAATGGTGTTTGTGTCGATGAGAGAGGGAGAGAGGGAGAGGGAGAGGGAGAACGTGGGGAGTGGAATCATCCTAAGCCGTTGGATTTGTTTTGAAATAATAAATCTGAGCCGCTCTTTATCCTTGGATAAGAGGCGGTTATTCCCTTTGTGTATTGTATTATAGACTAGTACTCTCTAACCCGTGCCAATGGCACGGGACAGTATGACGAAAAGGAGAAAGTCAGTGAGAAAAAGAAACTCTAAATCATATCTATATAAAATGTAAATTTTACAACAATAATAATAATAATAATAATAATAATAATAATAAAAAAAAAAAAAAAAAACACTCACCAAGCAACCACCATCTTCCCTATCTCTTGACACACTTAGCATTTTATTGATTATTTACATTATTTTTTTCCTCAGTTCCTAATGTTAGCCTTAACCCTCAGTAATAATACATTGAAAACCAACAAAAGTGATGCATTTGAACTGTAACTAAGGAAAAAGTATCCTATATGTTGTATGATAAATAAACTCCACCTTAGGTCAACCAAAGGTTGTCATGGTTTTGATGAAACTTAAATGTTACTAATGTTCCCAACTTTCCACTGCATTACGTTCAAAAGATCAATAAAAGACCCACATATAAAGCGGTTACGTGTCTCCAACTCAAGATGAGTTGCCTGATTCTGAGACAACATCACCCGGTTGTTCCCGGACGTAAGTGAGCTAAATACTCCATCCGTCTCTCACTAAAAGTTACACTTTTTATCAAAAAAGTTGTCTCATTAAAATTTACACATTCCCAAAATGGAAGACTACTACTTTAATCAAAGGACCTACTTGCATACTCATAACAACTATCCACTCATTATTTCATACCCTACTTTCTCTCTCCTATTTCACTGTTTATACTCACAAATTTCCAGTCCCAAATTTAACAGCAGACCCACTCCAAAAAAGTTGGTACTGCAAAAAGATGAATCCTCCATAATACATTTACCATCCGTTAACTTCTCACATCATATAATTTTCATCATCAATTCATGTAAGTGTATTTGCAGGTAAAAGGTAATCATAAAGTGTGCAAACAAAATAAATTCAAGATATATCACATCTTTATTTACCACAATTATAATTTTTAATTAATGTCCTGTAATTAGTAGATCATGCATTAGTACTAACCTAAGAAACAGAAACTTGAGAAAAATAAATGGCTGCAAGCTTTCATTTAAAGAAGTTGATACTCCATCCGTCCCAAAAAAATGTCAAAAAAAAAAAAATTGCACTTGATAAAAAACAAATTTTACTTTTTTTACACATTCATTTTGGGACGGACACTATTTCAGTGGACAACTTAAAACATACGCCCAAAAAAATTTCCATTTTCGGTTGTCCAACCACCCTTGTCCATTCATCCCCCGCCTTCATTTTGGATTTTATGTAACAAATAATATACGTTCTCATTTTCAGAAGCTTCTATGTTTGCACTCATGAGTGCAAACATATATTTGGTCATGCTTCAACATGTGTTCTTCAACAACGAACGTTTTCTTCATATATCCATTTTAACAGATAAAGCAAATAATTTAAGAATCAGAAATCAATTGACTTTCTTTAGTGTGTTTGATTGTTGGTTGTCTGGATTGGCATAGAGAAGAAAACATGGGGAAGGAAGGGTAACGACTTTCTTTGGGCCGTAGGATCAAACGATTATCAATTGATCCCAACTTCTCTTTATCCCTAGCCAATTGGCAACCAACTATAGATCTAGTTTTTAGAGCAAAAAAAGGTCAGAAAACTTCACACAACATGCAATTAACCAATGTAAGTAACTGCATAGAGTTCGACATCTATGAATAGAAAACAACCCGCCCCAAGGATTTCTTCCGGCAATTTGGTTGTAAAAATGAACTGTAAGAATCAGAAATCAAGTTGTTGTTGCACAACAATTTTAATGTGAACATTGAATTTAGTAAAAGAAAGAGTCAGCTCTAAAATACCTTCATAGGCACATTTATGCTCCATGTCCCGAGGAACAGCTTTGGTTGATATGAAAAAAAAACTTCAAAACGTACTTGCTTTCAATAAAACATAGCATATCTGAAGAAAAAAAAACGATTTATAATGAGTTACAAAAGTTAAAAAGGGAAAACTAACAAACATCAAAATTAGTCTTCTTCATAATCTTATCAACATCAAAATCCCCAAAAACAAACAAAAAAAATTCAAACTTTACCTCGATTATTCGGGCACAAATGACGTCAGCGATGCCCTTCCTGTGCTCTCTCTGATCTCCAGCTATAATGGTCATAATTGGCTTCGAATTGATAGTCAGTTTCGCCTAAACCAATTCATAAAAGTTCACAATTTCATCGGCAGACGGCGGAGGCGTGAGAACTTCCTTCCCGTCGCCTTCACCACCGCCGGCAGCAAAAATCCTAATATCGTCATCCCGCTCCTTCAACAAAGCCTTGAAGCGATCGAGAATGGGAGTCACTGATTTATGTGGCACAACTTTGCTTGACAACATTGGCTTGAACCTAGGGTTTTCCCTTGCTGTCAGAAAACCCCCATCGTCGTTTGTTTGAGGAAGAAGAGGGGATGCAGCCGAAATCGCCAAAATGGGGGCGATGTTTCAATGGCATTGGATTATAGGCATGAGAGTGGAGGAAGAGGAGGAAGGGAAGAGGGCGTTGAACTGTTCGGGGGAGGAGAACGTGAGGGTGGATCTAATAATGGCCGGTGAGTGTGAACGTGGGTTAGGTAAATGATTTTAGGCCGTTGGATCAGATTTTCAGCTTTTAATCCTAGCCACCACTTATACCTCAGATAAGAGGCGGTTAAAGTCTTTGTGTATTGTATTATAGATTATTTGGTTTTGTAAAAGATTTCACTCTAATTTTAATTGAAATTGAAATTGAAACTTTTTTTTTTTTAATTGCCGAATATTTGGCTAGTGCTTTTGCCTTCTCTGTAATTTTCATTTGATTAATTGGAAATTAAATTATATGACCATAGCATTTACATCCTAATTTATTGCAGTAGATTTGTTCAATTGTTCTATATTAATTTGGAATAATGGACAAAAACATACTCCCTCCGTTTCGGTTTAGTGTGGACTTATTTTTCTTTTGATTCGTTCCAGATTAGTGTGGACTGTCAAAAATGGCAAAAAATCTTTACTATTTCACCCACTCATTCTCTCTCCTACTTTACTTTTACACTCACAACCATAGTTATAAATACTGTCCCGGTGAGCGCACCGGTTTTGCCATTGGGACGGGACGTACCGGTACCGGATTGCACCGGTGCACCGTACCGGGTTTACCGCACTTTTTCTGTATTTTTTCACTAATTATATCCCTAGTATATGTTAACAAAAACATAACAAAAACATAACACTTTTTCTGGTACAAAGTAGCTCATTAATGACTAAATTATAAGAATGTTAGCTATTACCACGTTTTTACACCAAGTAGTAGTAATTTTAAGAAAGAAATGAAAAAAAAATGATTTTTTTTCATTATTTTCAATTTTCATGGATTTCTGGAGAAAAAAATTGATTTTTTTTCATTCTTTTCATGGATTTCTGGTACAATTGTTAAAATGACATAAAAAAAATTAATTTTTTTTCATTCTAAAAAAAAATTGCGTCCCAGCCGGGATATCCATCTCGGCCGGTTCGGGGCGGTTCGGCCGGTTCGGTCCGGTACAGAGCGGTTTTTAGACTGGGACGGTATACAACCTGTTCCGCACCGTTTTTTCACTGGGATGGGACGTACCGGCCGGGACGGACCGGTACGGGACGGGATTTATAACTATGCTCACAACACCAATCAATTTACTATTCCTCCCACTCATTCTCTCTCCTATTTAATTTTTCATACTCACAAACACCTCCTCCACCTATTTCTCTCTCCTACTTTTTCTTAATTCTTGTGCCACAATTTTTGATCAACACTAAAACTAAACTGTGACGGAGGAAGTATTGATTTTTTAGGATTTTATATGTCTAATTAGAGGTATTGTTGAAAAATGAATAATTATATTGGGTCATGTTGGATTAAAACATGTTAATCAAGTTCCTACCAACTACCAAATATCTTATTATTTTTGAAATTAAGATTATTAGTACATTTATTAATAATAAGCGATGAGTTGGTCTTATGAAAAACTAGTTTTTTCTTAAGATATGAAAAAACGTGTTTTCAAATTAAGCGGTGGCAATTTTGTAAATACTGGCAACCATGTTCAAAATAAACGGTGACATTTTTGTAATTACTGGTTTCCCCGTTTATGCCAGTGTCTGTTTAACAAACTGCCAGTGTGATAAAGTGCCAGTTCATGTATCACAAATTGCCAGTGAAAAAAGTGCCGGTGCCAATTTAACAAAGTGCCGGTGTAAGCGACACGGCAATTTGTTTAACCGGCACCGGCACTTTTACACGGGCACTTTTATAAACATGAACCGGCACTCTTCACACCGGCACTGCTCAACTAAAACCGGCACTTTGTTACACTAATATTTTTGCCGGCTCTCAAAAACACAAGCACCGGCATTCAAAAACCATGAACCGGCATTCAAAATCACGTACACCGGCACTCAAATACACGTACACCGGCACTCAAAAACACCGATAATCATTTTTGCCGGCATTCAAAAAATATGGACCGGCACTCTATTATACACTAACCGGCACTCCAAAATACATGGATCGGCACTCCAAAACACATACACTCGGCATCTAATTACCCACCCACCAATGCATCAAATTCTCAACCGGTACTTAAATTAACATGTACCGGCACTCGAAAAAACATAGATGGCATTCAAAAAACAATCCTCAAAATTCCAAAATAAACCGGCATTCCACAATACATAAGCGGCATTCCAAAACTATTGAACCGGCACTCAAATTAAAATAAACCGGCATTCCCAAACCGATCCTCAAATTAATACTTATACACCGATTGGCCATTGGTGGTAGAAAGAGAGAATTGTGAAGGTCTGCGTTCGCTTTCTCTCTCATCACGGGAAGACGACGATGAGTTCGGCGACGTCCTCCGGCCTCGTAATTGAATTTGCCAACGCCGTCTCACCTGTTTCAAAAACCAAATCATCTCGGTAAGCATCGTCTTCATCTTCCATTCTGTTTCCGCCCAATTCAATTAGGGCTCCGGTATCAATTTCTTCTTTGTTTATTGCATTAGCTCGGAATTTCCATCGGTGTTGGCCCTAATTCGGAATTGGGTCGTTGTTTTGGGTTTGGATAGAGAGGGTCGCCGGTGAAGATTTGGGTGTGAGGGAGAAGGTTTGGCCGGAGAAGGAGACGGATTGAGGAAGAAGTCGACGCAATTGCGTCTAGAGAGAGAGAGGATAGAGAGAGAGAGGGTCTGCGTTGTGTGTCACTGTGCGTGGATTATGTGAGCGATAAAACACGTTTTTTGTTAAGTTAACAAAAAACGCGTTTTTTGTGAGTTTTTGACTTTCTATAAGCGATTAATAATTCCGTCACTAATAATATTGATTATTTTTATTCGACTAAAAAACGAGCCCATACAATATTATGGTTAGATAATTGGGGAAAGTATAAATACTTTTCTCCCCTAACATAAATGAATATTATAGTGTGATAAGTTATCAATAATTCTAAAATCCGAGTTTGTAATTTCTTTGGGCTACATAAATTTTCTTGCTCGTTTAGTACAATTTCAATTCTCATCTGCTTGTTTTAGATTTGGACCATTTACAATGGATTCAACAACCCAATTTTTTCAACACCCTTTAAAACACGATACATCATCTTCTCTCTCCTCCACCTAATTATTCAACATCCCATTTAATTTTTAACCCCTACAATAGTTTCAACACCCATATTTTTTCAACACCCTTCCAACTCATCATCCTATACCCCACCACTTTTATTTTATTTTATATTCTTTATTTTTATTTTTATGATTAGTAAAATAATATTTATTATTATTAATTAAAAAATAATAATAATTATTATTAATGATAATAATAATAATTATTATTATCATTTATAATTAAAAAAAATATTGAAATACTTATTTTATTTTATATTCTTTATTTTACAATATAATTAATTTATATTGAAAAAATAGTGTTTTTTTTTCTGTGTCCAAATCAAATGAAACAAGACTCTATTTGTAGATAAAAAAAATCATGAATTTTGGTGTAAAAAAAAAGTTTTTTTTTTTTATATAAGATAATTGCCTTTGAAAAATTTGGAGGATTTAAAAAAAAAAAAATTCAGTGGCCAATCAAAGAATGACACATGGCGTATCTAGGAAAAAAGAAAAAAAAAGGACAACCTTTCAGTGCATCAACGCGCCATAGCCGAAGGTGTCGTACACGCGCCTATTCCGGACCAATAGGAGTGCGACATGTGGCGAAATGGGGCCCAAAATTTTTTTTCAACACCTGTTGAATTTTTTCAACAAAGCCAAATTTTTCAACTGTTTAAAAAAAAAATCAACTGCCATTGCTTGAAGTTCAACTGTTGAAAAAAAATTTCAACACCTCCGTTGTACATGGTCTTAGGGCTTGCACAGTCAGAAATTTTGTGATCAAATTTCGTGCAATAGATTAGAGGTTGTAATCGAAGATTCTCCATATTAATAATATTGTTCTTTCTCTACCCATGTACGTAGTCAAATTGTTGAATCACGTAAATACTTGTGTTCGTAATCGTATGTGTGTGTATATTGTGATTTTCATATTCTCTACTGCCTGTTCTAACATCAATAACTTTATTTTTCTTATTTAAATATTTTCACCTTGTACATACTCTACTAATTAATACTCACATACTAATGATTAAATACTATTTATTAATTTTATAATATTCATTTTTTAATCTATTTTATTAAAAAAATCAAATTCAATAATTTTTATGGTTCCTTTGTAAATTTTTAAAAATCATTGATTATAATAAACAATTATTCATTTTTTTATTTTATATGATTAATGTTTGATTTCAATATTTACATGTGTGTGTATAAATTCATTATCTTTATGATCCTGAATTATTCATATTTACTTTATAGCAAACATTCATATTTTTTCATCTGCAAATAAAAGTTTCTATATAATATTGAATTATTTGTATTTGACTTTATAACAAATTAAAATTCATCTTTTACTACTCCGTCCATCCAATAATAAATACTCTCTCCGTCCCATAAAACCTTATTCACTTGCCATTTAGGGCGTCCCACTTATAAATCCCACTTTCTAAAAAGAAAACTTTTTAATACTTCTCTATTCATGGAACCCACTTGTCATACTCACAACAACTATTCACTTACTATTCTCTACCCCACTTTCTCTCTCCTGCCCACTCACAACTTCTACTTTAATAACATTATTCCTTATTTCTTGCGCATAACAGTAAATGGATAAGATTTTATAAGACGGAGGGAGTATAAGATTTGTTTCCGTTCTAGCTTCCATCCATGAATCGTGTCCAACATAGCCAAAGTTTATTACCCAATTGTATTCATTTCGTGTTTGAAGTGAAAATGGGTGGATTAGGATGATTAATTAGAGTTGCTAATCTTGGGTTTACACCTAAACTAGACCACAAAACAACTTTCTAATCACATCTTAATTAGTGTGCAAGAATTTAAAATTGTCCCACTATTTAACTTCTAGAATCCAACATAAATGAATGGATGCCCTTGATAAAGACTAGCACATTCCATTGTACTTTCTTCATGCTTTTCTAGAAATATTTTAAAAGCTGTTTTTTTAGTCACACTCGAAAAAATATTCTCCCTCCGTCCCGTTCAACTTAGAACGTTTTG
Organism: Adenophora triphylla var. japonica; assembly: GCA_022495995.1. NCBI lineage: Eukaryota > Viridiplantae > Streptophyta > Magnoliopsida > Asterales > Campanulaceae > Adenophora > Adenophora triphylla. The sequence continues at coordinate 914,394 of JAFEMH010000098.1, read as the reverse complement.
CCATTTTGGACGTTCCACCCGACTTAGGACGATCCAAAATGAAAAGTTTATATTACTTTTATATTAAATGAGACTCACTTGTCATACTCACAACAATAATCCCATCACTATTTATCCCACTCATTCTCTCTCCTATTTAATTTTTCACACTCACAACACATCCTCCACTCATTCTCTCTCCTAATATTATAATAGTATTCCTTAATCTCCATGTCGGGAGTGAATGTCCTAAGTCAAACGGGACGGAGAGAGTAAAATTTTATTTTGAATGTTCTATTTAAATAGACACACTCAATTTTTTTTTTAATTAATGTAACTCACTTATTATACTCACAATCATAATTGTCAACCTTGATGACAAACGCATCGATTTGCTCACTAGAACGGAACGTATCGATACCGTAATATACTGATGCACCGTATCGATTTTACAGCACTTTTTATTTTATTTCTAATAATTTATAATATATTGACTCATTTGACAATTATTTAAAATATTTTTTCATAATCCAATAAAAACATATTTCATATAAATTTAATAAAATAAAATTTATTATTATAATCAAAATTTGTAAAATATATACTCTCTCCGTCCCACAATAATATATAAACTTTCCATTTTGGGCGTCCCACAATAATATATACTCCCTCCGTCCCGCTAATATTAGCACACTTTCCTTTTTGGGCGTCCCGCTAATATCCGCACACTCCCAAAAAGGAAACTTTATATTAATAAAATATTCACCCAACCTCACTCATTCTCTCTCCTACATTATTTTAATACTCACAACACCATTATAATTTATTACACCCTTCACTCATTCTCTCTCCACTCATTCTTTTACACTCACAACATTTTATTAAAATATCATATTCCTTAATTCCCGCGCAAACAGTAACCGTGCTAATACTACCGGGACGGAGGGAGTACTTTCCTAAAATGGAAAGGAATCTTTACTATTCCCTCCACTCATTCTCTCTCTTACATTATTTTAATACTCAAATCACCATTATAATTTACTATTCTCTCCACTCATTCTCTCTCCCATTTTATTTTCACACTCACAACACTTTCAATATAATATTTTCTCCTTAATTTCCGTGCAAAACCCAAAAGTCTATAAAAAAATGGGACGGATGGAGTATATTTCTAAAGGATCTTTTAAGATTTTAAGAAATGTATTTTTTTTTTCGTTCCGCTGAACCTGTGTGTATCGGCCGGCCGATACAGTCCGATTAATGGTGGTACAGATTGGTACAGTCCAGTTCAGATTTGATGAATAAAACGAGACGGTATATTACATATTTCACACCGGCTTTTATTGGAACGGTACATATCAGTTGGCATGGGATAAGATTTACAGTTCTGCTAACAATAAGTATTCACTTATAATTCTCTACCTCACTTCATCTTTTCTAGCTTACTTTACATACTTAAAATTGAAATGTTTATTTCATTATATAATTCTTAATTTTTGTGCAAGATTTACTTTATGTAACTTTATTTCTTTTTAAAGTGTAATTTTTAGGGGAAATCTGTTTCTCCATAAGTTATAAAAAACTCACTTTCATTCTTAAAAATATCAAATTTAGATCCTAAAACATTGAGTTTAGACCTTAAAATATCTAGAAAATAAAATAGTGAGTTTAGTCGTTAAAACAGTGAGTTTAAGCTAGAAAATAAAATAGCGAATTTAAGTCTTAAAACAATGAGTTTAGACTTTAAAATACCAAGTCAATATATTTAAATACATAATTTTTTATAACTTACGAAACGAAGAAGAAACAAATTTCCTCCAAAAGTTTCTTCTTTTCAAATGCCAACGGCGTATACGATAAAACAAAAACCAATGGTTTGAAATACGCCATTCACATTTCACCATCCAATTTTGACTTGCCGCCATTCTCCGCCCAACTTCCTGATGCATGTGGTGCCCAAGTACAACTTTTAAGAATTTCAATTATCAACGAAATATTTATTTCATTTTTAGTGAATTAAATTTTCGATAAACTAACAATTCAATGATAATAAATGTTATGACTATTTGATGGTGTAATTGACAATTATGATCACATTTCAATGAGAATCGTTTAAAATGAGAATTGTGAAAATTACTTGTATACAGTAGATATTTAGCTACTATATACTCCCTCCGTCCCATTACAAGCACAAACTTTCCTTTTTGGTCGTCCCATTACAAACCACAAACTTCCTAAAATGGAAAGGAATCTTTACTATTTCCTCCACTCATTCTCTCTCCTACATTATTTTAATACTCACAACACCATTATAATTCACTATTCCCTCCACTCATTCTCTCTCCTATTTTACTTTTACACTCACAACATTTATATCATTATTTTTTTTCTTATTCTACGCGTCTACAGTAATTTTCCTTTTACTAATGGGACGGAGGGAGTACATATACAATAGACTGTATATATATACAGTAGATACTCAACTACTGTATACAAGTGTATACGTGTAGTTTTACACTTGTATACAGTAGATACTTAACTACTATATACATATACAGTAGACTGTATATGTGTACAGTAGCTAAGCATCTACTGTAAACAAGTGTATACAAGTGGTTTTCACGGTTCTCATTTTGTTATGGTTCTCATTTGATTTGAGCACCTATATATATATATATATATACTCCTCAGTCCAAGTTAATACTTCACGATTCTGTTCACGCTACGCGTGGATTAAGGAAAAAAATAATGATATAATGTTGTGAGTGTAAAAGTAAAATAGGAGAGAGAATGAGTGGAGGAAATAGTAAATTATAATGGTGTTGTGAGTATTAAAATAATGTAGGAGACAAAGTGTGAAGTATGTAATTGGACGCCCAAAATAGAAAGTGTGAAGTATGTAACTGGACGGAGGGAGTATATATATATATATATATATATATATATATATATATATATATCTTCCCTCCGTCCCGTCCGACTTAGGACATTTAGGTTGGGCACGGGGATTAAGAAAAAAGTGTAAGTGGGTGGATGTTGTGAGTATGAAAAGTGATGTAGGTGAGAGAAAGTGGGGTAGGGAGTAATGAGTGAAAATTTGTTGTAAGTGTAAATGTGGGTCTCATTAATAAAGTACTTTCCATTTTGGGGTTGTCCTAAATCGGATGGGACGCCCAAAATGGAAAAATGTCCTAAGTCGGACGGGACGGAGGGAGTATATATATACTCTCTTCATCTCGAAATAAATTTTAAAGTAGATTTATTTTTAAAGAGTACTCCCTCCGTCCCGCTGATTACTTCACCCTTTTGGCTCCGGCACGCAAATTAAGAAAGTGGGTGGGAAGAAAAAATGTTGTGAGTGTAATTTGAAAATAGGAGAGAGAATGAGTGGAGGGAATAGTAAATTATAATGGTGTTGTGAGTATTAAAATAATATAGGAGAGAGAATGAGTGGAGGGAATAGTAAAGATTCCTTTGCCAAAAAAGGAAAGGTGAAGCTTTCAATGGGACGCCCAAAATGGCAAAAAGTGAAGTTATCAGCGGGACGGAGGGAGTATAATTTATTAGTTTATATAATGTCAAAATTACACAAAAAAAATTTGCAATTTTTATTTCGAAACAAGAAAAAAAAGTGTAATACTTTTAAGGATAGGAGTTATTATAAACGCATGTATTTACTAGCTATATTTATTGGTATAAATATTGAACTGTATAACTGTTAAATGTGGTGTTATCCAGTATTTCATTTACAACTGTGATGTTATTTCATTTATATGTAAAACAAAGGCATAGTCGTGGTTAGATTTATGGTTATTTTAATTAGAATTTTATATAAAATATTTATAAATTAAAGGTTGAAAATAGTGACTGGTAATTCTCTCAATGTTGCGTCAATAAATAACTTTTTTTTTTTTTTTGAGGATATTCTTTTATGAATTGTTAATATTTTTTGCTCAAATTATGATAAAAGGGGCTACTGACGCTAGCACTATTGGGCCAAATCAATAATGCATATAAGAATAATGTTTTTTATAATATTTCAAATAAACTCTTCTTCCTATTTACGTTACGTATAATACATAATACTAATTCATATTTTATTGTTTCCTTTGTACCAACTTTAGTATTAAGAAACTAGTGTAGTGTAGACACCTGATTTAATTCGGCGGTGTTTAATGTCAATGCAAACAAGACTGATACGCCAAAATGGGTGAAGATGAAAGAATCAGGCATCGGAAATGTTGTTGATTTGATCGAAAATCGACGGATCTGGATGGTCAGATGGGTGGGTGTTGGTTGGCAAAGCGAATTCCAACCATTTATATGAAAAAATGAGATAAATGACATTCAGTAGCCTATAAATTTATTTTGAATATTGATTTTTATGAACCATTTATATGAAAAATACGGTAGTCTTACTCTTATACTACTTCTGTTCCGTCCGAAGTATTCCATTTGGTCAATTCAAGTTAAGTTTGACTTAAACATTAATGTAAATCTAATCATCCTAGTGAAATTTAAAAAATTGTTATTGATAAATAATTAAATAATTTATCAGTAACAATTTTTAAAATTTCAATAGGATGATTAGATTTGCATTAATTTAAAATTTTAATAGGATGATTAGATTTACATTAATGTTTAAGTCAAACTTAATTTGAATTGACTAAATGAGACACTTCGAACTGGACGAAGGTAGTATGTCTTATTAATTTATTAATTTAGTAGGAGCCATTTGAAATTAATCATAATAAAATACAATCAAACCTCTTTTGGGAATACTACCAGTATTTCTTTCTCTATCTCCCCTTTCTACAGATTCCATTGCCATTGCCGCAATTTTCGGGCAATTTTGATTTCTTCATTTTTTTTCTATCTCTTAGCAAGCAAATTCCAATTTTTCTTCTTTTCTTTTTTTTTTTTTCTCTAATCTAAGGTAAAAATTTTCAAGATCACAAGTCTTTGTAATTTCAACGTATTGAAATTAAAGATAATTGTATTGTTAATTTTTATTACAATTAATTTATAATTTCATAGGTTTTTTTTTTGAAAGAATAATATTGTAGGTTTTAATAACCCTTTGTTATATAATAAATTTCTTTCATCAGTTGAGACTCGTTTATTTCTCATTTGTTAAGAGCCGTTGATTTCTCTCTTTTGTTGAGAGCATGTGTTAATTTTTTATTTTGTTGTTTTTCTGCAATTGCACAGCAATCTTGAATGACAAATTTCACATCTTCTCACAACAAAAAAGATGCCATTGTTCTTAATGAACACTGATGTTTCGTGGATTTTAAGATAATTGATGAGCGTTTACTCGTCAACCCGGATTTTCCAGTATATCAAGTACTCAAAGCAAAATATTATTCGATATGGGATTTTTCAAATGCCGGATCGTGCCAATGTTCAAGTTTTACTTGAAGTGAAATCTGAACATCTCAAAATTTTGATTGGAATGATTATTGATGCTAGTTAAGAAATAGATCTATTATAGATATTTGGGGTGAAGCTCGATAACAAGAATATTAAGTGTTCATTTGTTTTTATTTATTTGAAAAAGCTTTTGATTTATAAATTAAAATAAATATTATTTGTAGTGTTTGTTTTAACTTATAAGTCAAAATCCCATAAGTAAAGTAAAAACACAATTATATCATAAATAAGTAAAAGTCATAAAGCCAAATTAAAGAAATGTTGTTTTTCCCACTTATTGAAAAAAAAAAAAAAACTCGCTTTCCTTATTGGTTCAATTACAACTACAAACAACTCATTCATTTATCTTAGCTTGTTTTCTTTTTTCTTCAATTGAATTAATCTTTGTCTTCTTTTTTATGTTTTTTACTTTCATTCAATTTTGATTTTTTATGATCTTTAGAGAATTTTGCAAACAATTTATTATTATATATGATTGTATAGTTTTTTATATGACTACTTTTATTTGAAAATTATGCTTGTAAATTTATTATTGTAATATCTTGAATTATTCATTTTTATAGATTAGAGATTTTACCAAAAACTCCATAAAAATATGTTATTTACAAAAAAAAAAAAAAACACGTAAGTTATGATTTTACAAAAACCTACTTTTTTTTTTTTTTTGCATTTATCTGTTAAAATAACTAATATATGCATTTATTAGTTATAAACAATTGATAAATGCATTTTTCAGTTTTAATCAAAATGCCAAGCAAAAAAAAAAAACTCTTTAAAAAATTGATAAATGAATTTATCATTTGTTTGACAGAAAAATGTCATTTATTAGTTATAAACAATTGATAAATGTCATTTAAAAAAAAAGAGTAAAATTAAAAAATTATATTTGATTAATCAATTATCAATCAATATATCATCAGCCGTCAACAATCAATCATCATTCATCACCAATTAGTTGCGACAAACGAATATTCAGTCAATCAACTATAAATCATCAACCATTAACTGCAACAAACGAGCATTTATATATTTTCGCCACTAACTTTTACAAACATAAAGTGGCTCTTAAATGAAAAATGATATTTCATTTTGGGATGCCTAAATAAAATAGATAATAAAAATTATTGAGTGAACGTGGTGTAGAACAACAAATTTGAGTTTTAGTTTAATCCGAGTGGGGTAATTTTTGCCAAATTTAAATAGGAAAACTGAAATAAAATGTCAAACCGATCTCAAACTCGCCTTACATCTCTAACTATCTAGAAGTACGGTGGTACTTTTCGGTCCAAAAGGAGAATGATTTGCTCTTGTTTGACAATTGATTACATTTATAGAGCATTTCTAAAATTTTATCTAATTATCATTATCTCTTAGAAAAATAAAATGATTTATTTTTAGATTTTTTAAATATAAAGGAACCAGCTTTTGCTTTTGAAGAAAGATACTAAATTACAATGAGCAAAAAAAATTCAATACTAACAAGACATCAAATAATATGATATTAAAACAATTAATACTCTTTATTACTCCTTTCTTTTTGGTTTGTACTAAAATAAATGTCGTGTTGTTAAATAAAAAATAGTTTTAGTGCAAGTTTATCATGTTATAAAAAATGAGTAGACAAGTAAAACATAGTATTTCTTTAAGAGTTTGACAAATCAATTCTAATTTAATGTCGAAATTAAAAAAAAATTGTTTATTTTTGTAGAAAACTTTGTCCCCAACGCTTTTTTATCAAAAAATAATTTGTTAGACATTTTATTATGGTAAAACCAAATGTTTAGAAACTGGATTACAATAATATTTACGCATATTTGCCATTAAAATATATAAAAAGTACACAATTTTAGAGTATTTCTTAAAATAAAATTTGGACATTCATTTATAGACGAAGGGAGTACTATGTGTAACTTTTGTTTATTATTGTCTCTATCCCAAAATGAATGTACATTTGAAATTTAATGATCATTTTGAAAATGTAGGTTTTTAATAGAAAAAAATTATAAAAATTTTGCAATTCATTTTCAAAATTTTAGTTTTACAAAAATAAAAAATATAATGAACTATGAAAAAAATTTGAAAAAAATATATATGAGATAAAGTTATTTTAAAAATAAATTTTCAAAAGATCATACAGAAAAAATAGGACATTTAATCTGGAACAGAGGGATACTGTTATTTATTTTAATACTAACAGAACATAGAAGTTGGAAAAGAAGGTTATTAAGTTTAGTACCACTAATTTGAAAATGACCAATTTGATAAATAAATGCGAAAAATCAAACGAAAATTGTACAAATGAAATGGTGTGCGGCCTACCGTAAAATGACAATCTGACTAGTTAGGCGGGGGCTCTCTTTTTTTGGAAACTAGCTGGAAGGCTCGTGTTGAGCCACATTTTTTTTTTTTTTTTTAAAAGGCGAAAATGGAAAAGAGACAAAATAGTGAGGGCAAAATGGTAAAACACCCACTTGGTACTGTAGAGAGTACTGTAGCAAACCAAGGTATGATTTATAATATAAATAGTTAAGTTATAAAAAAATATTATAAAATTTGATTTATAAAATAATGTGTCAAAATTATATCGATGATTTTAATTAAAGTGTGACGAATTCTTAATCAATACAACCGTAAAATATCACCACCACATTTTATATTAAATTGTTTGTAATTTTTTTTGTGCTTCTAACATTATTGCCCCTCTTTTTTTAGCCATCATAAAAAGTGAACCAAGTATTTAGCCGTCATAAAAGTGAACCATGTATGGGCATGCAATTGCAGACACCAGCTAGCTCAAAAAAACAAACGAAATGTATTGGAAACTTCTTAAATACTTTCCCCTCCCTAAAAGATTGTCCTGTTGTACATTTTGTAATTATTAAAAAAGAGCTTCACCTTCTTGTACATTAGTAGATTTGCACTAACATGCATGCCTAAATTTAAAAATAAGACATACTTTTTGGGACAAATCAAAATGACAAATGAGACAATCTTTCAGAAACGGAGGGAGTAAGACAGTAACACACTTTCTGTTACTTTCTAGACCTTGGAATTGTTTCTACCATCCATAACCGTTTTGTTTTGTTTTGCTGCTTTCGTACTGGAGTTAAGAGTTACGTTTCTCGATCGTTAAGCGAAAGATTATTTGAGTTCATGTAAAATTCACATCACATCTGTATATAATTAAATTAAAGATTTCGATTTATCAACTGATAATGGTCTCCTATTTTTGCTAGCTCTTTGCCGTAAAAGCAAGCAAGCAACGACCTCTTATCCCACATTTACGATGTACATTCCAAATACATAACATTTGAATACATTTGTTTGCCATGATCAATTTTTCATAAAAAAGAAAGCGTGTAGTTTGGGATATAAATTAATATCGAAATTTTATCTGATGTAGGGTTTGGAGTATTGAAATGAATTTTTAAATTGATATTCCTACGAGATATTCAATGTCCAAAACTCTAAATAAATAAAATTTCAAATAAAAAATTGATGGCTAAGATCCGAATTAAAAATTGATGGCGAAACACGTTAAAAGGCTAGGGGGTCATTTGACCCTGTTCATGTTTACAAAGTTAAATTCCACCACCATTAAATTAAAAAAACTATCTTTTTAGCAATAAAAAATTAATAATTTTCCATTTGGATCACCTTCTCTTTAAAAAAAAATAACACTATGCTCTATTGTTGACCCCTTCTAGTGAAATTTGTATCTTATCATATACTCTCTTCGTTCCATTTCAATTGAGACATGACATATTTATATATTTTTTAAGATATTTTTTTTTTTAAAATGAGTAAAGAATTGAAAGTGGATAGAAGATTAGAGGAGAGAGAATATAAAAGTTAAAAACATTTAATAGAAGAGAGAATGAGTGGGAGAAATAGTAAGTTAATGATTGTTTTTTTTGCAAATATGTTAAAATTATAAGGGTACTAGTAAAAGCCCCTGTCCGAGGACACGTTTTTTTTTTTTTAATTAAGCCCGACACGTTTTTGTTTTTTTGTTTTTTTAAGGACAAAATGGGAAAGGGACAAAATAGTGAGAGCAAAATGGAAAATTTGACAGATGGAACTGTTCATAGTACTGTGGATAGTGGAGGTGCCATTTATACTATACTAGATAATGAATGATTTTTTTGTAAATATATAAACATTATGAGGATATAAATGTCCGAAACAATGTTCACTTCTTTTCATTTATGAAATGACCCATTTAAAGTGGGACGTTCCAAAAAGAAAAGTGACTCAATTGAAGAGGGACGGAGGGAGTAACATTTTGATCTAAAAATCATTGAAAGAAATCCTGGCTTTCACTGATTCCACCTACTCGTTTTATGATACACCTAAATCTCATTAAAATTAGGAAAAACTAATTTTCGCGATAATGTGATTCATCTAGATTGTGATTTTTTAAATATTATATTATTATGAACAAAATGAGTTTTTATAAAACTTACTCTTCCCGCTTCAAATGAATTTTTTATTTCTCATTATATCTTTGCAAAATTAAAATTTTGAAAGTGAATAATAAGTATATACTCCTTCCTCCCATGTGAGTGTGAACCAAAATTTTTGGCACACAAATTAAAGAAAAGTAAGAGAGATAAATAGTGGAAGGAGGTGTTTGTGAGTATGAAAAATTAAATAGGAGAGAGAATGAGTGGAAGGAATAGTAAGTTGATTGGTGTTGTGAGTGTAAAAGTAAAGTAGGAGAGAGAATGAGTGGGTGGAATAGTAAAGATTTTTTGCCATTTTGGGCAAAGAATCTTTTTAACATTTTTCACTGTTATTATTGTTTACAATATTTTTAAATGCCAAGCCCACATGATTCCAAAATGCTGGATTGACGCCTGACCACATTTTGTATTCAACATTTTGTAATTTTTTTTTGTGCTTCTATCAATTATCATTATCATTGCCCCTCTTTTTTAGCCGTCATAAAAAGTGAACCAAGTATGGGCATGCAATTGCAGACACCAGCTAGCTCAAAATGTATTGGAAACTTCTTAAATATGACCGTAACAAACTTTCTGTTACTTTCACGAACTTGGAATTGTTGCTACCATCCATATCCGTTTTGCTGCTTAATTTCATGCAGCTAATAGTTGAGTTAAGAGTTACGTTTCTCGATCGGTAATCGAAAGATTATTTAAGTTCATGTAAATATCTGTACATAGTTAAAGTTTCCGATTTATCAACTGATAACAGTCTCCTATTTTTGCTAGCTCTTCGCTGTAAATGCAAGCAAGCAACGATTTACGGATGTACATTCCAAATACATTTGAATACATTTGTTTGCCATGATCAATTTTTCATAAAAAAGAAAGCGTGTAGTTTGGGATATAATATTGAAATTTTATCTGATGTAGAGTTTGGAGTATTCAAATGAATTTTTAAATTGATATTCCTACGAGATATTCAATGTCCAAAACTCTAAATAAATAAAATTTCAAATAAAAAATTGATGGCTAAGATCCGAATTAACAAACAATTTTATTGTTTGCGTTTCAAATTCAACTTCACTGTTTTTCTTTTCATTCCACCCGGTGGCGAAACACGTTGAAGGCTAGGGGGTCATTTGACCTTGTTCGTCCGGGTTGACCGCAGTTTGGTTCATATCGCGATTTGGAATTGAATCAAGTTAAATCGCGTGATTTAATTCGATTTTTATACATACGTGGTTTAGCTCGGTTTGAGAAATTGACAGACCATGTGGTTCAGCTCAGCTTGTGGTTTGACACTCTTAAATCGCACCGAACCGTTTAAGATCAAACCGCGGTTTGAAACCGTGAAACTGAGCCATTAAACCGAAACGTGAAACCAAGCCATAAACCGAACCATGAAACCACAATTCTGACCGTCCCTTCAAAATTTTAGTTAATCTCAGCCATTAAGTACTTATTTTTAAATATTTTATATTCATTAGTTATAAATTGGTTAACAAAAAAAAGATTATGGTTTGAAATGCCGTTTGGACCGTGGTCTGAATTGCAAAATCAAACCGCAAATCAAACCCCGATTTAGATTGAACCATAGCGATTTTGTTTAGCTCGGTCTGAATTTTTTTTATGGTTTAACTCGATTTGAAATTTCTCCAAACCGATGCTAGCGATTTGACTTCTAAATTTGTCCAAACCGAGCTAAACCGAACCATTTCCACCCCTAATGTTCGCGTTTTCAAAGTTAAATTCCACCACCTTTAAATTAGAAAAACTATCTTTTTAGTAATAAAAATTAATTTTAAATTAGAAAAACTATCTTTTTAGCAATAAAAATTAATAATTTTCCATTTGGATCACCTTTTCATTAAGAAAAAATGACACTATGCTCTATTGTTGACCCCCTTTTAGTGAAATTTGTACATTATCAGGTAACACTAGTAGGTAAATCGTGCTTTGCACGGAAAATTAATTTGCTAATATCATGATTTATTTTTTATAATATAAGTATATTATAAATGAATCAAAACATTAACATTTATAAAGTTAGAAAAATTGTGTTCAATTTTAATAACTTTGTTGCACATAAGTTTAATAGGAATTGCATTGTGACTAACAATGTAGCAATTTTTGATATTTTATTTTTGATGTTCATACTTTATGTCATTTATTTTTTATGTCATAATTTATGTCAGTATGCAACATTTTTTATGGACGTTAACAAAGTGAATGAAAAAACTAACGACCTATTTCTTTTCAAATTACAACATTTTAAATACAATGTAGGGGTTCCAACCCTTAACCTTCCCGAGAAAAGTACGTCTTTAAGCTAAATGCTCATTGGCATTATTAACGACCTACTTTGATATATATATATATATATATATATATATATATATATATATATATATATATATATATATATATATATATATATATATATATTAACTATTATGATTAACTAATATTATTAATAGTAATAGTTAACATATATTGTAACTATAATACTATTACTTAACCTATATAGTAAATTAATACTATTTATAATAATAGTTAGCATATATAGTAACTATTATAGTTAACTAATACTATTAATAATAATAGTTAACATATATAGTAACTATTATAGTTAACTAATACTATTAATAGTACAATTAATAGTAATAGTTAACATATATAGTAACTATTATAGTTAACTAATACAATTAATAGTAATAGTTAACTTATAAAGTAACTATTATAGTTAATTAATACAATTAATAGTAATAGTTAACTTATAAAGTAACTATTATAGTTAACTAATACTATTAATAATAATAGTTAACTTATATAGTAACTATTATAGTTAACTAATACTATTAATAGTAATATTTAACTTATATAGTAACTATTATAGTTAACTAATACAATTAATAGGAATAGTTAACATATATAGTAACTATTATAGTTAACTAATACTATTAATAGTAATAGTTAACCTATATAATAACTATTATTATTAACTAATAGTATTAGCTAATAAGGAGAATATCAAAAGTCATATAGATTTTGGAATAGTGATGACGTGGCTTCTCCAAAATCAAGAGTTAACCTAAACTTGTTCACGTGGCGAAGCCATAACCCTCCTCACCAACTTTAATATATACTCCCTCCGTCCCAGCCCAGTGTACACTTATTTTCCTTTTGGTTCGTCCCAGCCCAGTGTGAACTATCATAAATGGTATGTCCTTTAATATTTTATATTCTCCCTACCCCACCCACTCATTAACTCCACTAATTCTGCACCACACAATTTATTCAACCAACCTACTATTTACTCCATTCATTTCCTCTCTTCATTTTCTATCACACATTTTCATTATCTTAATAATATTTCTTAATCGACGTGCCTTGGTCAATGATTCACAATTGGGTGGAACGGAGGGAGTATATATAGATTTTGATCTAAAAATCATTCCCACTTCATTCATTTGAAAGAAATCCCGGCTTCGTCACTGATTCCACCTACTCGTTTTATGATGCACCTAAATCTCATTAAGGCTTCGTTTGTTTGGGGGAAAACGAAAAATATTTTCCCCATTTTTCGGTGTTTGTTTCGCACCGAAAAATTGAGAAAATGTTTTATGCTAAACATGTTTATCTCATTTTCCGAAAAATATTTTCATTTTTCGAAAAACATTTTGCAAAAAATTATTTTCCGAAAAATGTTTTACGCTAAACAAACGGAGCCTAAAATTAGTGTTTTCATAACATGGAAAAACTAATTTTCGCGATAATGTGATTCATCTAGATTGTGATTTTTTTAAAAAAATATTATATTATTATGAACAAAAAGAGTTTTTATAAAACTTACTCTTCCCGCTCCTAATGATTTTTTTTTATTTCTCATTATATATTTGAAAAATTAAAATTCTGAAAGTGAATAATAAGTATATACATGATTATTTCTATTAAAAACCAAACTTTTCAAAATGAACCCCAAAATTATAAAATACTCTCTCCGTCCTGTTCGAAGAGGCAAAGTTTTGGCCTTGCACGAGAATTAAGAAAAGTGATGTAGAAAAGGGCAAAAAAATGTATAGTAAAATAAATGTTGTGAGTATGAAAAGTGATGTAGGAAAGAGAAACTGGGGTAGGAAATAGTTAATGAATACTCCCTCCGTCCCAATAGTAGCTTCCCATTTTGCCATTTTGGGTGTCCCGTTAATAGCTTCCACTTTCCTTTTTTGGCAAAGGAATCTTCACTATTCCCTCCACTCATTCTCTCTCCTCCATTATTTTAATACTCACAACACCATTATAATTTACTATTCTCTCCACTCATTCTCTCTCCTATTTTCAAATTACACTCACATCATTTTTACTTCCCCCCAAATTCCTTAATTTGCGTGCTGCCCAAAAAATGGGCAGCTCTTATTGGGACGGAGGGAGTATTTATTATGAGTATGACAAGTGGGTCCTATAAATAAAAAAATAATAAAAAATTTCTATTTTTGAGTTGTGCCCAATCAAATGTAACATCTAAAAAGAAAATTTGTGATCCTTGGAATGAGACAAAGAGGGAGTAATCATTTATTTTGAGACGGATTGACGGAGGGAGTTGTCATCTAGATTTTGAATCAAATACAGTAAAAACGCACTAATAGTAATTTAACGTGTAAAGCATAATATTCTTGGTTGAAAAAAATTGCTTAGAAAATGACCAATCTTATCTGCCTTTTCCTTCCCCATTACAAAACAAAAACGATGAATGGGTCTTCCTTTTATTTTTCTTCTTTATTTTTCTTATTTGTAATTAAGTGTCTTTCCGTCTATGTTCTTCTTTTCTTTTCTATTCTAGAACCTCCATTTTTTCTTCCATAAGTCTCTCTCTCTCTCTCTCTTCATTCAACCCTCTTCTCCCCTAACTTTATCCATCAATCTCTATATATAATCTGATTACAGACCCGTGTTCGAATTCAATAGAGATAATACTTGTTAATTTCTCTCTCTCACATTCTTCGTTAGGAAGTTATGATCGCCTCATTTCTGTGTTTGATTGTTCAAATTTCTGATCATCGGCGATGCTCAAATTAATGGCAGCTGTTTCGTTAATCAAGATTAATCACCTCCCAAATCTAGAGCTGGCTCTTTCCCCTTCTTTCCTTTCTGGGTTTTATTGCTGGGACTGGGAATTCCTCACCGCTCTCTTGCTCTTTAGTCATTAATTAATTTCCTTATCTGATTTAGAATTATTCACATACACATACAGATTCATAGTTATATTTAGGGAATTTTGGATTTTAGTAGATTTTAGAAGGGTGTGTGGTAGGTGAGAGAGAGAGAGAGAATGGCCCAGAGGTCGGTTCCGGCGCCGTTTCTGATGAAGACGTATCAAATGGTGGACGATCCGAGCACCGACGAGGTGATTTCATGGAACGAAGACGGAACAACGTTCGTGGTTTGGAAAACGGCCGATTTCGCGAGGGATTTGCTTCCTAATTCTTTCAAGCACAACAACTTTTCCAGCTTCGTTCGCCAACTTAATACTTATGTATGTTTACTTTGACTCTTTCCTCCCTATTAATATTTACATCAATTTTTTTATTTAATTTTATTTTTTACTTTTAATGCTTTTGATATTAATTACTCCCTCCGTCCCATTTCACTTGGCACCAAGTGAAGTGGCACGGTAACTAAGGAAAAATAAGAGTGAAAAAAAGTGTAAGAAAATGTTGTGAGTATGAAGAATTAAATAGGAGAGAGAATGAGTGGGATGAATAGTTAGGAGAGAGAATGTTGTGAGTGTAAAAGTGAAGTAGGAGAGAGAATGAGTGGAGGAAATAGTGAATATTCTTTTCCATTTTGGGCAGTGCCAAGTGAAGTGGGACGTCCCAAAATGGAAATTAGTGCCAAGTGAAGTGGGACGGAGGGAGTATATTAGTAAAATATTATTAAAATAATTTAGATGGATGAATTATTAATTATGTCATCCTTTGTGGTTTTTAGTAATCATTGAAAAAGTTGCACTCTTGTTCAGTTTTTGACTTCTGAATTGGGTGATTGTTTCTGTTGTTGATGGTCTGCACTATTTATTTATAGGCTCCTAGGACTTGAAGAGTTATAATTATATAAAATGATTTGCATTAAGAATTAAGAAAAATTGGTGAATAGATTATTTAATGTCATCAGTGTTCTTGTAAGATTGGGAAAACTTGATTTTCATTATTTACAAACTGTAAATATATTTGAGTTTTCTATTTTAAATACAATAGAATATACTCTCTCCGTCCCAGCGCAATTGATACTTTTAGTCAAATTTGATGTAACTTTGACCACTAATTTATACTATAAAAAATAATGATCCTACTAAAAATCTAAAAATTGTTATTGAAAGTATTATCAATCGTGATACAATTATAATTTTTAAATTTTTATTAGAATCATTATTTTTTATATAAATGATTTGATCAAAGTTTTTTCAATTTGACTATCAATTGCGCTGGGACGGAGGGAGTATACAAGAATAATCTAGAAAGATAACAAGTAACCTAGAAAATCTTAAGAGATGTTTCCTTAATAGTTCTAACTTCCAAAAGGATATCCATCGTTATCGGGTTAATCTTTGGGCCATTAATGGCGGCCCCCATCGGGAGCGAAATATGG
Source organism: Adenophora triphylla var. japonica (assembly GCA_022495995.1). Taxonomy (NCBI): domain Eukaryota; kingdom Viridiplantae; phylum Streptophyta; class Magnoliopsida; order Asterales; family Campanulaceae; genus Adenophora; species Adenophora triphylla. The sequence goes on along the minus strand of JAFEMH010000098.1, from coordinate 897,889 downwards.
ATGCATCATAAGTATGTTCACACGTAGATGATTACTAGTTCTATTTGAGTTAGATCTCACCTACCATCGAGAGAATTCGTGATGCTTTTTGGAGATTAGGGAGTTGGTGGCCATTGTTTAAAAAATAAAATAAAAATGTATTCTTCATTTTAAATAAGCTCTTGGAAGTAGTCCTGATTAGGAACGTTTTGTCAAATATTGATATGAACCTCTTTTGATAAATCTTCTTGCAAGGAGCAGATAGTCAATACTCCCTCCGTCCCGTCCGAAGGTGAGTTTTTGCCTTACACGGGAATTAAGAAAAGTGATGTAGAAAAGAGAAAAAGTGTACAGTGAAATAAATGTTAGTGAATACGTATGAAAGTGATGTAGGAAAGAAAAAGTGGGGTAGGGAATAGTTAGAGGATATTTATTATGAGTATGACAAGTGAGTCCCACAAATAAAGAAGTAATAAAATATTTTCCATTTTTGGATTGTGCCCCTTCAAATGGGACGCCCAAAAAGGAATTTTGTGTCCCTTCAAGCGGGACGGAGGGAGTATATAGCAAAGGCCATTAGATTTGCGATACAAATTTGCAACTATGAGTATATTCTTGCCTTTTTCCGTAAAAGTACAATTGTTTGACCAAGTCAATGTATTGCTTTTCGTAGTAGTAATAAGTGTCGCTGTTGAATTTTTACAATTATATACAGAAAACAAAGTGAGACTATCTTTTTGGGGCGGATGTAATTTAAGACAAAGTGATAATCATCAGGCCATCATAATTAAATCTGTTTTTGATTTAGAACATTTTCTAGCTGCTTTGCAGAGACATTTCCTTATTTGTGACATATTGCAGTAACTGAAGTAATTAATCTAGCATTGCTAATCGGTAAACTACTCTGTGCAGGGATTCCGCAAGACTGTGCCAGACAAGTGGGAATTCGCCAACGAGAATTTCAAACGTGGACAAAAAGAGTTGCTGACCGCAATTCGCCGCCGTAAAACGGTGACGACGACCCCGGTAGCCGGTAAAGTGGCCGTGGCCGGACCAATCTCACCTTCTAATTCCGGCGAGGACCTCGGATCAACCTCAACAACATCTCCGGACTCCAAGAATCCAGGATCAGTTGACATGCCAACAGTCGAGAAATTAGGCAATTTGTCAGAGGAAAACGAGAAGCTGAAGAAAGAAAAAGAGATACTGAGTTCTGAACTAGCTCAGACTAAGAAAAACTGCGATGAACTCGTTGCTTTTCTGACCCATTATGTGAAAGTGGCGCCTGATCAGATCAACCGCATCATGAGCCATGGATGTTGTGGGTCCGGCAGCAGCGATGTTGGGGTTGGTGGCATTGGAGATGACGACGATGATGACGAAAAGGAGAACTGTTTTAAATTGTTTGGGGTGATGTTGAAAGATGGAAAGAAAAAGAGGGCCCGGGAGGATGAAAGTGAATCTTCTGGGACCCAAAAGAAAGAAGTGAAGATTGGTGAGATAGAGGCGCCATGGATGAATAGGAGGATTCCCGCTACTGGAGAGTGTAGCAAGGTGTGTAACTGACGAATCAGAACGTGACACCTGTGGGAAGATTATACTAGTACCACCCGCAAGGATGGTCTGTGAAATAAAATAACGTTGTTGTTTTTTTGGTTGGAGTTATGAAATCAAACGTAAATGGGTCTCATTCTCTTTATTTGACTTTTCAAATTTGCACTTTTTATGATATGATTATGAATGAAGGTTATTTTGGCTTATATTTTTTTTTTCTTTTTCTTACCAAACGAAAAGTACCGTCCCGTCAAAGGACTTGTATTCAACCGGTAATTTAGTTAGGTTTAATTCTCTCCGTCGTATTAGAGTTCTTGTGTTAAATACCACTGACTTTTATCGTATTAGAGTTCTTGTGTTAAATACCACTGACTTTTAGGTGATTAGTAATTAAAAAAAGGAAAAATTTCCCTTTACCCACACATTTCAGATCTTATCCCATCAAAATCCAACCCAAATAAAAAAAAAAAACAATCTCCTTTTTTATTCCAAATCAATATCCCTTAAAACCCCATATGCTATGAGCCGGCCCTAATTATTAACGGAAGAGAGTATTTCGTTTAATGTTTCCGTCAAGAGCAATGACGATTACGACTGTGACAATTTTTATTTATCGGAAGTCGACCTACCCGATTCTCACATTCATTGAATCCCCCAAATTTGCTCACTATTTTCTGGCTTTCAAAACCCCAGATGAATCTCATTTGCAGATATCTACCCCGTGATTCATTGCCTTTCCCGCTTTTCAAATCTTGAAGAAACTCAGGCTCATCAGCTCTCTTTTAACTCTATTAAGTTCTTGATTTCCCAATTTTAGTTTTTCTCTTTGATGAACTGACCTGTTGTTGTTGATCGATTTCTGGTGAATCTTTAGTGGGTTTTCTTTGTTTGAGTTTGAATTTTGTATATAATTTTTTTTAATTGGTGTTACTTGCGCCGTTTATCTTGGTTTTGAAACTAGTTTTTGTTAATAGATAATTCAGATAGCTGTAGAATGAACTGGAAATAACACATAAATGGGTTTGGTTATTTCTCAGATGGAAAAGTTAAATATTTTTAGTTTTTGATGATATATCAACTTATTTTTTTGTAAATGATGAATAGTTCTATTGAATGTTTTACTTGTAAAATAGCAATCAATTGAAATTTTTCTTCAAAATCTTGATTGTGTTGCTCTCTGCTCTCGATTATTTCATTTTTTTATGATTTATCAACGTATTTTGTTATTGTTGAACTTTTTTAGGTAATATATATATATATATATATATATATATATATATATATATATATATATATATATATATATATATATATATACTACGTTAACTGTCTCTGTTTAGTCTTTTGTTTATGTGTTATACAATTTGAAATAATTAGGTCTTATATCATATAGGGTATAAGATGCTATAAGACCTACCAGTAGACTTACACCCTGAATTAATTATTGATATTTTTTTTTGCAGAATATTTTCTCTTGATGATGAGTTGATTAGTCAGGATTATCCACGGACTCAACAAGAGGTGGCAATTGCAGCACAAGTCAAGGGTGCAATGAGGCAGCAGTGTGTTCCCCAAATTGTTAGGGCGTGGTACGACATTGTTGCTATGTATAGAAATACTGATCCTGAACTATGCGCGAGTGTTTTAGAATGTATGAAGAGATATATTTCTTGGATTGAAATTGTTTATGTTGTTTTTGATGGTATAAGACCAGGTGTTATTATTCTTTCAATTTGTGTATGACTAATAATAGGTCTTATACCTGTTACTATAAGATCACTTATTAGTGTTTTAACATTTTATTGTTGGTCCTATACCAGTTGCTATAGGATCAATTAAAGGGCTTATATCTTTGTATATGATGTTGCCAGGTCCTATACCAGTTGCTATAGGACCAATTAAATGCCTTATAGCTTTGTATATGATATTGACAGGTCCTATACCAATTGCTATAGGACCATTCAAAGGTCTTATTGCTTTGTATATGATGTTGCTAGGTCCTATACCAGTTGTTATAGGACCAATTAAAGGGCTTATAGCTTTGTATACTATATTGACAGGTCCTATACCAATTGCTATAGGACCATTCAAGGGTGCAATGAGGCAGCAGTGTGTTCCCCAAATTTTTAGGGCGTGGTACGACATTGTTGCTATGTATAGAAATTCTGATCCTGAACTATGCGCGAGTGTTTTAGAATGTATGAAGAGATATATTTCTTGGATTGAAATTGTTTATGTTGTTTTTGATGGTATAAGACCAGGTGTTATTATTCTTACAATTTGTGTATGACTAATAATAGGTCTTATACCTGTTACTATAAGACCTCTTATTAGTGTTTTAACATTTTATTGTTGGTCCTATACCAGTTGCTATAGGATCAATTAAAGGGCTTATATCTTTGTATATGATGTTGCCAGGTCCTATACCAGTTGCTATAGGACCAATTAAAGGGCTTATAGCTTTGTATACGATATTGACAGGTCCTATACCAATTGCTATAGGACCATTCAAAGGTCTTATTGCTTTATATATGATGTTGCCAGGTCCTATACCAGTTGTTATAGGACCAATTAAATTAAAGGGCTTATAACTTTGTATATTATATTGACAGGTCCTATACCAATTGCTGTAGGACCATTCAAAGGTCTTATAGCTTTGTATATGATATTGACAGATCCTATAACAATTGCTATAGGATCAATTAAAGGGGTTATAGCTTTGTATATGATGTTGACAGGTCCTATATCAGTTGCTATAGGACCATTCAAAGTTCTTATTGCTTTGTATATGATGTTGTCAGGTCCTATACCGGTTGCTATAGGACCAATTAAAGGGCTTATAGCTTTGTATATGATATTGACAGGTCCTATACCAGTTGTTATAGGACCTCACACAATCTTATACCAACGCATTAAGACCTTTGAATGGTCCTATAGCAACTGATATAGGACTTAACAACATCATATACGAAGCTATAAGACCTTTGAATGGTCCTATATCAAGTGATATAGGACCTCAAAAAATCATATACCTATGCTATAAGGCATTGAATGGTCCTATAGCAACTGATATAGGACATGACAACACTAGTAAATGCAACAAACAGTCAAAATTCAACCATACTCCATCAATTTTATTGTTGGTGAGTATATGTAGCTCAGTTTGTTTCTCTTCTTCTTCTTCTCTCTGTCCGTCTCATAATAAATATAATAATAATCCGTACCTTGATATTTTTTTATCTATTTAATTGAATTTAACCAAAACTGATGAAGTTGTAACTAACCACATATTATTATTTTTTAATTTATTGATTCTTTCTTAAAATAATTCTCTCTCTAGTCTCTATTGTCTATTGCAGACCCCTCCCCACTTCCCCCTTCCTCTGTCTTCAACAACGCCGCCCTTCTTTCTCGTCGCTGGTCACCCCACAAGCTTCCCGAGCACATCTACTCCTGCAGATTCCAACAACTAGTTCTATCTCCCTCTCCCTCCACCCCAAAGTCTCTGAGCAATCTATGGCCACCGTTAGGTTTACTTTCAGCCTCCACCCTCAAAGTATCCCACCTATGCCTGATAACACACCCTCGATTTTCAACCCTTTTCAAACAGTTATTATCCAACAATTTCTTCAAGAACTTGTCAAAGTCAGGTTTTTTTGAAATTAAAGCAAGCTTGGATTTGGTCGTCGAGTTGTTGGGTAGCATCATTGAATGAATGCTTGTGTACTGGGTCGGGAAGTTCTTGAGCTTGATCTTACATAACAAGAGAGATTAACGCTGGAGAAGGCCGACTTCAGTGATGCTGATGACTTCAGTGATAAGCTTCAGACGACTATTCGAATTAAAGAAGCAACAAGGCAGCAGATCTGGATCTGAAGGAGGGAGGGGCCGGCGCCGGAGGGTGTGGAAGTCGGAGACGGAGCAGATCTGGTGAGCCGGCGAGAGATGGAGTCGACTGAGCTGCTCCGACTGAGCATATCTGGTGAGCCGGCGAGAGATGGAGTCGACAGATCTGGTGTGTGTGCGTTTCTTCTATGCTCAAAACTAACAGCGGTTTGTGTCTGTTAAGGTTGGGGTTTAGTGGGATTTTCATCTCAAATGGGTTAAAATGGCTTATTAATCTGGACTATGGGTTTAAGAGTCCTTGACTCTTAAAAAAAAGAAAAAAGCCTACGTATCTGCTTAGTTCAGGCAGCCGACAGTTAGGCTCCGTTTGTTTCACGGAAAATAATTTTCGAAAAATGATTTTTTGGGAAATATTTTTCGGAAAATGAAAATGCTTTCCGAAAAACATTTTCCGATGTTTGGTGAATCTTAAGAAAACATTTTCCGATGTTCAATAGTTTCATTAAAGTAACTTTCTAAATGTAAAATCAATACAAACAAAGGAAAATGAGGAAAATATTTTTCGAAAAACAACTTCCTTAGGTAGAGGTAAGGAAGTCATTTTTCTTAGAAATCAAGCTCATTTTTCATTGGCCCGAAAAATATTTTTCGTTGACTTCATTTTTCGATTTTACCAAACACTGTAAAGCACTGAAAATGGGAAAAACATTTTCTGTTTTAGCCCAAACAAATGGAGCCTTAATGCCTAATGGATCCAAGCCCTAATTGGAATTCACTAACCGTCTAAATAAGATGTACAAAACCTTATTATTATGATAAATTAGATTGACTCCCGTGCGATGTACGGGGCGTTACTATATATTTAAAAAATAAAAAATTTAACTAAAATAAAACAAAAACTCAATTCATTTATACATTATAAAATGCTTCTTTAAAGACTACATTGTCAGTACATAAAAATTAGAAATCAATAAAATAGAAATAAAACATACTCCCTCCGTCCCGCTAATATTAGCACAAACACTGTTTGCGCGGGAATTAAGAAATATGATATTTTAATAAAATATTGTGAGTGTAAAAGAATGAGTGGAGAGAGAATGAGTGGAGGGTGTAATAAATTATAATGGTGTTGTGAGTATTAAAATAATGTAGGAGAGAGAATGAGTGGGGTTGGGTGAATATTTTATTAATATAAAGTTTCCTTTTTGGGAGTGTGCGGATATTAGCGGGACGCCCAAAAAGGAAAGTGTGCTAATATTAGCGGGACGGAGGGAGTAAATCATAAGGATTATGCATTTCTCTATATACAATTCTGTAGTTTTTATCATTTAAAAAAAATTAATTAAAACAGACGAACATGTTTATCATATACGAAATAAGTTATTGAAATCAGTTTAAAAAAGTGAAGATTAGAAATCTAGTAAAAAAAAAAGGTGATATTTTATTTCGTTTTGATGAAGAGAATTTTTGAAATAAGAACAAAAGATTTAATCATACCAACAGGATAGTACAGTTATCTAATAAGAACTAATATCATTATTTTTCAAATGAAAAATTTCCATTAACTCATGATCGTACATCTAAAAAATCATGTCATATTGATTTACATTAACTCATTATGAACATAATTATGATATTTATTTTCAATTTAAATTATTTAATTGTTAGAAGAAAAAAAAATACTAACAATTTCGTTAAATGAAAAAAAATTTTGGCCAAACCCCCCAATTCCTCAAAAAACCCAACTCACTTCTTACTCCCCCTCCTTTAAAATATCGATTTATAATATCTTTATTTCTTCTAATATTGACAGAAAATTAAATCAAAATTTTATAAATGATGGGCATCTTCCCTGATATTCGTCTTTATAAATACACAATTTTTTGAGACGAATACAAAAATCGACAAATTTATTAATACTTTATTTACAATGTTTCAAACAATTTTTTTAAAAAAAATTAAATTAATTGTTTGATATATAAGCACAAGAACCATATTACATCATCTAACTTATTAAATAGATATATATTATTATTATATAAAATAACCATTTATACTTTATAAATACACAATCGTTTTGTTTATAAAAATTCAACACCATTCCAACTCATCATCTTAGATCTCACCACTTTTATTTTATTTTATTTTATATTCTTTATTATTATTATTATTATTATTATTATTATATTTATCATTTATAATTAAAAATAAATACTTTACACTTATTTAATTTTTTAAAAAAATATATAGAGAAATTAAAGACGAATTAACAAAGGATAATTAAGAAACTTATATTTAAAAAAGAGGAGTTTTTTTCCTCTATTTAAATCAAATGAAAGAAGTCTCTATTTAAAGAGAAAGAGTTTATGAATTTTGGTGTAAAAAAGTTTAAAGAAAAATTAATTTATTATAAAATAATTGAGGGTAAAGAAATCGGCAAAAAAATTTGAAAATTCAGCCAGCCAATCAACGGGAGGCATGTGTCAAATTCTTTAAAATAAAAAGGGAAAAAAAACCTACATACACGCACCGTTGTCGGCTCGTGCAGTTCACGCCCTAGAGAAATGTCGAAATTGCCTTTCCACAGATAGACGACACATATATCCAATGTTAAAAAAAAAAAAAACCCTAATGAATTCACGCGCCTCTTTAGGCCCGTGTAATTTACGGCTCTCATAATTTTAATCAATAAAAAAATAAGAAACAAAATAAATCATTTCCTATCCACTTTATTTGGGTAATTATTAATAAAAGTAATTTAATTTATTTCATAAAAATTGAGATTATAACTCATTTAGTTACTTGATATTTTGTTCTAATATATTTTCGCGTGTGTGCACATGTGTATGTTTAACATGATGTACAAAGCTTCTTAAATTAGCGACACACATGTTAGTAATCTTTTTGCCCTCCATAGAATTTCAATCCTAACCAAGTAACTACAAATGTGCCCTCGTTTATTTTAAAACTTATGCAAGTCTTTTTATATATAGAGAGAGAAATAGCGATTTATAACTAATTATTTTATACTTATTTTTAAAAATATATTATATTGAGTTGGTCTTATAAAAAACTAGTTTTTTCTTAAGATAAGGAAAAACGTGTTTTCAAAATAAACGGTGACAATTTTGTAATTACTGGCAACCATGTTCAAATTAAACGGTGGCATTTTCGTAATTAATGGTTCCCTCGTTTATGCCAGTTCCTGTTTAACAAACTGCCAGTGTGATAAAGTGTCAGTGCATATGTAACAAAGTGCCAGCGAAAAAAGTGTCAGTACCAGTTTAACAAAGTGCCAGCCAGAATGGCCGACACTTTGTTAAACCGAAACCGGCACTTTTTACACGGCACTTTTAAATACATAAACCGGCACTCTTCACACCGGCACTCTGTTACACTAACATGACACTTTGTTACACTAATATTTTTGCTGGCTCTCAAAAATACAAGCACTGGCATTCAAAAATACATGGACTGGCATTTGAAAACACATTTACTGGCACTCAAAAATGCATATACTGGCACTCAAAAACACTGATAATTTTTTTGCTGATAATAAAAAAAAATGAACTGGCATTCAAAGAAACATGGACTGGCATTCAAAATTACAAAAACTGGCATTCAAAATTACAAGAACTGGCATTCAAATTCCCATCTCATTTGTTCTGCACAACGGGTTGTACTGGCAATCCAAAACACATAAACTGGCACTCGAATTAAAATGAACTGGCATTCAAATTAAAATAAACTGGCACTCAAATTAAAATCCCCTATTCTCGTCGTCAATGAAATCTGCGTGCGTATGAAATTGTCAAGCTGTGGGATGATCATAGGTCAAAATCGAGGAAGAAATTGGAATTGAAGGGGAATTGGGTCGCCGTATGAAATGGAACTCACCATTGTCGCTGCTGCTACGTACGCTGCCGCCGGAAAACGAGGAAGAAATTGGAATTGAGGTGAGGACGCCATTGATGCCGATTAGAGAGAGAGAGCGAGCTCTCTGTTTACCGTTTACGTGGGAAGAGAGGGACGGTGATGGGCGATTGAGAGGGAATTGGGTTGTCGCCGGTGAGAAGGAGGTTGCTCCGATTGATTAATGGAAGAGAGCTCGCCATTGATGCCGATTACATAGAGGAACGGTGAAGAAAAATGGATTTTGCGTTTAGAGAGAGAGTAGTGAGAGAGAGAGAGTGAGTTTTGCTTTTATTGAGAGGATGAAAGTTATACCGTAATTTAAAACACGTTTTTTCTTAAGCTTAAGAAAAAACGCGTTTTTTATGAGTTTTTTGCTATTATATTCACTTCTATTATGCGTTTTAAATTAATGAAAAAATTAAACCAAGAAACAAATCTAATTTTGGACTAAAATATTATTGTACTAATTTTCTCATTTCTCAAATAAATGTTCAAAAAATTATTCAACAATTGTGTTAAATGAAAATTTTTTTTTCCAAACCCTCCATTCCCTCATCAAACCCAATCCAACCCACTTCTTCCTCACCCTCTTTTAAAATATCAATTTATACTATCTATATTTCTTAGAATATTGACATGCACTTCAATCAAAATTTTAAAAATGTTGACGATCTTTCCCGATATTCGCCTTTATTAATAATTTATTTACTATGCTTCAATTTTTTTAAATAAAATAAATAAATTGTTTGACGTATCGAATTAAAATAAATCCAATAACCATATTACCCCTTCCAACTCATTATCCTATACCCCATAACTTTTATTTTATTTTATACTCTTTATTTTTATAATTAGTAAAATTAATATTATTATCATTATCATTTATAATAAAAAAAATACTTCACCATTAAATAATTTTGACTCAAAACATATTGAAAAATGAAAAAGGATAATTAAGAAATTTATATTTAAAAAAAACAGTTTTTTTTCTGAGTTCAAATCAAATGAAAATAGTCTCCAAAGAGGAAAAAAAATTATGAATTTTGGTGTAAAAAAAAAATTAAAAAAAAATTAATTTATTATAAAATAATTTAGGTAAAAGAAATGGGTAAAATTTTTTTTATGAATTTTGGTGTAAAAAAAATACTTCACACTTAAATAATTTTGGTCATTTCACCGGCGCGTGAAGTAAACGCGCCGGTGAAATGACCAAAACGCCCTTCACCACACGGATGACACATGTCCAAATTTACCAAAAAAATTAAAAAAATAAACAACCCAATCACAGCTTGCCACGGGTCATTTCAGTCGTTTTTTTTTTTGCAAGTTTGCTATGGCGTGAGAAGACCAAAATTCCCCTCAAAGCCCCTTTAATTACCACAAACTTCCTTTCATATATATAGAGACATAGATATAGATATACATATAGATATACAAATAGATTCCCCAAACCCTCCATTTTCTCATCAAACCCAACCCACTTCTTTCTATCCCTCTTTTAAAATATCAATTTATATTATTTTTATTTCTTATAATATTGACATACACTTCAATCAAAATTTTAAAAATGATGGTCATCTTGACCGATATTCGTTTTTATTAATACACAATTTTTTGAGACGGATAGAAAATTCGATACATTTATTAATACTTTATTTACTTTGCTTCAAAGTTTTAATTTTTTTTTTTTTAATAAATTGTATGATGTATCGAACTAAAATAAATCCAATAATCATATTACCCCATCCAACTAATCATCCTATACCCCACCACTTTTATTTAGTTTTATATTCTTTATTTTTATGATTAGTAAAATTATTAATATTATTATCATTTATAATTAAACAAAAATACTTCACACTTAATTACTTTTCACAAAAAGATATTGAAAAATTATAAAGGAATATTAAGATATTTATATTTAAAATTTTTATTTTTTTTCTATGTCCAAATCAAATGAAAATACCCTCTATTTATAGAGAATTTTTTAAAATGAATTTTGGTGTAAAAAAATTAATTTATTATAAAACAATTGAGGTCAAAGAAATGGGAAAATAAAAAAATTCGAAACTCAAGAAGCCAGTGAAACGCCGCCAAGTGTCCCAAAAAAAAATGAAAATATCTCTACGTAAATGTGCCTCAATCGACGCGAATACGACACTCGCCAAATTTTCACCCTATCACGGCATGCCACGACAAATTTACTTCAACTATTTTTAGTTATGCCACAATATGAAATGACTTACACTTTAATCAAAATTTTAAAAATGATGGCCATCTTTCCCGATATTCGCTTTTATAAATACACAATTTTTTTAGACGGATAGATATTCAACAAATTTATAAATAGTTTATTTACTATGCTTCAAAGTTTTTTTTTTTTTTAAAAAAAATTGAATAAATTGTTTGATCTATCAAAATAAAATAAACCCAATAACTATATTATCCCATCCAACTAATCATCCTATACCCCACCAGTTTTATTTAATTTTATATTCTTTATTTTCAAGATTATTAAAATTATTAATATTATTATCATTTATAATTAAATAAAATATTTCACACTTAATTACTATTCACTAAAAATATATTAAAAAATAAGAAAGGAAAATTAACAATGGATAATTAAGAAATTTATATTTAAGAAAGAGAATTTTTTTCTGTGTCCAAATCAAATGAAAGAAGTCTCTATTTAAAGAGAATTTTTTTTTTATGAAATTTGGTGTATAATTTTTTTAAAAAAAATTAATTTATTATAAAATAATTGAGGTCAAAGAAATAGATTTTTTTTTTAAAATATGAAATCCATCAAGCCAATCAAAGGGCGCCAAATACACATGATTTTTAGACGGATAGATATTCAACAAATTTATAAATACTTTATTTACTATGCTTCAATTTTTTTTTAAAAAAAAAATAAATTGTTTGATCTATCGAAATAACATAAACCCAATAACCATATTACCCCATCCAACTATTCATCATATACACCAGCATTTTTATTTAATTTTATATTCTTTATTTTCAAGATTAGTAAAATTATTAATATTATTATCATTTATAATTAAATAAAATATTTCACACTTACTTGTAACTAAAAATATATTAAAAAATGAGATAGGAAAATTAATAAAGGATGATTAAGAAAATTATATTTAAAAAAGAGGTTTTTTTTTCTGTGTCCAAATCAAATGAAAGAAGTGCCTATTTAAAGAGAAAAAAAAATTATGAATTTTGGTGTAAATTTTTTTTTTAAAAAATTAATTTATTATAAAATAATTGAGGTCAAAGAAATATGATTGTTTTTTTAAATTGAAAATTCATCCAGCCAATCAGATGGCGACACGTGGCATAAATTAAAAAAAAAAAACCAAACTGCAGTAACGTGCCCTTGTCGGCGCGTGTGCCATACGCAACAATGAAATGTCCGAAATTCCCCTCCATAACCAATCGACATGTGTCCAAATTGGTTTTTTTTTTAAATAAAAATAAAAACAGCCAATCATATTTCGCCACGTCGGATTTTTGCCTCGTTAGTTGCCACTTTGCCACCACGTGAAATGACGGAATTGCCCCTCAATGGCAAAAAATTACCAAAACCTTGTTATTATATATATATAGATAATAATAATAACTAGTGTAACACCCGTGTGTTAAACACTCGATCAAAAAACTTTGATAAATAGGAGAAATTAAATTAAAAAAGTTACTATAACTATAAAGGTTAGTTTAAGAAAAAAATTAAAATAAAAAGTATACAACAAAAATATATCCTGGCATTAGTAATAAAAATTACAAACTTAAAAAAAAAAAAATCTTGTTTACAACATTTGTGGTGTCATCCACGGTCTTTTTCTTTCGTCACATATTAAAATCTTCAACCCATCACAATTATTTATCTTACACAAAATAACATACAATTAACCATTACTAAAAACAGATTATTTTAAAAACAGACCAAAATGAGTGAGTGAACAGATAAAATCGACGAACAACATGTTCATTTGCCTATGAAAATGAAAAATTTATAGTTTTTTCGTATTTATAGGCATTTTTAATAGTAAAATAGCATATTCATTTGCCCGTGTCCCAAAATTGTTGTCTCAATGTCATAGTGCGCTCTTTAAAAAAAAATCAGGGCGAGAGTGAATTCTTAAAATTTGTGTCTGTAAATACTGTAAATAGTGAATACCAAATCATTGGCTATTGACCACTATTTAAATGCAAAAATACTGGGTTTGAAAAAAAAAATTCTCTCCCCATCTCAATTTTTTTTATATTTATTTTAAAACGAAAGTAGCAGGACATTGTAGTAAAATATCTTCAACTTTTTGTAATCTTATATTTCTCCCGTTCCAAAAAATATACTCACTTTATTTTTAATGTTTAACTTAATTGAACATTGATCTAGAAAATAATGAAACTTAATAACTCAAATGAACTTTTAAAAATGCTATTGATATTAATGTTGTGTTAATATCAATTTTTTGGTAAAAAATAAATCAAACCTACTATCAAAATTAAATTAGAACTATCCTGTCTTTTTGAGATCGAGAAAAATATTTTTTTTTAAATTAGTTCTAAGTATTTTACTAAATGTTCTAATTTGAGCATGTGTATTTTTTGGCAGAGAAATAATACTTTAACTTTGATTTCATTGATTATATTTTTGTTTTTTATTGCCTTATTTCTTCATTTAAGAATTCAATAAAAAATTTTGATTCTCTTATTTCAACATTGATATTCTAGCTAATAGTAGTACATCATTCGAAGAAAAAAGCTAGTGAAAAAAAAGGCAGTGATAGGGAGTATTGGTTTCATACTTTTCGAATTAAATAAGTGAGAAAAAGGAAAAAAAATATGAAAAGAGAAAATTTAAAAGTGCCATTATTTGTATCAGATTTGAATAATGACAGTTATCAAAGGTTGTGCCAAATTGATTGCTTCTTAAACCATAATGTAGCATTTCCCATTTAGCATTAAATGTAATAATGAGGCATGAAAAAATTTATGATTTCAAAAAGGCTCATTATTTGTATCAGATTTGAATATGGGTAAATAGATTATTTGCTATCACTAATTTAAGGGTATATTAGTCATGTGATGTCTCAAAATTTTGGAGGAAAAAATTGAATGCTAAAATTACTTCAACATTTATATATATATATATACTCCCTTCGTCCCGCATCATTTGATATCAAAAGAATGGGCACGCGGATTAAGGAAAGGTAAGAGAGAGAAAAAGTGGAGAGAGAATGTTGTGAGTGTAAAAGTAAAATAGGAGAGAGAATGAGTGGGATGAATAGTTAAGATAGAGAATGTTGTAGGTGAAAAAGTAAAATAGGAGAGAGAATGAGTGGGGTAAATAGTGAAGATTTCTTTCCATTTTGGGTAAGTATTAATTGGTGTGGGACGGATCAAAAAGAAAATAAGTATCAATTGGTGTGGGGCGAGGGAGTATATAGATTATTATAATATAAATTTAAAAATTATTATAGCATTTAAAAAAATTGATAATAATTTCGATAGGCTCGTTATTGAGCGACCATCAACATCAAGGAGAAGAAAATTCGAGCTAGTACGCATACGAAGATTCTTATCTAAAACAGCCATCAATGGAGAAAAGTGAGCGACCATGGCTGCCATCTACAGCCACTTCCCTCACTCATTCCTTTCACTCCCTCCAACTTCTTTTCCCTTTCCCCGTTCATCTTTCCTCCGTTTGCCGTCAGGACCTCGATTCCCCTGCTCCTCTGGCTCGTCCTCACCGTCGCCGATCATGCATGCACAAAGCGGAGGTCCTACAAGTTTCACGGATTTCCCCTACGTTTCCGCCCCACATAGGGATCTAATGGCGGATCTGGTATCAACCGTCGAAACTCGCCTCCACTCCGTTCTTCTCCCGTCTGATCTCCCGCCGGATGTTCAGTCATACCGAAATCAGACTGGCACCGCCCATGCTTCTCTTCACGTCAGATCCGGAGCTCCGTCTTCTCAGGTACTCTCTGTCGTTTTAAATTTGGGAGTAATTAAAACGATGATAATGCTTATGGTCGATTTAATTTGTTGATTAGAGATTAACAAGGAGATAACGTATGTTATGCTTATTTGTGCATGTTTAAGTTCAATCTGTGGCGATTAACTAGGTGATTGTATGTGTTACGTCTCTAATTGTGTTTTAGGGGGACAGCATGCTGCTGCAATTAGGTGTTGGATTTGTACTTAAATGGTCCTGTTAGACATTGGATTTGGATTTGGATCCACGCATAGAGTGCATTTTCAAAAGTAGTAATGTTAAGGTACAAAAATTTTAAGACGAAATGAATGCGATTGGTCAAAAGCAGTTGCTCTGATCAATTAAATGTAGGATAATCCTACTGATTACATTCATCTTGTTTTCAAATTTGCGTGTCTCTAGCATTGTTCAATAGTTTCCTTTAGTTGAGTTTAGCCAAAGTGAATGGGGGACAACTTGTTTCACATAATACCAAGTACGGAGTATATGCATTTTATACCATTATCCAACATATAATAGGCCTAAATAGACGAGATTTGCTTTATAGAGCAGATGTTAAGCTTAACAAATCAAAGGTTCTGTGCTGAAGTCCACGTGTTTCTTTGAAGAATCTAAGTTCAAATAGATTGGATTTGGTTCATAGAACAGATCTTAGGTTTAACATATGGGATTCTATAATGAAATCTTTATTCGAAGAAACTGAGTTCAAACGTATGAGATTTAACCTGTAGAGCAGAGCTCGTGCTTATCATACCAAAGATTCAGTAATGAACCCAAAATTCACAGACAATTGATCTAATGAAAAAAAGCTCGAATTCGATAACAATTTGGGAGAAATTGAAAGAATCTCGTAGTGATAAAATACTACAAAACTTGCTTTTGGAGTTGGATTAAACTTTTGTACACATTTGACATTTGACTTCATGAATCAAAGCTAACTCACTAGTTTTGCATTGTAATATTCTAACTAACACTTTCCTATGTACAAAAAAAAAATCTAACTAACCTTCAAATGTTTTTACTTATATTAAGTTAATGTAAATGGCACTTGAAATTGAAACCTCAGGCTTCCGCTATATCGTCCTTGGATTGATATATTGATCAATGAACTTCATTTCTACCTTTATCTTATACTTGAGAGCGTAGAAGACTTGAAGGATGATTTTAAGTGAGTATTGAGGGCATAACTCTATCAAAAAACCGTTGAAGATAGTAAGCAAAACCCTTTTTTGGGAGATGTTGAAGTTTTTGATACTATATTAAGTCTTTGTTTCTTTTTTTCTTCTTTTGAAAATAAGCGCAAATGCAGATAGTAACAAAATACCCTTTTTTTGGAGGTGTAGAAGTTTTTGATACTATATTAAGTCTTTGTTTCTTGTTATGTCCCTGCTACATTTTGATTTTGGTTAACCTTGTGTAAGCATGATTGACAATGACATCTATTGCCAACTTTTGAGGAAGGAGTACTGGTAGTTCAGTAATTTTATGTGCATTTTCATGTGATTTATATGGGCTGAGACTGATGTAACTCAATGGAGGTAGTTTAATTCACTCCCCTGTTGAACTTATACAATATTTAAGGCCATGGTGATGGGTGAATCGTATTTTCAGGTGCCATAACTGCGTAATACCCCATCCGTCCCTAAATAAAGTCCACTTTCAAGATTCTCTTGTCCCATTATGAATGACCTTTTTGTGAAAGACTTTGTCCCTAAAAGGTTTTTTACCACATTTTTATCACTAGTCACTTTATTCTTGAAAAACTAAGTGTTTAGAAAGTGAATTGCAAAAATATTTATGCATCTTTGCCATTCTATTGTCTAAAAAGTGAACATCTTCAGAATGTCCCCTAAATGAAATTCGGACATTCATTTAGGGACGGGAGGTAGTACCACTTAAGATGCGTTTCTTACTTTAAGACCCTCTTACCCTCTTTAACTAGTCGTCACACACATTTGTTGATCTTGGTCTGGAATCCAGATTACTAAATGGCTTGATATCTAAGTTAGCTCAGCAGCTTCGGGTATGGCTCCATGCCATTTGCTGGGAGACTAAGCTAGACCATAACTGAACTTGCTACTAAACATGATGGGTCAGTTGAAAGTTCAAACTTCTAAAACTTTTTGCTTGTAACAGATTGATTTTATTCTGGGAAGTTGGTTACACTGTGAATTACCATCAGGAGGAGCCTTGAATATCACAAGTCTATCAGCATATCTAAACTCATTAACAGATGCACCAAACTTCTTGATTGAGCTGATCCAAAGCAGCCCTACATCCATGGTTCTAATTCTCGACCTCCCTCCTCGAAAAGACCTTGTCCTTAATCCCGACTACCTCAAGACCTTCTACGAAGACACCCAACTTGACCAACAAAGACAGCTACTCGAGAAACTTCCCGAGGTAAAACCTTACTTTTCATCATCTCTATACATTCGCTCTGTTGTCTCTCCCACTGCAATACTAGTACGTATAGAAACCGAAGCGGAGAAAATGGAGGAAATTGTAGGGAAACACGTGGGCCCAATTGCGAAGCAAGTTTTGGGGACTTGGCTGGATCTGTGTGCTTGTGTAAAGAGGGAAGTGGGAGAGGATGAGAAGAACTACTTGGAAAATAGGGATAAAATGACAAAGAGCAAGACTATTGAGATTGATCTGGGTTCAAACTTGCCTAGGCTGTTTGGGAAGGAAGTGGCTACTCGGGTATTAGAAGCCTTGCGACAGTTTTTCAAATGAATGATGATTATTGATAAACTTTGTATATGAAAAACTGCATATCTTACTATTCATGATCTTATTTGTGAAATTGTAATGTGCTACGACGGCATACTCGAGTAAGATGGAACAGCATGACAGATTCTTACCCCTAGAGTTCATTTTTTGGCTAGGTTTTCCGAGATTATGCCCTGACCTTCATTCAGATCAAAGTATAATTTTCATTCTCAGACCTCTTTTCAGACTTCTCAACTCCCATCAATAAGCCCACAACCCCTCTCTGCGAATTCCGCACCACTTCTGGAGCTGCTGCCTACTGCCCACAACTCCTCCTTTTGATGCTCAACGGAGGAGATGATTTTGTGTTGGATAAGATCAACATTTTACTAAAACGACCTTAGCTGCACGAAGAGGGAGAAGGGCCTACGTGGCTGAGCTCGCAGTCGCGCAACAACGGAGCTCGATAGGAGCGGTGTCGGATCCCCCTCTCCCCTGCCGAAAATCAAAGATCAAAAATCTCTAAAGTTTAAATATTATCATAAATAAAGGACAAAACTGACAAGCTTAGTATTTTTATCGTTCTATTAAAAATTTGAAGGTACTAAAATGATAATCCCTTCTTCTCATAAATATAGTCTCATTTTATTTATTATGATATTCTTTATAGTTTATTAGTGAAAATATTAGATTTTTTATGATAATAAACTGATTAAAATTTAATTGAGCTAACTATAAAAAAACCACATAACGATCTTTTTTACAAAGGAGGTCCATTCCACTTCACTTCATTTGATATTAATTTTCATTTTAATCCGTCTCACTTCACTTGATTCTACCTAAAATGAAAAGTTTTTATACTCACAACATAAATCAAATTATTATTCCCCCACTCATTGTCTATTCTACTTTACTTTTCCTACTCAAAACACCTCATTTCATTAATTTTTCTCCCACTCTTTCATAATTTTTGTGCCAAAAAATTTAATATCAAGTGATGATGCCAAAAACGTTCGGATCAGCCCAAATCCAGCAGCAAGTTATATCCTAGCGATTGAATAGCCTGAAAAAGATGAACAAATACGTAAACTTAGCCGGGGCTTCACGGGCAAAGGCCCTCCGGTGTGAGAGTAAGTATTTGTTTATGTGAGAGAGAAATCAATTGACAAGAGTTTAGAGTCAAAAGATTGCATACCGAAATATGTGAATTATGGCTTGTATGTATAGGCATAACAATGTATAATCCATATTGAATAGGATTGTATAAGGATAAGATATTAATCCAAGGAGGATTATAAAGGTTGAATCCTTGCTGAATAAGGAACCTTGTGAGATATGGTTATAATCATAAGAGGAAAATAACTGTTCACAGTCCCTATTTGAGTAGGATTGAATAAACTGCAATCTGCACGTGCGCCGGTGAGGGACTTCCTCGGCTTGTAGGGCCTGGTCGGCTTAGATCATAACCGAGGAAGAGAGAAACAGTAATGGGGAAGCCCATTTATGAAGTTTAATTGATGACCGAGGAGGGGCTCCTCGTCGCCAAGGGAAGCCTTGCCTTGGGGGGAGGCCTTCCTCGGCATTGACGGTCGTGCCTCGTCGGCATCCTTGTTCTTATTGGGCCCTGGTCATTATACGCCTGCTATGTCAAGGTCGACATAGGGGAATGACGAGGAGGCCGAATGAGCAAAGGTAGGGTAGGCCCACTCCCTTTGTTATTATTAGGACTTGTATGGATTATGTTTTGGGCCCAATCCATTGGGCCTTGCCCGGTCACGGATCCATATTCGTACCTCGGTTTATACCGTTCAGTGGCCCCCGACTTCCTAGCTCGGCTATGCCGAGGAGGAAGTAGTGCTCTACCTCGGCCTAAACGAATTTGAACGGGATTTCCACGTGTCACGAGGCGCTTCACATTCTGTCGTTTCAAGTTGTATAATGATGGGACACGCCGCACGATGTCAGACAGTTACCTTGGAAACCCACCATTGCATTTAATGTGCTAGGAAAGGACGGCGCCCTTACCTGGATTCGACCCATACCCGTTCCTTGCTTGGGTATAATAGCAAAAACCATTTATGATTTTATTCTTTTATCACTATTGAAGATTTGGAGCGAAATAGCAAGGTTCAAAATCACAAGGCTGTTCTTGATTTCTTGCCCAGATTCGTTCGATTGCTTGATTTCATCTGTTCGTTCTTCATCAAACTTCAATTTAAAGGTATAATTTCTTCTCTTTTCTTTAATTTCTGCATTGATTTTCAATTTCTGGGTTTTTGGTTGATGTTCTTGGTGAGTTTTGGAGAAAACTGCCATTGTTGCTCCTTCGAAGCTTTTTCTTGAGTTTTGTTCTTAAATTTCGTTCTTGAACCCTCTGTGTCTCCCTGATGTTTAGATATTGCAAGAATATGGAGGAGTAATCCCAACTCCTTGTATGGCTACCATAACCGGAACCTTAGGGTTTACCGATAAATGGATGGCCCATGACTGATGTTGAGTTTGGGGGAGATAGGTGAGATATTGACGAGGTACCAAAGCCCTAAGACCGACGTACGATATCCAGGTCGGTTTTGAATTGACCGAGTAGACGTGGGTTCCCCCAATATGGTAGTGTTCCATGGATTTTCTGAGATCCTTAATCACATCAACCTTTTGTATTTGAAGTGCAATCCCTTGGAGCGTCCTCCATTGCTGGGTAAGGTTCCCTCCTCGACTTTAGTTCGTATGACGAGGAGGGATGTTCTTCTTCTTCCTCGTCTTCCCTTTGCCTTAGCCAAATTTCTGACCCCTGTTATTTCCTTGTGTAGATATGGCCAGACGAGGAAATAGTGCTGCCCGTCAAACAGGTCCTTCAACTTCGGGAAATATCGTTGATGCCTTTGACGAGGAGACCCAATCCGGGAGCCAAGGACGAGGAAGGGGTAGATCTATCTGAGCCTAGGGCAAACCAATTAAGGTCGGTGAGCCTATGATAGAGGAGATCCATAACAAATATGGTGGGCTGAGAGAGGAATATAGGCTTAGCTATTTCCCTGGTGTGAAGGTCAAAACCCAGGAGGTCGTGAATGACTTTTATTACCCCTTGAACCATGTCCATTTCTTTTACAAACAGTTCCAAATGGGCCTTCGTCTCCCTCCAGATCCGTCCATCAATGAGTTTCTTGAGGATATGCAGGCTGTCCCGGCCATGCTTGGGGCCAATGCCTTGAGATTTCTTATCAGTTTCATAGTTTTATGCCGTAGTCTAGGTTTCGAACCCTGCCAATCGGCCTTTCACCATTTTTTCACTGTTAACTACAAATCTGATTCCCGACTGATAGTGATCAGAAGTGACCCTAACCAACCAAAACTTATTTTCCCATTGTCAAGTAAGGTGGCCGGCTGGAATAACCACGTCATCCGTGTGGAGATCCGACAAGGCTGGGAGTTCGCCGTTCCCTCTGAGCCTCCTAGTGTGCCCCAAGAGGTGTGGAGGCATGAATGGAGTGCCCAACTTATTGAACGATTAAAGCAATTTGCCAAGGTGGGCACCCTATGTTGGTCCACCTTGGAAAGTGACCCTAGGTACTATGTCCAGGCCAGCATTATGCTTGGACCTATTGACGAGGTAGTGCCCCTCGTCCCCGTCGTTAGGGGCAATAGGTTCACCATTGGAGGATTCATCCGAGGTTTGTTTTTCACGCCGATTGTGATGTTTGCAAGCTTAATAACGACCGGTGTCTGATCGAGATGGGCATCATTGGCTGTAATTTTTCCACCTTTCCCGTCTTTCATACTTGTAAATTTTATTTTTGCTTTTTCTTTCCTCGTCATGTATGCTAATTGCTTCCTTATCGTATTTGTAGATTTGACACTCGATCAGGAATAAGAGATGTCTCAAAGAAAGCTCGATCCCCAGGTTGTGCTGAAGATGAAGAGGAAAGCTTCTCGTACCTCAGCTCAATCTAAAAGACAAGGACGCTACTCGCTGTTAGGTGATTTGAGGCAGCGACGTTGCCTCTTAAACCGCCGGGGGGCATTGACGAGGATGCTGAAGAGACCCATGATGGGCAGGCTGCCCAAGTGGAGAGGGAGATTTCCTAGAGAACAACTCCTCAAGTCGAGGAGGCTCTAGATGCCGGCATTAATGGAGCCGAGGAAGGGAACACCAGGGAGAGGACCCCTGCGCTCAAACAGCCAAGGGAGAATGAGGCGGTCGTCCCGTCGAAGAAGGCAGCCTCAACTTCCTCAATTGCACTCTCGGTTCGGCAGATAAAGACATATGCCGACGCCGACCAGTTTATACAGGAGCACAAGGAGGCGCCTGTCTTGAAGGGTATCGATTTCCTTTCCCGTAAGGGTCCTCCATTGAGGGCTGGTCGGGCTATTATTGGCAAACTTTTGATCAAGACTACGTTGATCAGCTCATCGCGGCCAAACCCTCCGTGGATCATCTCATCAACAGGAGGGGCCTCCTAATCGGCGAGGTACACTTCCTCGTCTTTCCTTCTTTGGTTTTCTTTATACTTGTCTTTTGCTGATCATTTTCTCTTTTGTTGTGTGCAACTTGCTTCCATTTCGGCTTATGAGTCCATCAAGGCTAAAGCTACTGAGGCCCTAGAGAAGAAGCGCGACGAGCAGGCCGACAAGCTTAAAAAGCAAGTGGCAAAAGGTGAGGCCGACATGGCCAAGGCTACTGAGTTGCTGAAGACCCTTAGAGAGGATCTGGAGGCCGAGAGGGCGGCCAAGGCTGAGGCTGAGAAGGTGGTTGCGGCGGCTCAAGCCAAGGTCGAGGAGCTAGCTAGGGCCGGTTAGGCCGAAATAGAGAAGCTTCGAGCTGAGCTGAAATCTAATGCCAAGGTAGCTAATACCCGATATAAAGAGTTGGAGGCCAGCTTGCCTTCACAAATTGAAGATGCTCTTTCTGAGTATAAGGCTAGCCCGGCCTTTATGGATGCTTTGGCCGAGGGGACGGCCACCATGTACTCGGACGGGTATCTGCACCTGGCTCGGAGGATCATGGACGACAAGTCTCTCGGCGTCGATTTGGAGAAGCTGGCTCCGCTTATAAGTCAAGACTCATATGATGAGGCTGCCCGGTCTCTTCATTACTTGGTGCCTTTTTCTGAAAATGCCTTGAGTATTATAGTTTCCAACGATGCAAAGGCCGGTCATCCCACTTGGGTTCCTCCTTCTGTCGATCCTCAAAACATTAATGCCATTATCGAAAGGATCGAGGACGAGGTCCTTAGTGCAGACGAAGAAGTGAATGCCGAAGAGCACACTGACGCTACAACCGAGCAAGTTGTCATTCTTCCATCAGAAGATGATCATGATGACTTCTTTGGGCCTTTTGGAGATGAACAAACTTAGGATTTTTTCTTCTCTTCTTTTGATGTAATAGAGTAAGGCTGATGTACTTCAATTTATCATATCAATACAATGGCTCTTCTCAATTTTTTGTTCATCTTCCTTATTGTTTTTGATATAAACTGCTTTATTTGCTTGAAATGTATGTTGAATATTTGTTAAGTATCAATCTCATTTTTGGACACTGAGGAGGTCCCTCTCGTCAGTCATGACTTAAGCTGATGGGAACGAGGAAGCTCGTTTGACCTTGATTTTTTGTATGTTCTTCAGGTTTGGTCATTAGGCCGAGGAAGGTATCTCGGCACGACACTTGTTCTTCTTTTATCTACCTTATGTCGAGGAAGATGACTCGTACATAGGTCTAGGATGATTTTGCAAGTTGGGTCATTAGGCCGAAGAGGGTTCCTCGGGCATGACACTTGACATATTCTTCTTTTATCTACCTATGCCGAGTAAGATGACTCGTACATAGGTCTTAGATGGTTTTCATGGCTACACCTATCTATGAAGAGGTAGCTTGCTCGGTCATAGGTCTTTGGTGATTTTTTCCAATTAAGTCATTTTGGCCGAGGGGTTTCCTCGGCCTGACATTTTGGATTTTTTTTTTCTTTTATCTACCCATGCTGAGGAAGATGACTCGTACATAGGTCTTAGATGATTTTGTAGGATTTC
The DNA here is from genome assembly GCA_022495995.1 of Adenophora triphylla var. japonica. Classification (NCBI taxonomy): domain Eukaryota; kingdom Viridiplantae; phylum Streptophyta; class Magnoliopsida; order Asterales; family Campanulaceae; genus Adenophora; species Adenophora triphylla. The sequence goes on along the minus strand of JAFEMH010000098.1, from coordinate 873,846 downwards.
TCCTAATGGATGTCGAGGAGGCTGTTCCTCGTCTTTCCAGTATCATTCTTGCTAGTCACTTGTGTTTGAAGAAAAAACTGAACTTTTATTAATTGAACTGATTACATCAAACTGCAATCCTATCTTACATGAAAGTAAAGGAAAGACTAACAGAGACTAAACTATTACATAAAAAAAAACTATGAACTAGTGATAATATTTCCTTAGATTATCAGAGTGCCACGGGTGTTTCAGCTATTTCCCACCGGGGGTCTTCATTCTGTATGTCCCTTCTCTTATGACTTGAGTGATGATGTAGGGGCCTTCCCAGTTTGGGGATAGCTTATTTTGTTCAGCCTTTCTGCCAGTCGCTTCAATTTTTCTGAGCACCCAATCGCCCACTTGGACTACTCTTTTGTTGACCCTTTTGTCATGATAGGCTTTAGTCCTTTGCTTGTAGTTTACTATCCTCATTTGAGCAGCTAGTCTCCTTTCATCTAGTAGGTCTAGGTCTAGGAGCCTGTTGACTTTGTTGACTTGCTCATCATAGTTGGAATTTCTATTTGTAGGGATAGACATTTCAGTTGGTGCCATCGCCTCAGAACCGAAGGTCAGTGCGAATGGGGTTTTCCCGGTTGGCCCCCGGGTGATTGTGCGAACTTCCCACAAGGCTAAGGGAAGTTCGTCCAACCATCTACCATCTCTTCCCTCAAGGTTCTTAGTTAGGGTTGTAAGCACCAACTTATTGGCTGCTTCTGCTTGTCCGTTGCATTGAGGTCTACTCACGGATGACCTGATATGTCAAATTCCAAGTCTGTTCAATTCCATTGTGAATGCGCTAGCGAACTTGAGACCATGATCTGAAATGATAGTGCGTGGGACCCTGAAGCGACACCAGATGAAGTCATGGACAAAGTGGATTGCTTTCTCTTCTGTTATCTTGGCTAAGGCCTTTGCTTCAATCCACTTGGAGAAGTGGTCAATTGCCACGGTCACATATTTGCAGTTACCTCGGGCGGGAGGTAAGGGTCTGATGATGTCGATTCCCCACATGTCAAATGGTCACGTAGGTATTATAAGAGTTTGCTCAACCGCTGGGAGTCTAGGAATGTCAGAATATCTTTGGCACTTGTCACATTTTCTTACATAGACTTGCGCGTCCTCTCGCAGGTTCGGCCAATAGTAACCTAGAGTGATGATTTTATCAGCTAAGGTTCTGGCCCCCGGGTATCCACCGCAAATGCCTTCATGGACTTCTGCCAAGAGATTTTCTATTTCCTTAGGATAGACACACCTCAGCAGGGGCTTTGTGAATGATCTTCTGTAGAGGACCCTATTCATTACTGTGTACCCCGTTCATTACTGTGTACCTTATTGATTTTTTCTTAATAATCCTTGCATGCTCCTCATCATTCAAAAGTTGGTCCTTGTCAATGTAATCCTTTTAGTCATCTATCCAACATCTCTCCTCATCATCTAGGAGCATTATTGTAATCTCTCGTAGGCAGGCTCTTCAGCAAAGACTATGAGTGGGTTAGAATTTGGATCTGCCACATCTATAGTTGCTAATTTAGATAGAACGTCCGCCACTTGATTGTCATCCCTGCCTATCTGACTTATTTCAAAGAATTCCAGCTTTTTAGTCATGTCTAGGACCAGGTCTTTATACTTTGTAAGTATAGGATGTTGCGTGCTATATTCCCCCTTCACTTGCTTGACTACTAGCTGGGAGTCACAGAAAGTAGCGACTTTGGTTACTCCATAGAAGGAAGCCAACTTGATGCCAAATATAAGAGCCTCGTATTCGGCTTGGTTGTTGGAAGAGGGGAAATTAAATCTGATGATGTCTTGGATGTTGTGCTTTCCATCGGGACTTGCTAGCACAATCCTCGCTCCACTTCTTTCCTTGGTGGCAGAGCCATCAGTGTATAAGACCCAACAGTTGGACGGGAGCTCGATGGTTGATTCTTCTTCCTCAGGCTTTTTGCGCTTACGGGAGGTGGGGTCGTGCTCACCTATGAAGGCAGTTTCGACCATGAAATCAACCAGAGGATGTGCTGGGAGCGTCTTCCTTGGTTGGTAAGTGATGTCAAGCTCCATGAGCTCGATAGACCAATTAAGGAGATGTCCTGAGCAGTCCATTTATGCAAGATTTTCTTCAAGGGCACATTGGTGTATACATTGATGGGATGTGCAGAGAAGTATACACGTAGCTTTCTTGCCGCTATGACTAGGGCGTAGGCTATCTTTTCTGCGTTGAAGTATCTACTCTTCACATCTGATAGTGCCTTGGAGACATAGTAGATGGGTCTCTAGGTTGTTCCTTCATTTCAGATTAATACCGCAGCTATGGCGTTGTCCGTGGCTGCTAGGAAGACATATAGCATCTCTCCGGTAATCGGACTGCTCAAGAAAGGAGGGAATCCCAAGTACTCTTTCAACTGTTTGAATGATTCTGTGCATTCAGGTGTCCAGTAGAAGTTCTTGGCCCCCTTCAAGACTTTGAAGAAGGCAACGATTTTTCTGCGAATTTAGCGATGAATCTTCCTAGCGCAACTATCCTTCCATTTAATCTTTGAACCTCCTTGATGCTGGTAGGTTCCTTCATTTCTATCAAGGACTTAATTTTTTTCGGGTTTGCCTCAATCCCTCTTTGTGATACCATGAAACCAAGGAATTTTCCGGCAGTCACTCCGAACACGCATTTGCTTGGGTTTAATTTCATGTTGTTGGCTCGAAGATTGTTGAAAGTTTCCTCCAAGTCCGGTACGTGACTGCCATCCTTAATCTTGATGACCATGTCATCTATATAGGCTTCCATGTTACGGCCTATCTGCTCCCCAAAAACTTTATTGACCATTCGCTGATTGGTAGCGCCTGCATTTTTGAGCCCGAAGGGCATCATGGTATAGGAATAAATTCCCTCAGCTGCCTGGAAGGCTGTCTTCTCAATATCCTCCTCGGCCATCTTTATCTGATGATAACCAGAATAGGCATCTAAGAAGCTGAGAGTGGAATGTCCAGCAATGAAATCTACCTTCTTGTCTATTCGGGAGAGAGGATAACTGTCCTTCAGACAGGCTTTGTTGAGGTCTGTAAAGTCCACGCACATTCGCCACTTCCCATTATGTTTCTTGACCATAACTACTTTGGCTAACCAAACAGAGTATGTTGCTTCCCTGATGATTCCAGCGCTTAGTAATTTTTGCACCTCTTCTTTGATAGTAGCCTCCTTGTCGTTGGCAAAAATTCTTCTGGTCTGCTTGATAGTTTTAGCAGACGGATCAACCTCCAGTCTCTGAAGAGATACATCTTCCTTAATTCCTCTCATGTCCTCAACCTTCCAAGCAAAGACATCCAGATTGTTTTCAAGGAGGGCGATGATTTCTTCCCTTTCTTCTGGCGACAGCTGACCTCCGATTTTGATTTTTTGTTCTGGATAATTAGGGTTGAGTATGATTTCTTCTAGTTCATCTACGGGTTCCATTTCTGAACCGTCTTGGAACTCTAGAGATTCGATAATTATTTCTCTCAGTCTTCTACCTTCTTCACTATGCATGTCTAGGTTTTTCGCTTCCATCAATTCGTTAACGTCCGGCCGCTCTCCATGTCTCAAGTCAGGGTTGGCCCCCCGAGATCTGGCCGCTGACGAGATATGGGGCTGAATCCGGGACGGACAGAACTGTGTTAGTGTTTTCGATAATTTTTAGTATCATGTGCTCTTCGTCCTCTGCTTCAAAAATGAGATTCATCCTAGAGCTGGTGTGGGTAGTTTTCAAAGACTTAGAGATTTTTACATTATCCTCCGGTGTATCCACCTCCACCTTTCGGGATGTCTTTCTGCTCCTTACGACATTGTAAGTACCCAAATCCGGATCTTCAAAATCCGTCAGAAAGTTAATCGAAATCCGTTAACTGGCCCGCTCCAGGTTAACCGAGACTCGTTAAACTCCCCGTTGCCGTGCCAACAAGACGTCCCGGGACTGCCCCGTGCATCCCGACGTCAAAGCGTACTTGACACGTGTCATCTCACGTAAAAGTATGGCTTTCCCTGAAAAACGCACTTTTCGGCACTTTCCGGGGGCATTTCGAACATTTTCCGGACTGTTATTTTAAAAAACGGACAAAACCGGGACCGGGAAACGAACTCCCATGCAAAGGGTGAGTCACAGGACACGTGTCCAGCATGCCACAACCCTCTCATCACCTTTCAATCCCAAATCAAGCTAAAAAGACCAAAATACCCCTGGAATTCAGTCAAAGTCCGGCCGGACTCCCTGTGCAAATTTCCTGAAATTGCCAGCAAGCCCCTCAGAATTCCAAAATACCCCAAAACCCTGAAAAACAGTCCAAGTCCGTCCGGACTCCTACTGCAATTTTCACCTATAAATAGAAGTGGCTGTCAAAGCCAAAAGAAGGAACTTTTTACCCAAAAAATCACTCTCCTCACGGCCCAAACTGATTTCACCCCTTCCCGAGCTCCCGTTTGCCTCGATTCGCGTGAAACTTCCGTATTTCGATCAAATATGCCCCTCATCACTTCGAAACACCCTTTCGAACCAATTTTCGTGTCCCGTACACACCTTCCGAGCCAAAGGAGTCGACCCTAGCCATAGGTATAACTCCCTCTCTCTAAATCTCTCGTTTCGTCTCGGTTTACGCGCCAGTCGCTACAACCGTTTCGAACGACGTTATCAAAATGTAGACGCCTCCGTCTAACGGGGTCCGATACGTTTTAGCCCCTCGATCCTCTTCTCTTTCCGTAAGAGAAGTAATCACGGGTTAAAACGGCGTTCCGACCCCGTTCCGTTTACTTTTACGTCATTTACAATTCCGGATTGATCGATCCGTTGATCGTCATTTAATTTCTGTCATTTACAATTTCGAGCCGATTGGCCTCGTTGATCGTCATTTACAATTCCGAGTCGTTTGACTCGTCGATCGTCATTTACAATTCCGGATCGTTTGATTCCGTTGATACCGCACTTTAAATACTGTCATTTACAAAGTCCGACCCGTTTGGATCGTGATAGTATTTACTTTTCAAAGTCCGAGTCGCAACCCGATTCGTTGATCGCATATCATTTAATACGCATTTTTCCCGTAAAAATCGTTAACAATGTAATGCCCGGTTCAAAACCGGAGTTCGTCCTTCGAACTCTCTTTCAAAACGCGTGAAATGACGTTTGGCCTCCGAACGCTCATCTTCAAACTAAAAGCCGCCATTTGACACTTCAAATCATTTAATACGCATTTTTCCCGTAAAAATCGTTAACAATGACACGCCCGGTTCAAAACCGGAGTTCGACCTTCGAACTCCTTTTCAAAAACTCAAAATCGACGTTTGCCACGCAAACGCTCATTTCAACTCAAAATCGACGTTTGTCATTCAAACGCTCGTCTTTTCAAACAAAGTCACCTAATCAACGTTTGACATTCAAACCAAGATTAAGCTTGTCATTCAAGCCCCATTTCAAAACACACACACACACACACACACGTTTTCGAGAAAGGTAGAAAGACTCGTCATGCGAGGCGTTTCGGGCAATCTCGTAATACTCTACCCAAAACGTAACGTGACCTCCGAACCTAACAATCTCTGGTACTAAAAAAGCTTTTTACTCGTTTTTGCTACCAATAAAAATGATCCCCTGTTTTCAAAGCCTTTTCCTAAGTTTTTGCTACCAATAAAAACGACACCATTTTCTAAAGCCGTTTCTCAACGTTTGGGCTCAAAATACAAAAACCGTGTGGCGACTCCTCATTTTTTTCCTTCCCATGAAGCGAGGTCTCAGACACCAACCCCTGCGAAAGACAACCGTCTTCGCACGCGCGAATCCGGGTAATTTCAGACATGCTCTAAGAAGTCTTTGGGGGTCGCCCTCACGCATCCAACAACAACACTAGTGGGAAATTTAACACGTTGGTGGGGGAGGGAGGCGACCAACCCATGTTTTCCTTGACTCGAAATGCCCAGGATTACGTGATAGTCGCTAGTCAAGTCCATGATCACGAATGTGACAGTGGCCTCCGCTCGGTAGGGATGATCACCTACTTCCAACAGTAGATCAACGCTGCCCATGGCACTGACCTTGTGGTTAGTGAAACCTTCTAGCCTTCCATTGTAAGGTTCCAGAATACTGTCTTTCAGACCCTTTTTGAAAAGTGGAATAGTAAAGAATATCACGGGAGGCCCCCGAGTCAATGAAGAGTCTCTCCGACTCACAGTTATCAATTCTCCCTTTAATTATCAAGGGTTGCTCACGGGCGGCGCGACTCCCAGCCAGTTCATTGGGAGAGAAGCTTATGACTTCCTCTTCTTTGTGGATCCAAGCAGGGATGTGGTAAACTTTGCTCAACTCATGAATCTGGTCTTTGAGGTTCTTTATGGAGACAACCACTTCCCTTATTACGTGCAGCTTAGCCCTAGGAGGTCTTTCCTCCCTTTCATCCTCTTTATCCTCATCATCCTCGTCATCATCTTTCCTCTTTCGTTTGTTATCTTTTTTCATCACATAACGATCGAGTTTGCCCTCATCTACCCATCTATGGATCATTCTCTTGAGGGAGATGCAGTTCTCAGTGTCGTGACCATGATCTTTGTGGAAGGCACAATATTTGGAGGTGTCATGTGTGTACCTTGATTTTTCGTTGAGCGGACGAGGGTTGGGCAGATTCACCAACTGTATGATTTCGGTGATTGGCTTGGTGAGGGGGGTGAAAACCTCAGATTTTTTTTGTGCCCCGTGTTCCGTTCTTTCCCCCGTAGCCGTTTCCATTGGAGGTTTGGTTGGCGCATGCCGTCTCTGCCTCTGGCTTATCAGATCTTTTCTTACTTTTCTCCTCATCCATAGCAATGGCGTATGCCACATTATACAGGTCGGATTTTGACTTCGGCTCTCGGGCAGAAAGCTCATGGATTAGCTTTTCGGGCCTTAATCCGGAGTTGAAGCAAACAATTACCTCCCTGTCGGTCAGACATTTCTTTACTTGGTCCGCCATTGCTCTGAATCTGTTATAGTAACTCAGAGTGGTCTCATTCTTTCCCTGCTCTATGTTAGCAAGGTCAGTCAACCTCTTCTTCCTTTTTCGCTCAGTAGCAAAGTGGTCCAGGAACTTCCTTCTCATGGTTCTCCAGCTGTCAATTGCAACAAATCATGTTGAATAGAATTGTATATGGATAAGATATTAATCCAAGGAGGATTATAAAGGTTGAATCCTTGCTGAATAAGGAACTGAATAAGGAACCTTGTTGTTTGGGGTAGAAAAATCAGCATCCTGGCATTTCAACCTGAGTTAACAACCTGACTCAAGATGTAACAACCTGAGTTAACATCTTGACTCAAGATGTAACAACCTGAGTTAACATCTTGAGTCCACATCTTGATTGTTCACATTTTGCAGGCCGTTGAGTAAACCATATTTTTCAGGAACCGTTATCAAGACGTAAGGGACTCCATTACTTCGAACCTATTCTTAGGAACCGTTATGAAAAACGTGAGACCAAGTCAAAGATCATGAAACCTATCTTCAATGCACGTAATACTCCTCCAAACGGCTATCTTGATCTTCATAACTTCCAGCGGGATTCTAGGCGCAAGACGTGGGATCTCATTAATTCTGTTATTTACGTTACTTTTTCTAGTATTTAAATCAGAATAGCAACACATGTATACACACACTCAGAACACTCACATTTTCATAATACTCTCTATACTCAAACTCACACTCCGATCATCATAGTAATAAAATTCCATTGTTCCGAGGTTTTATGCCGGCGAACAAGTTGTTCAAGGGATTTCCTCGTTAATTCCTTTGTCTCTTTATCTAGAATTTACATAATCATATTCCATGGTGCCCTATTATCATCCTTAAGGTCAAAGTGCTTAAATTTGGCCAAAACAGTTTGGCGCCCACCGAGGGGCCCTTGGTCTTTTGATTATTACGATTCAAGATGTCTACCGGAATGTCATCTGCTATGACTTCAGCTGGAGCCACCACCGGAGTATTGACTTCAGGCCAGAATGTTGGTTCCACTACAAGTTTGACCCGAACCCAAGGTGGAGCATCAGCTGCAATTATGCAAGGAATTCCATTGGATCTCGTCTCCAACCTGACAAACACAATAACTTAATTAAGACGCCAGATGATGGTACAAACCGACACCTCCACAATGCTGATAAACAATGTCGCCAGGCTGCAACATGAGGTTTTCGATCTCCAAGATGGTTCGTCCGGAGCACGTCCGAATGCATCACCTAGTGTTTTTCAGGATGTGAATCCTAACACAGGGTCCAACATGTTCTCTCCATTCCAACCAAGGAGACTCGGCTTTGATAAGGACACGGGGGCACTGACTGACCATGTGGGATTCATACCGATGACTAATGCTACCACGGACAACGTGGTCATCAATCCTGAGGCTGTTCGGACCTCCTCGGCAACCTTCGTGATGCCTATTCCGGGACCAACAGGGAGCATTAATCCTCAAGTTGATTTTAATACTTATTATGCTGCTGCTAACCCCGATGCAGGAAATCCAATAAATAGACAATTGAAGGGTACCTTGATAATTTGGGTAAATGTGTAGCTTAACGACGAAGCGGAATGCTTGATTACATCGGAAATCGAATTCCTTGCTATTTGCTCTTGATGGGTATTTGAGTATTGGGAGATTGTAAAATTTTAAAAGGAAAGTGATTCTTCCTTTTATACTCCTCATTTTCCTTACCTGAATGGGAAAGGGAGAGGGAAACAGCAGTTCTTTTTGTCAGTTAGTTAATGCCCATCTGCAGTTTTCAAGACAGTTGTTCAATCGCAAGAACCGTATCATTATTACGGAAATTATGGCGCATTAATAAATAGCGTATCCAACCGTCAAAAGTCAATGGTCGAGAGAGACCTACATCTACTCAGTCGACCATCCAACAACGAGTTGTGTAAGCCTACGCAATTTTTTTTATAACTTCCTGGTCGACAAAGTCAACACAGAAAGTTGGGCCCACTGAACAGAATAAAAGTGACGGGCTAGGCCCAACGAACTAAACCCAACATTTTAGACATCACAAAGACACTACAATGGAATGGGCCAATCCAATTGTTACAATACCAAAGACCCAACAACAAAGATCAGTCGGGCTAGCTCATCGTCCGACCATCATTGGTCCCGACCTAGCTTTGCCCGAAATACGATCATCTACTTGTACAATTTCTATCAAGCAAAGACATAAAGTCAGGTCGACTTCGAATACTCAAGCGACCTCGACGTACCAACACGTACGTCCGTCTACGTCGCTATTTGTAACTGTCTGCTACATTCTCGGAATCAGTTACACTCACAACATCTCCTTGATTTTAGTGATTCACAATGATCCCATAACACCATTATATATACCAGACAAAATACAACGTTAAAAGGTAATGTATTCTTGAATATTTGGAGATTACATCGTTCAATACAATTTTATATAAACTCATAATGCTATATTTCATCATTACGCCGGAGGATATTAGCCGAATATCAATTCAGCTAGTCATTTGTTTGTGATTTCAGATCACATTTGTTAGAGATCAAGCTATTTATTGCTGAAATACTAATAATGGAATTTACTTGTAATACTAAAATTATATATTTATTGTTAACCTATACTGTTTTTTTAGTTTTAAATGGAGCAGGGGAAATATTTGAGAAGAAAGCTCCAGAAGTCTCTTAAAACATTTCTTATGACAAAAATAGCAACATCCTTCAACCGTACTATGTTGCTTACGTTGGTAGCGGTAGAGTTCTCCTTTGGACACGTAGTTGCTTCAAATGTATCCTCGGAAACATTAATTGTCCAAATAGTTTCACCCGTGGCATTTATCCATTTAGCCTTACTCTGCAACATTTGCATTATCCATCATGCCATGTAGGATTCATAGCACGTGCCAGCACATTCAATTTTTTTCTACTTCACCCACGTAGCTGCTTCGAAGTGGCATCTCTCCAATCCAATGATGCCAACAATTAAACAGTATGGAGTATCCCACAAATATCACATGTGGCTTTAAATATTTAGGAATATATAGTTACGAGGATCATAGTTGGCATCCACGTAAGCTTCTCCCGTACTGTATATATACTCGTCTCCTTCACTCCCCCATAGCCACCAAAAAGTTTTAAATATGCAGTTTCTTCTTTCTTGAATCGTGATGGGCTACCTCATTTTTCTTCTATATCTTTGAAATACCAATAAAACCCCCACTTACAATGCGCAATTCCGAACAATCCTGGACTCCCGCCATTGCCGACAAGGCTCCGGCTCCGGCGGATAAATGGGTCAAAGTTATTGGAATTCTATCCGCCGACCATGTCAATTCCGCCATGATCGCAGCTTTCAAGCACGTGCTCTCCCATGGGCCACAATTTGAGCAATCAGCCTGCCCAGAAGTTGTTGATGAAGAAATTGTGGTGCTGGTAGTTCCGGAGCCGGAGATGTGTTTGTTCTGCAGGATCGACGGTTGTTTGGGGTGCGATAATTTTGCGGCAAAGGAAAATGATGGTAACTATAAGGGAATAATAAAGAGGAAAAGGAAAGAATACAGGGGAGTGAGACAGAGGAGGTGGGGGAAATGGGCAGCTGAGATTAGGGACCCTTGGAAGAAGGCAAGGGTGTGGCTTGGGACCTTCGAGACGGCGGAGCAAGCCGCCAGAGCTTACGACAGGGCGGCCATTGGGTTCCGAGGAGATAAAGCCAAGATCAATTTTTCTCCGGCAGAGTACCCGGACTTGAGCACAAGACCAATATCCAGCAACAGTTAATGTGATGTTTCTGTGTTGACCTTTTATCGACTTTAGGGTGTTAAATTTTGGTGAGAAGTCGTTCAAGTTATCTAATTAATGTAGTTTCTCTAAGGCCATTTATAGTGGTTTCAAGGATCAAATTTTTTCAACACCCACTTTAATACTTTACATTCGCCACTTCAATGACATTGTGTTAATTTTCTAACAAGATATGGAGAGTTAACACAATGCCATTGGAGTGGCGGAAGAGTACTCTGATCCCTTTGTATAAAAACAAAGGTGATGTCCAAGATTGTGCCAACTATCGGGGGATCAAACTAACGAGCCATACTATGAAACTTTGGAAAGAGTGATTGCACAAAGGCTGAGAAAAATTGTGGATATTTCGAATAACTAATTTGGGTTTATGCCGGAAAGATCGACTATGAAGGCAATATATCTTATGAGACAAACCATGGAGAAATATCGGGATCAAAAGAAAGATTTGCATATGATTTTCATTGATTTGGAGAAGGCGTATGATAAAGTGTCAAGAGAGGTACTTTGGAGTGTAAGTTTAGCAGAGTTGGAAGTAAGGAGGCAGGGGCGATCACATTTGATGGAAATATTGTCCAAGCTTCTGAATTTTTTCGCTATCTTGGATCCATTATCCAAAAGAATGGAGAATTAGATGGAGATGTGGCTCATAGGATTAAAGCAGGTTGGTTGAAGTGGAAGAGTGTCACAGGGTTTCTATGTGATCGCGGCATGCCCAATAGATTAAAGGAAAAATTCTACCGCACGGCAATTAGGCCGACATTACTTTACGGCACCGAATGTTGGGCCGTGAAACAATGTCACGTGCATAAGATGAATGTGACGGAGATGCGTATGCTTCGATGGATGTGCGGTCATATAAGAAAGGATCGATTGGGGAATGAGGTGATCAGAGGTAAAGTAGGAGTTCCGCCCATTGAGGATAAAATGAGGAAAAATTGTCTAAGGTGGTTTGGACATGTGAGAAGAAGACCGAGTGATGCACCGGTTAGGAGGCCGGAACAGTGGAGAGATGATAAAATGGCGAGGGGTAGTGGAAGATCCAAACAAATTTGGATTAGAGTAATTGAAAATGATATGAGTTTACTTGGAGTGGATGAAAGTATGGTGTTGAAGAGGCCGAAGTGGAGAGCAAAAATTCATGTGGGGGGTTGATTTTTTTTATTATTATTTTTTGTATGTTTATTTATTTATTTTTTTATTTATTATTATTTTTTTTTTCAACAACCTTTTTTCACGATGACATATGAGAATTCATGTTAGTCGATCTCAAATTATTTTGGGACTAAGACTTTGTTGTTGTTGTTGTATGTTTTTGAGAAGAATATAAGTATTAGAAGGATTAAAAAAGAAAGAACCAGAAGGTTCTTAGAAGAAGATTGGTTGTTACAAAATTTTAAGGTTTTGGCCGTAGGTGCAAGTTTCCACGACTGCAACCATGCATCCTAAATTTTAAGGTTTTTTATTAATTTTTTATTAACTAGAAAATAATATTTTAGATTTTATTTATTACTATTATTTTTTACAAAAGTGTATATAAAAAAGATAGAAAAAAACTAAACTAATGAAAGTATATAAAAGAAAAGAGAGACGGACTATTCTTTATTTATTTATATTTTTTATTAATTTTTTATTGACTAGAAAATAATATTTTAGACTTTTTTATTACTGATATTTTTTAAATATATGTATATAAAAAAAAATAGAAAAAAACTAAACAAATGAAAGTATATATAAAAGAAAAGAGGGACAGACAATCCTTTTTTTTTTTTATTAAGTTTTAATTGATTAGGAAATAATATTTTTGACTTTTTTTACTCCCTCCGTCCAAGAGTAAGATTTTTAGTTTTTTTTTTTTTATTTGTCAGAAGGAACTTTGAGCAATATGGTAAATACTTTAGGATTTAGTGTGACCTTTAGGAGTTGGAGGTTATAAAGTAAAAGCATTATTAATATTTTTTAAAGGTTAAATTATTATTATTATTATTATTATTATTATTATTAAATATTTTTCTCTTAATTATTACTATTATGTAATATTCAATTATTAATAATATTAGTAAACATTTCTTTATATATATGGTAATGATTTAAGATATGCATGGAGTTTAGGATATGTAATATAGGGTTTAGGGTATAAGATATATGATAAATGGTTTAGATATGGCATATAATTTAGACTACGGATTATGAGGTATATGATTTAGGGTATAGGGTATAAATATGATTTAAGGTATAGGGTTAAGGGTTAGGGTTAGGGTATAGGCTTTATAGGGTTTGTGGTATATACTATAAGGTTTTGGTATAGGGGTATATACTTTAGAGTTTATGTATACTCCCTCCGTCCCGGACCTTGGTGCCTAATTTGACTTTTCACGTAAATTAAGGAGAGAGTATTATATTGAAAGTGTTGTGAGTGTGAAAATAAAATAGGAGAGAGAATGAGTGGAGGGAATAGTAAATTATAATGGTGTTGTGAGTATTAAAATAATGTAGGAGAGAGAATGAGTGAAGGAAATAGTAAAGATTCCTTTCCATTTTAGGAAATGTGCACGTAGGTTTGGGACGCCCAAAATGGAAAGTGTGCACGTAGGTATGGGACGGAGGGAGTATGGTTTAGAGTTTAGGGTTTAGGGTATAGGGTATAAATATCACTACAAGAAAATAGGGCAACTGAAACGGATTTTTCGGTTGCAATTCAGTAAAATCGGTTGCAAATTGATGTTTGCAACCGAAAATTTCCGTTGCAAAGGCAGTCGCAGGAAGCCTCGTCGCAATTCATGCGACTGCTTTCTTGGGCTGCAAAATCCTTGCAACGGAAAAAGTAGTTGCAAATTCTGTTGCAATATGTTTTCTAGGACAATTTTTACATCTGTTGCAAACAACAACTGATTTATTTCTGTTTCTAAAATTTGCAACTGATTTATTTCTGTTTCTAATTGCAACTGATTTTTCTATTTCAAATATGTTATTTCTGTTTCTAAAATTTGCAACTGATTTATTTCTGTTTCTAATTGCAACTGATTGTTCTGTTTCAAATATGTTATTTCTGTTTCTAATTGCAACTGATTGTTCTATTTCAAATATGTTATTTTTGTTTCTAAAATTTGCAACCGATTTATTTTTGTTTCTAATTGCAACTGATTGTTCTGTTTCAAAAATATGTTACATATAACTAAATTAGCAACTAAATTTTTCAGTTTCAAGTATGCAACCTAATTTGCAACGAAATATTATGTTTCAGAAAATTATTTTCTAAAAATAAAATATTACTAATATTATGCCTATTATATTTCTCAATTGTACCTGATTGAAAATTTAACTTAAAATATCTTAAATCAAACAAATAAAGTCAACAAATTCTGAATTCCCGTCTCTCTACAGAATTATGCTTCTTAATCATCAAATTCTGCATTGATGCTTTAACGGCTTACGGCCGAAAACACCTCCTTTTCGATTGATAAACTTCCTCCAACTTTTGAAGCAATTGCTCTACCCGGGAATATCTTCATGCCAACACGACGGCGCTCGTGTTTTCTGGGGTTGGTATTTACGAAATCGAGAGATGGCCCTGACTCGTGACAAAAGTGCATGATTGGAACCTTGTAAGCTGGAAACACTCATGACCATCCATAATAATTCTGATGAAATTGCAGTGCTAATACTCGTGGGAATAAAGGCTTCGTCACTTATTGACACCACTTGTTGGAAGAAAGAGAAAATAAATGCACAAGATATCAAGATCGAGAACAATAAGAATTCACAAGACTTGGATTAATGCCAAAGTGTGTTGTTTCTAGTAATTCTATTGAAAACCCCTACTTAACCGTGCAAACATGCTAGGATGGAAACGCACCAAATCTGAAAGGGAGGCATGCAGAATGGGGTAGGACCGGTGGCGAATCTAGGAATTATTTAAAGTGGGTGCGCGAATAACAATATAAAAATTTAATGTCAACGGTGGGACTCGAAATTAACATTTGCATTTTGTCAATTGAGCTAGATAGGTTACTTGTTTAATGCACAAGAAATTTAAAGCACAAGAAATTTGGATTTACCTCTGTCCCGACTTCACAGGTATCAAGAAGAGATCCAGAGGTGAAGTCCCATAAGCGAACCTGTGCAAGTAAATAAATTATACGCAGGATACTTGGTACTTGTTTTCTTTTTCTTAGGGATGATAAATACTTAGTTCAAAACAAAAGAATGTTAAAAGATAGTCATGAAAATTTGTGAGTATATTCTCACCGTTGAATCACCGCTACCAGAGACTAGAAACCCTGTGGATATTCTGATTGTACACAAAGGCAAGGCAAGGCACGACACAAACCCTCGCCAACATATAGATGATAATGGACACAAGTTTAAGCACACACAACTAATAACACCCATTACTATCATTTTAGTTGGTAAAAATCTGTGTTTTATGTATCTAGAACATGTCCACTTCATCTCTTTATCATTATTCAAATATATCTAGAACATCGCTGTGCCCAGAACTATTCGAATCCTTATCCCTACCGTAGGAGTTTCAACAAATCACTAAATAAATATCATTTGATCACAAGGGAGCAACTCACTCTGTATGACCAAGGCAAAAACATTGGAAATCGTGAGCTCCATCCAGTGGCTTCTTGGGAAAAACAGTGACCTATTAAGGAGAAGTAGCGCAAAGGAAAATAAGAACACAATAGAACATGTGAAAATATAACAAGTTAATTTTTTTTTGTCCCAATAGCTAGAGAAATGGACATACACGAATTTTGAAATCCCGATCAGCAGTAATGATGAACTTCCCATCTGGTGAGAATTCCTGCACGGACATATTTTTTAAGTCTACCTCACTAACTCAGTGGAGAGAGAGAGAGAGAGAGAGTATTGTCAAACTATATTAAAACAAACTTTTGTGGACCCAAAGGAGGTGAATGTAAATCCTTATACTCATTCCGTTTACTAGCAAGAAAAAAATAAACAAAAACATATGATTTTTAAGTAAGGAGTTCTCAGAGAAGATGCCAATATGCTATACTAATCTAATACCTACAGGTACCCTTTGCTGAAAACTGTACCAAGGATGATAATGATATAAGCCATATATTGGGGATGAACAATCGAGAATGACATACCAGGCCAGTAATGATGCTACAATAATGAGAAAGCAGGGGGGACGCTTTCTTTTTAATTGATGGTTGGTTTTCCTGATATCCATCCAGATCCACAACCCAAACAACCCCAAATTTATCTGCATAACACATAAATTTCCCATCATCGCTTATGGCAACTGCGCTCACCCTTTTCTCACGATGACTGTTACGGTAGCAATGTTATGTGAATTCAGTCAATTTTTTTTAAAGAAACAACCATATTAAGGCCATAGTAATTGCGTAACGGATATACTACATCATGTTTTGTGGTTCAACTGTTAGATGAAAAGTGAAATATTTACATAGAAGGAAATAATGTTGCATCTCATTCACAAATGCATTTACACCAGAAATGAAGCATCTTATGTTTGGCAAACGAGAATTATGAATTATGCTACCATAACTACTAAAGCATACACAGTAACCGAACTTCAGAAGCTTACACAGAATATAGACAATGCCACGAGTCTGTGCTCCAAACCTTGACAACTTTGTCGTCTCCAGCAGATAGAAAGAGATTTCCCTTTGCACCATAACATATTGCTCCGATAGAATCTTTATGGGGAGCCTCACCAGGAGTGTCCACCAAAAAAACTGGGAAGCCTTCTCTGTAAAGCAAGAACAATAAACTTATTAATATCTCTCCACACACATGACCACCTCGAGAATAAGATACCCTTAGGCATGCATCAGGGCAAAAATATGTGTCTTATGTCTGCAAGAAACTAACTCCTCTAACAATTTGAATTGGAAGAAAGGATAAAACATCAAATTAAGGCCATGCCAAACAGATTTAATTGCTGATTCTGGTTTCATATCTAGGTATTCAAATAAATTGAATACCTAGGAATCAAAATTCAACAAATTCAATATCTATCAGAAAAAAATCTTAGAAAAATTGGGCAACATTGATTAGTAACTGTAATGGAATTAGGTCATCAAACATGAACTAGGTTTTCCCAAATTAAATTCCGAATAATCAGCTCTACGCTATCAAAACAGAGCAGTTAGTTGAATGTTACAAATGCAAAGATTTCTTACGGAAAGAGCTCGAGATCAACAATCATGGAACCTTATCTATAGAGAGAATCAGAAAAAGAGTTATCAATACCTTGTTCAATTCGGCGGAGAGGGAAGGAGATGTATTTGGGCGTCGTAGGAGATGCTGGCACCACGAATTTCGTCGGAAGGAGATGCCGGCACCACGAGAAGTCGCAGTAGTGGAGAGAGGGAGTGAGAGCGAGGGCGAGAAGAGAAAGGGGAAAAAGAACGACGTGCGGTTTGTCTGGGTTAGGTTAGGTCGCAAAGTAATTAAGGGTAAAGCATACGCCGCTAATACGCCGTTTTATACTAATTTTTTACGATTTAATAATAATTTATGATTAATTGCAACCGAAATTGAATGGAGAATTTGAAACGGAAGTTTATCTGTTTCAAAATCCCTCGCAAAATTAGGCGGATTTCCTCCTTCCAAAATTTTTGCGGCCAATTTTTTTAAGTTCAAAATATATAAATTTTATATTAATAAATGCAACTGAATTTGAAACAGAAAATTGAAACATAAGTTCATCTGTTTAAAAAACCGTTGCAACCCCGAAACATGAAGCGACAAAATGGTTTTCCGTTGCAATATGAGTTGCAATATTAATTGTGCACGTCAATTTTCAATGTGCACTTTTTACTCTGAAACTGATTTCAATTCGGTTGCAAAATTCCGTTTCAGTTGTCCTGTTCTGAAACTGATTTCAATTCGGTTGCAAAATTTCTTTTCAGTTGCCCTGTTTTCTTGTAGTGTATGATTTAAGGTATATGGTTAGGGTATGAGATATATAGGGTTTAGGGGTTTAGTGTTTAGTGTTTAGTGAGTGGTATATATAGAGTTTAGTGTTTAGTGAGTAGTATAAATATGATTTAAGATATATGATTTAGGGTTAGGGTATGGGATATATAGGGTTTAGGGTTTAGTGAGTGGTATAAAATTAAGATATATGATTTAGGGTTAGGGTATGGGTATGGGATATATAGGGTTTAGGGTTTAGAGTTTAGTGAGTGATATATATAAGGTTTATGATTTAGTGTTTAGTGAGTAGTATAAATATGATTTAAGATATACTATTTAGGGTTAGTGTATGGGATATATAGGGTTTAGGGTTTATAAATGTGTGTTTATTTTTTTATTAATTTTTTATTGACTAGTAAATAATATTTTAGACTTTATTTATTACTGATATTTTTTTACAAAAATGTATATAAAAAAGATAGAAAAAAACTAAACAAATGAAAGTATATAAAAGAAAAGAGGAACGAACTATCCTTTATTTATTTTTAGTTTTTATTAATTTTTTATTGACTAGGAAATAATATTTTAGATTTTTTTATTACTGATATTTTTTACAAAAAGGTATATAAAAAAAGATTAAAAAAAACTAAACAAATGAAAGTATATAAAAGAAAGAGGGACGAACCGCCCTTTATTTTTTTATTAATTTTTTATTGACTAGAAAATAATATTTTAGACTTTTTTTATTACTTATATTTTTTATAAATAGGTATATATAAAAAGATAAAAAAAACTAAACAATTTATAGTATATAAATTGTTTAGTAGATAAAAAAACCTATTTTTTACAAATAGATCCGTGCGTACCTCATTGTAAACGGGCCACGGACCAAACAGATCTTTCGATCCGCGGGCCAAAGTCCGATCCGTGCGAACTTCCTTGATTCAAGCCTGCCCCGTACGCAAAGCGGGCTGGGCGGACTACGGCCACGGGCTAGACGGGCCCGAGCCAAACGGGCCACGGGCAACGATCCGTGCGGTCCTCCCACAGATTTAGGCCCATTTTGGCCATCTCCAGTTTTAGGAGACCAATCTGTAATTCTTTTTATTTTTATGAGTTATATAGAGTGGCAATACATGAATTTATCGACATTCAAAAACACTACCGCTAAACATTAAACTGCTAATGTCAATGTGACTTACAAAGAGTAAATGTGAGTTACAAAGAGTGTCAGTGCATATCTATAATACAATAGAGATCACATCTAACCGCCACACAATCGATGGCCAAGATTGAGTTTGAGAAAACATAACTGGTGGCTAGGATTGAATATGAAAAATAAATTTGTTTTTAACTTCCCACTCTGCTACAACGGTTACTACCTCTCTAACCGCCACACAAAGAGTGGTTCAGATTTAATCTCTCAAAAGACAAAGAGCGGCCTAGATTTAAAGTTGAAAAAAAACATAAAAAAACTCCCCTACACCGGTTACTAACTAATATAAATAATTAATAATTTTTATTAACAAAATTGAATTTTACTATGTTGACAGTTAAAAAATAATTATTAATTTTAAGTATTAAGCTAAATGGTGAATTTACTAACAAATATTTTTTGTACTGTGCTATTGCTTGCTTGATAATGTCTATTTTGCTTGGTTTATATTTTTGTAGAACTTTTGCTACTCATGGATCTAATGGTGAAAAAATAACAATTTTTATAATTGAATAAAAATATCTAAATTTTCATAAAATTATGGTCAAAATTTGATTGAGTTGACCATTAAAGTCAAAGTGATCTAAATTTTTCGAGACGGAGGAAGTATTTGTTTTTATAATTGAGTTGACCATTAAAGTCAAAGTGATCTAAATTTTTTGAGATGGAGGGAGTATTTGTTTTTATAATCTGTTGCAAATAAAAAAAATATGATGTTATATTTCCAAGTCATATATCATGGACATCTTTTTTTTAGGGACAAATTGATCATTTCACATGACATATTATCCGAAGTTAGTTACATGACTAACTTCCGTTAGTCAAAATGCATATTTTGACCTTAATTTAACGCAATACTCACTCTACTTCTATTTCGAATTATCTTACCAACTTTGTCATCTAGAGCGTCTTATTGATAAGTCTCATTTTCTATGAACAAAAGTATATAATATTTATTTATTAATGGGACTCACTTTTAATACTTATAATGACTATCGCCTTACTATTTTCTATCTCATTTTCTCCCTCCTACCCACTCACAACACCTCAGTGTATCTTCGAATGGAAAAATCCTCATGGGAGGATGTAAGTTTTTGTGTCATTGTTGTAAATTAAGTAGAAAGAAAAGAACAAAAGGGAAACATAATCAAGAAGCAACAATTTTGAGAGCCAAGAAAAAAGGTAAATTCCTCCAAACATATCTATAAAAAAAACCCTACAATACACGAACAAACAAAATTGAGAAAAAAAAAATAATACACGTCAATTGCAGTCATGCCTATGATTAGTTGTCTTTTTATTTTGGAGACTGTATATATTGAATAAGAATACAAGGGTGGATGGGTGTTGTTGTTTTTTTAGGTTAAAAATGAATAGAAGAGTGAGTGTATGAAGTTTACATAAAGGAGTGTAGGGTTGGGTGGGTTACATAGTAACTAGTATAACACCCGTGCGTTAAACGCACGACCAACAAACTGTAAGAAATAACGAAAACAAAATAAAAAAAATTGCTAAAAATGTCATTAAAAATATTCATAATGGAATTAACAATAACAACTACAAATTTTGAAAATTTTCTTTGTAAACAACATTTGTTGTTTCGTGATGGAAATTGATAAAGTTTTCTATTATTGCTTGTCTCAAGAATATTCCCTGAATAAATAACCATCTCAAATTTATCAATGAAACATTTAAAATAAAATGTAAAGGAAAATAAAGATTATCGTACCATTAGATAAATCCAATAATGGTTGAGGAGAGGAAGGGCAACAATTATTTTGACTTCCACCTGTTGTTATATTATGTTCCAAAAAATTATTTTCGGTATTGTAATATATGAATTAGATACTTTTGAAATATAAAAAATGTGGCCCAAATATGCTTCAAAACAATTAGAATCATACCAATATAGCACATTATAATAAATTTTGTTATAGACAATTTTTAAATAAAAACAGCTAGTACATACAATATATTTATTTATTTTTATGTAAAAAAATTGTTAATTGAATAAAGGGAACAAAAAGAATATGTAAGAGTCTATACATGTCTATCTAAAATTTAATTTCGAATAAATAACTATGCTCAAGGAAACCACATAATATTAATAACTATCATGAAAGTCTTGAGTTCTACATGCAAACACATAATTTGATCATTAAGGCATTTATGTGTTTGCTACTGCAAATACTTCAAAAAGTTTGATTTCTTTAAACATATAACAAGTTCACCAAGTAACTTTCGAAATCCCTTTAAACTTCAGAACACGTCTTGAAAGAGTTCATGATCAAACCCCATCAAAATCTTTAATAGATGGAAGAAGTGCATCGAGGCATGGTACGTAACATTTCCGCACGATACAGAAGCTAACTGCATCAGCGAATCTCAAGTTGATTCAAAGATTAGTGTTATAAACAACAGGATAAACCTTGTAAAATGATAATTCAGCAGGACTGAAACTGATAAGATAAATCATAAAAACATGAAATTCAGTATTTCACTTTCAAATAGGGAAACTTAATTTTAAAAGGAGAAAATGGTTACCTCAGAAATTCGTTTCTGAATCAGATCTTCAAGGGATTCAGTAACTTCCTCCGTAATCACAGGCGCTGCTTTCACATTGCGTTGATAATCAAGAACAACCTCTAATGCACTATCCTTTGGCCTTTTAGCAGCAGTTATCTATTACCAGATCCAATTATTTAACTTTTTTATTTGTATTTTCAACATTGTTTCAATCCAAAATACAAGAACATTCGGGGGGAATTAGAAGAACGTATTATCTAGTAGTATAATTAGAGATAAGAACTGTTACCTCCCCCTGCATGGTCCACGTTTTTGGCTCCATGTCTGCCTTCTCCATTTCCTCTATTTTGGAACGTTGTTTTTGAAGATTCTTCTCGTGGGTTGAAAGAGGTTCATTCTTCTGCAGAAGTAGAAAACAAGCAAGCTTCAATATGTTAACTAAAAATACCAGTATAAATAGTGCATAATATGCATAGATATTAGAAGCATCACATTACCTGATTATCAGCATCCATCTCATCATCTTCTTCATCTCCGGAGTTTGAACCATCAGATTCCTCAATCAGTTTAGACTTTCTCTTCTTATCAGTCATCTCATCATCCTTTTCATCAGCGACATCTAAATCATTAACTTCCTGAATCCATTTAGGTCTTCTCTTCTTATCAGTTTTTTTATCACTTTCTTTTCTAGCACCATAAGGTGTTCCCTTCTTATCTTTTTTCTTATCACCAAAGAAGTCCTCATATCTACACAAGTACAATAAGGCCCTTATAAAACATTGACAAGTAAATGCATCAAATAAAGGTGTATTTTTAAAAAAGATATGTTGAGAAATTGTTGCTGTGCTGCTAGATTACTATAAACTGGGAAGTTCGGGGAGATGGGTCGAGAAATGCTGGTTAACTTTTACAGTGGTTTCAGATAACATCAAGATGCTCAACTATCTTTAACAGACAAGGAAAGGATAAACGGTAGACAAATGCATTATTGTTCCTTAGATCCTCCCAATACCGAACTGAAATTAACAGCAATAACCTACTCTGCAATTTTCCATCCTGGAAAAGCATTAGTGTTGATTGAAGAAAGCAACTCACATTGACATAACTACTACTTGAAGTAAAGTAAGGAATAAGAAAACAGCACCTGACATCTTCCTCAGCTTCTTCATCATCCTCTTCGAGCCCAAACTACAAAAGCAAGTTCAATTGCTAAAATAAGTGCAAGACCATCTTTTTACCAATAAAATCAACCAAATTACAAAAAGGACAACCATCTATTTTGTACTTAAATATAAATAAAATCAAATAACCCAGCCATTGTGACAAATACATAAACGCAAAATGCATATCCTCACCTCATCAACTTCGTCCATCTTCTTCATCCTCATTTTCCACTCTTTTGACAGTCTTTTTCTTTGTTGTGCCATACTCTCTAGCTTCATCATCCTCTAAATACTCCTCTAATTCATTTATCTTCAAAAACGTATCTTCAACACCGACATGGCTGCCCGCCTCCTTTTCCCTATCTTCTTCATCCTCCTCTCCCTCGTTTTCACTCTCCTCTTCGTCATCTTCATCCACATTGAAATCCTCCAAGTCCAATTCTAAGTCGTTGTCTTCATCTTCAACCCCATTGTCAATTTTCTCAACTGCCTTAGCCTTCGCCTTGCCTACCTTTTCTGGCTTGCCAGCATCAGCTTCCCCATTACAAGTGTTTATCTGCAATCAACATGAAAAATCATTGTCACAACAAATCGGTCAATAAACACTCTTTAAGCAAATAAGCTGTGAAAAAAATAAAATACCAACGAAAAAAAAGTTACAAAAATTATTGTTACCAATGGATCTTCAAATTTAGAGCTGGAATATTTCCACTTCTAAGGGATGTATATGTGTGTAGACTGAAGAGAGAGAGATTCATATAGTACCGACCATCTGATGATTGTTTGACATTAAAAATCATGTCACTTTTTAACCCTATGCGTTGTTTTGGCTTTCTGCCGGCAGTCACCCAGCAACTTCTGCACTTGATGGATAAATGAAAATGTTCTGTTACATGTTTTTCAAAAATAAATTGATCACCAACAAAGGATTAGGTTTCCTAGATAGCTAACACTCTACTTTTAATGGAATGTAGAAAACAAAGTTTTCACATTTGCTTACCTTTCTAGTGGCCCAAAATTCAGCCTCTGACAGAACCCCTACGATCACAAATTGCTTATGAAGTTTCTGCAGCTCATTGTAAGACAAATTAAGTGCCTAGCGCAATAAAGATCTAACACTTCTGGAAGTAATTCATAACTTAAAATATGCAAAACATTGGTCAGAAATGAATCAAGTTAACAAAAAAAAAATTCAAAATGCACTCTTTGGTTAGAACAGATGAACATAATTGTTTATCCAACTGACAGTGATTATATCAAGCAAACAATTACATTTCTCAAACACTGATCCATTGATAAAATGAGATAAATACTCCATCGAATAACCCAACAATAGAGTGAAAATAGAGCTAAATAAGAATACAGTAAATACACATACAATTTACGTCAACTTAAATCGAAATCTCTGTGGGGCATTTCATCAAACAGGTCATGGGTAGCCTTTGGCACTGAATAAAAAGTAATCTACCATGATTTCTTCATTGGTTTCTTAGTTCCATTAACTACAAAGAGATTGAAAGTTATAAAAATGTCGTTAATGGGTGCAGATAATTGTAGAGAGAGAGAGCGGTCGCATGGGAGAGAAGGCATACCTGCTTACGGCTGCTGTGGGAAGAAGAGAGAGAGGTAAAAACAACCATGGCAGATGAGATAAGGGGAGGTGACGACGACTTTGTTGTTGTAGAAAAGGCCCGGATATTTTTGGGGAAGAGGGAGCGATGCCTTGCAAAGTTCCCAAAATGTCTTCATCCCTGAATAGGTGATACTCTTTGTCCCAACAGCCACAACTTTCCCAGAGTTCAACTTGGAAGATTTCTCCGGGAGAAGGATTCTGGTGGATGTTTTTGATGGGGCGAAGATCTTCTCAATCAAAACACGGTTAAGAGATGGGATCAATCGTTTCGCCATTGTAGGGAGATCTAGGGTTTAGCTTGGAAATGGCGATCTGCGTTTGTGGGTTAAATGAGCGAGAGAAGATGAGTAGGGAGCGATGCCTTGAGACGGGAATGTTTTTGGGAAGAGGAAGTGATGCCTTGAGAAGAGAGGGAGTCATGCCCGAAGGAGAGAGAGAGAGAGAGAGAGAGAGAGAGGTGGGGGCGGCCAAGGCAAGGCGACGATGAGCATTCTGGAATGTTCCAAATGTAGGCGGGAAAAGGATTGTGCCAAAGTGACTTCGCTTGTTATTTAGTAATAGATAGTTGGAATGAGTGTTTTGAATGGAAGAGGGGTGGGATTGGGAAGTGGTTGATGAAACAGATTGACGAGGGTACTAATTCGGTTCTTCTTCAACTCTTAAAACTTTTGTAAGTATAATCAAATTTAGTGCACATAATTTGCATAATGTTATGATATTATCTAATAAGCATTTTCTTTTCAGTCATGGGACACCAACTCAATCTCATATAAGGCCGGATGTGATATTTTCATGCAATAAGTAACATATATTTCAGCTTTGGAACGAGTACTTTTATTCATCAAGTCAAACTTTCTTGAAAGTGCTGAAAAGTTTGGGGAGATATCTTATAAGGTGAGCTTGATATTGTTATTCAGGAATGTTTGTAATTTGTTTCCATGTCTTTACTTAGCTTTGTTATTGCAGGCACTCAGAATAATTGATATACTTGGTCAAGATTTTATTTTTGATAGTGTATCATTTTAGAGCATGATTTCTCTATAATAATATTGGAAGTTTGGAAAACAGCAACTCAAAGGATAGTGAGCGGGTTTGAGGTTACATGAAAGAGGGTGAGGTAAGGGGTGAGGGGAAAGAGGAAAGTGGGTGGGGGTTGGGATTATGTAATTCGGTTAACTTTAGTTAATTGAAATCATACTTAATTTCTTATAATTTTCTTTTTGGTTATAATAATAAAATTGTATTTTATCAATCTTATTTTGGCTATATTGTAGAATGT
This sequence comes from Adenophora triphylla var. japonica, assembly GCA_022495995.1. Taxonomy (NCBI): domain Eukaryota; kingdom Viridiplantae; phylum Streptophyta; class Magnoliopsida; order Asterales; family Campanulaceae; genus Adenophora; species Adenophora triphylla. The sequence continues at coordinate 848,307 of JAFEMH010000098.1, read as the reverse complement.
GATTTTACTTTCTATTTTTTTTTTGTAACAAATACCAAAGAGACAGATTTATTTTTGAAATGTTCAATTAAAAATCAGGAACTATTATGTATGTAATGGATCATTAATACTGTCACCGTGCCTTAGCACGGATAGGGAAGTACTAGTGTTTTATTAATACAAGTCAATGTGTTATTGAGCGCATACACGAAAATGAACGTAACTTTTGACTTTGTATGAACTACGAAACCCACATAATCGAACAAAATTTCGAGATCTTCAAAAGTGATCGGACTTTGCCCTTTGGTATAGAGTTTAAAAATATACTCCCTCTATCTCAAAATGATCTCCCCAAATTTTTAGTTGTTACTACGAACGAATTTTGAGTCATAATTATAAACTGATTTAATTATCCTAAGGAAATCTAAAACTTGTCATTGATAGTATTGTTGATGGTGTAACAATAACAAGTTTTAAATTTTCATTTGTATAATTAAATCAACCTAAAGTTATTGCACAAAGTTTCTTTGTAGTAACTGCAAAAAAAGTGAAAATATCATATTGGAACGAAGGGAGTAAAATATACTTATCTTTTAGACCCTCAAACGGGCTCCCGAAGTTTTTATAGGTGGCAGTGTTAAAAGAATCCTAATGGTAGTGTTAAAAAGTGTAAGTGTATTTGGTTTGTTAGTGCAAGTGCATGTGTTATCAGTGGTGAATCTAGGATTCATGGTGAAGGGGGTTAACTTCAAAGTTTTTTTTCTCGATATACAAGGTCGTCAGATCCTTTAGCTAAGCAATCACTGCAATATTAGCGCAACAACAAAAGTTTCAAATGAAAAGCTAAAGGCACCCAAATGAAGATATGCTAAAATAAAATATAAAATCAGATTAGTAAAAACCAAAAACAAAAAAGGCATATAAAGCCTATTTTTTCACATGAGTTCAAAGTTTAATGATATAAAAAGAAGAGTGTTTGTACAAGTGGTTTCCTATTTTATATCTTCGTGAAATACTTCATAATATCATCATTTTCAATTTTTCTAAAAATTTCATCCTCTACAAAAATCACCGAACAATCATTCAACCAAGTATCTCCCATTTTATTACGTAACGACGTCTTGATGAGTTTCATCGCTGAAAATACTCTCTCAACAATTGCAGTTGCAACGGGCAAGAGTAATGCAAATTTGAGGAGCAAATAAACTAAAGGTTAAATTGTATCCTTTTTCTTTGCAATCATCAATTAAACAAGTTCACAAATCCCCTTCACATTGGTAAATTCAACATCGCTACGCATATCTATAATGTATGTGTCAAGTTCATTTGAAAGATCACTGCGCTCTTTCTCTCGTTGCGACCTGGAACCACGGTCGAGTAAATTTATCCACGATGTTGCCTGAGTTGGATCTCGACAAAGTAGAAACTGAAGATTGTTAAGCCGCCATATCTACAGAAGACACAAAAACAGGGGAATCAGTCCTAGTCGAAGTATGTTGCGAACTACCTATGGGCGACCTAGATTTCCCTGTGAATGTTAGCCTCTCTCTAGTAAATGGGGGTTTATTAGATTTAATGTAAAAGATTATCAGGTGGTATATCAGTTTATTGAACAGACGAAAACGAATAACCCGTGGATCATCCGCCTTTAAATCCCCCATACTCTCACCAACAGGAAACCCTACCTCGTCATAGAACAAGTTCCACCTGTCTAAAATGGTAATGGACTCCTATCTGGTCAATTTCCTTCATGTACCCTCTAACCTTTTATAAATTCTAAGGTTTATGGAGTTATACACATATCTTACATCTAGCTCGAAGCCGAAGGTACTAGCAATGGCGGAATAAAAGGATAAACTTGAAATTAAACCTAAGTACAGAGAAATTGAGGGGTACCTTTATGATTTGAGAAGAAGTGAAGTTCAAACAACGAACAAAATGCTTGATTACCCCGGAAATCAAAGCCCTTGCTATTTGCTCTTACTGGGTATTTGAGTATTTTTGGAGATTGTAAAGTTCTAAAAGGAAAGGGATTCTTCCTTTTATACTCCTCCTTTTCCTTACCTAAATTGGAAAGGGTAGGGGACATAACCGTTTGTTATGTCAGTTATTGCTACGCAACGGTTCCCAAGACAGTTTTTCAATCGCCATAATCGTACCATTGACGGAAATTAAGGCGCATCAAACAGCGTATCCAACCGTCAAATGTCAATGATCGAGAGCGACCTGCATCTACTCAGTCGACCATCCAACAGAGAGCTCCACAAGCCATCAGATAATTTTTTTATAATTTTCTGGTCGACAAAGTCAACACAGAAAGTTGGGGGTCACTGAACGGAATAAAAGTGACGGGCTATGCCCAACGAACAAAGCCAAACATTCATGACATCACAAAGACACTAATTGAATGGGTCAGTTCAGTTACCATAACGCCCGCGACCCAACGGCAAATATCAGTTGACCTAGCATTTTGTCCGACCATCATTGATCTCGATCTAGCTCCGTACGATATACGATCATCAACTTATTAAATTTCAAATGGAGTATGGGAAGTATTTAAGAAATAACCTCCAGAAGTCTCTTAGAACATTTCTTATGACAAAAATTTAATATTATATACTCCCTCCGTCCCATACCTAGGTGCCTAGTTTGATTTTGGCACCTAGTTTGACCAAACAACTACGAGAAATTGATATATTATAATTAAATTTTAAAACTTTTAATTGTTAGTGTTGTTAGTAATAAATCAATAACAATTTTTAAAATTTCATCAAAATGTTTTAATTTTTCGTAGTTGTATGATCAAACTAAATGCCAAAGTCAAACTAGGCACCTAGGTATGGAACGGTGGGAGTATTTACTGTTAACCTACACTGTTTTTTTAGTTTTAGGGGAAGTATTTGAGAAGTAAGCTCCAGAAGTCTCTTAGAACATTTCTTATGACAAAAATAGCAACATCCTTCAACCATACGAGGTTGCATACGTTGGCAGCGGTGGAGTTCTCCGTTGGACACGTAGTTGTTGCTTTAAATGTATCTTTGGAAACATTGTATTATCCATGCCATGTAGGATTTGTCATGTAGGATTCATAGCACGTGCCAGCCCATTCAATTTCTTTTCTACTTCACCCACGTAGCTGTTTCGAAGTGGCACTTCTCCATTCCAATGATGCCAACAATTAAATTAAACAGTATGGAGTATCCCACAAATATCACATGTGGCTTTAAATATTTAGGAATATATAGTTACTTACTAGGATCATAGTTGGCATCCACGTAAGCTTCTCCCGTACTGTATATATACTCGTCTCCTTCACTCCCCCATAGGCCATAGCCACCAATTTTTTTTAAATATGCAGTTTCTTCGTTCTTGAATCGTGATGGGATACCTCATTTTTCTTCTAAATCTTTGAAATACCATTAAAACCCCCACTTACAATGCGCAATTCCGAACAATCCTGGACTCCCGCCATTGCCGACAAAGCTCCGGCTCCGGCTCCGGCGGATAAATGGGTCAAAGTTATTGGAATTCTATCCGCCGACTATGTCAATTCCGCCATGATCGCAGCTTTCAAGCACGTGCTCTCCCATGGGCCACAATTTGAGCAATCAGCCTGCCCAGAAGTTGCTGATGAAGAAATTGTGGTGCTGGTAGTTCCGGAACCGGAGATGTGTTTGTTCTGCAGGATCGACGGTTGTTTGGGGTGCGATAATTTTGCGGCAAAGGAAAATGATGGTAACTATAAGGGAATAATAAAGAGGAAAAGGAAAGAATACAGGGGAGTGAGACAGAGGAGGTGGGGAAAATGGGCAGCTGAGATTAGGGACCCTTGGAAAAAGGCAACGGTGTGGCTTGGGACCTTCGAGACGGCGGAGCAAGCCGCCAGAGCTTACGACAGGGCGGCCATTGGGTTCAGAGGAGATAAAGCCAAGACCAATTTTTCTCCGGCAGAGTACCCGGACTTGAGCACAAGACCAATATCCAGCAACAGTTAATTAATGAAAGCAGAGGCAGGCGGAATCCAATTTGGTACTACTAGTAGTATATGAGTTGATCTTTTATCGACTTTAGGTGTTAAATTTTGGTGAGAAGTCGTTCAAGTTATCTAATTAATGTAGTTTCTCTAAGACCATTTATAGTGATTTATAGATCAAATTTTTTCAACATCCACTTTTACAATCTACATCAGCTTTTCTTTTTTTTACCTAATAATTAATTATTTCATTCAATTTTTAACCCTACAATAGTTAAAAATTAAAACAGTGTAAAAAAAAAAACATAATTTATGTTTTTGAGAAGAATATAAGTATTAGAAGGATTAAAAAAGAAAGATCCAGAAGGGTCTTAGAAGATTGGTTGTTACAAAACTCCAAGACACAAAATTTTAAGGTTTTGACCGTACGTGCAACCATGCATGCAAATTGTTTACGCTGGTAGACTTCTTTTTTCGCCACGTGGGTCTTCAGGAATGAAGCATTGAGTAAACTTTCCATAAATAATTTTCTTATCTTCTGCAACTAATGTCATACGTGGCAATGACCCATTAGCCTCCGTAAGCAACACTAATGCATCAATGCTGGCAGCTACGTCAGTTCCCTCCAATTGTTACATCAGTTCCCTCCAATTGTTACATAGTTTTAGGTGGTGATGGCCAAACGGATCGGTCCGTTCTGATCTGTTTCGTGTGAACCAATCTGCGGACGGGGCGGGTTAAAGCCCGTCAGCTTGTTTGATGAAACGGGCCTAAACCCGGCCCATCCCGCCAGTCCAAGCCCGCCCATTTGATCCGAATTTGAAGATTTACGGTCCAAACAGGTTTTTCTATTTTTTTAATTTTTTTTTAATAAGGTCCGTACGGACTAGTATTTATTTATTTTTATTTTTTTATTAATTTTTTATTAACTAGGAAATAATACTTTAGATTTTATTTATTACTAATATTTTTTTAAAAATGTATATAAAAAAAGATATAAACAAATAAACAAATGAAAGTATATAAAAGAAAAGAGGGACGGACTATCCTTTATTTATTTATATTTTTTATTAATTTTTTATTGATTAGAAAATAATATTTTAGACTTTTTTATTACTGATATTTTTTTAAATATAGGTATATAAAAAAAGATAGAAAGAAACTAAACAAATGAAAGTATATATAAAAGAAAAGAGGGACGGACAATTCTTTTTTTTATTATTTTTTTATTAATTTTTTATTGATTAGAAAATAATATTTTTGACTTTTTTTACTCCCTCCCTTCTAGAGTAAGATTTTTAGTGTTTTTTTTTTTTTTTTTTTTTTTTTTTGTCAGAAGTAACTTTAAGCAATATGGTAAATACTTTAATATTTTTAAAGGTTAAATTATTATTATTATTAAATATTTTTCTCTTAATTATTACTATTATGTAATATTCAATTATCAATAATATTAGTAAACATTTCTTTACATATATGGTAATGATTTAGAATATGCATGGAGTTTAGGATATGTAATATAGGATTTAGGGTATAAGATATATGATAAATGATTTAGATATGGCATATAGTTTAGAATACGATTTATGAGGTATATGATTTAGGGTCTAGGGTATGGGGTATAAATATGATTTAAGTTATAGGGTTAGGGTTAAGGTTAGAGTATAGGCTTTATAGGATTTAGGGTATAGTGGTATATACTATAAGGTTTAGGTATAGGAGTATATACTCTAGAGTTTAGGTATATGATTTAGAGTTTAGAGTTTAGGTTTTAGGGTATAGGGTATAAATATGATTTAAGGTATATGGTTGGGGTATGCGATATACTCCCTCTGTCCCATAAGTTTTAAGAAAACTTTCTATTTTGGGCGTCCCATAACTCTTAAGAAATCCCAAAAAGGAAACCTTAAATCACTATTCTCTCCACTCATTCTCTCTCCTACATTATTTTAATACTCACAACACATTATAATTTACTATTCCCTCCACTCATTCTCTCTCCTATTTAATTTTTCACACTCACAACACTTCTTCCACTCATTCTCTCTCCTAATACTATAATAATATTTCTTAATTCCCGCGCAAAATGGAATCTTCTTAAGCTTAATGGGACGGAGGGAGTATAGGGTTTAGGGTTTAGTGTTTAGTGAGTGGTATATATAGGGTTTAGAATTTAGTGTTTAGTGAGTGATATAAATATGATTTAAGATATATGATTTATGGTTAGGATATGAGATATATAGGGTTTTGGGTTTAGGGTTTAGTGAGTGGTATATATAGGTTTTAGGGTTTAGTGAGTGGTATAAATATGATTTAAGATATATGATTTAGGGTCAGGGTATGGGATATATAGAGTTTAGAGTTTAGTGAGTGATATATATAAGGTTTAGAATTTAGTGTTTAGTGAGTAGTATAAATATGATTTAAGATATACTATTTAGGGTTAGTGTATGGGATATATAGGGTTTAGGATTTATAAATGTGTGTTTATTTTTTTATTAATTTTTTATTGACTAGTAAATAATATTTTAGACTTTATTTATTACTGATATTTTTTACAAAAATGTATATAAAAAAGATAGAAAAAAACTAAACAAATGAAAGTATATAAAAGAAAAGAGGAACGAACTATCATTTATTTATTTTTATTGACTAGAAAATAATATTTTAGACTTTTTTTATTACTGATATTTTTTACAAAAAGGTATATAAAAAAGATTAAAAAAAAAAAAAACTAAACAAATGAAAGTGTAAAAAAGAAAAGAGGGACGAACGAACCATCCTTTATTTTATTAATTTTTTATTGACAAGAAAATAATATTTTAGACTTTTTTTATTACTGATATTTTTTACAAATAGGTATATAAAAAAAGATAAAAAAAAACTAAACAATTTAAAGTATATAAATTGTTTAGTAGATTAAAAAAAACCTATTTTTTACAAATAGATCCGTGCGTACCTCATTGTAAACGGGTCAAAGGGCCACGGATCAAACGGATCTTTCGATCCGCAGGCCAAAGTCCGGTCCGTGCGGACTTCCTTGATCCAAGCCCGCCTCGTACGGAAAGCGGGCTGGGCGGACTATGGGCCACGGGCTAGACGGGCCCGAGCCAAACGGGCCACGGGCAACGATCCGTGCAGTCCTCCCACGAATTTAGGCCCATTTTGGCCATCTCCAGTTTTAGAAGACCAATCTGTAATTCTTTTTATTTTTATTAGTTATATAGAGTGGCAATACAAGAATTTATTGACATTCAAAAACACTACCGCTAAACACTAAACTGCTAATGTCAATGTGACTTACAAAGAGTAAATGTGAGTTACAAAGAGTGTCAGTGCATATGTTTTATTAATACAAGTGAATGTATTATTGAGCGCATACACGACAATGAACGTAACTTTTGACTTTGTATGAACTACGAAACCCACATAATCAAACAAAATTTCGAGATCTTCAAAAGTGATCGTACTTTGCCCTTTGGTATAGAGTTTAAAAATATACTCCTCTATCTCAAAATGATCTCCCCAAATTTTTAGATGTTACTACGAACGAATTTTGAGTCATAATTTTAAACTGATTTAATTATCCTAAGGAAATCTAAAACTTGCCATTGATAGTATTGTTGATGGTGTATCAATAACAAGTTTTAGATTTTCATTTGTATAATTAAATCAATCTAAAATTATTGCACAAAGTTTCTTTGTAGTAACTGCAAAAAAAAAGTGAAAATATCATATTGGAATGAATGGAGTAAAATATATCTTTTAGACCCTCAAGCGGGCTCCCGAAGTTTTTAAAGGTGCCAGTGTTAAAAGAATCCTAATGGTTCGTGCATCCTTTGGCTTTCATAGCTAGGGTATAGGTGTCCAGATGGGTTTTTGGGCAGGCAGTTCCATCAAACAGTTCCAAGCTAGGCATCACGAACTTGTGGGGTAAAGGCATAATAGAATCAGGATCTGTGGGCCGGAGAGCAGCCTTCTTTCCTGTCAGCTCGGCAATCTGTGCTTTCATTTCCTTGTGTTATTCCATGAACCAAGCCAGATGAGGGTCATGTGGTGGAGCCGTAGCGTTCAAACCAGTGGCTGAGCTGGAGAGAGGAGTTACCATTGGCGATACACTGGTGGAAGGGATGGCCGGTCCGGGGACATAGATGAAAACCTGTCCTTGGCCCAAATTACCCTGGGGAGTGTAAGTAGGAGCCTGGGCAAAGGGATAGAACCCAGCGGCTTGCTGTTGACTTCCAATTGGCAAAGAGGGTGGTGACAGACCTGAGGTGGTCGGGTAGCTCGGGTTCCCGGGGTGAGACTCATAAGTAGGCTTAAATGCGGGCTGTGGTCCCTGGTTGTTGAACTGCATGCCTGGCTGTGGTGATGGTGTATAACCGGGAGGATACTGCGGTCCTGGTGATTCTGATGAGACTGGGATGGGGGCTTGCTGGCCCATTGGACCTTGAGTGAGAAATGGGTTTGTAGAAGCTGGCGAGGTGTTAGGGGCAGCTGGACCAACATCATTTTGAGGAGGGGCACCTGACTGTTGTCCTAGACCAAACTGCAGTGGTGGCATTACAGATTGTTGTTGTGGTACTCTGAACTGTTGTTGTGAAGGTCCGGGCTGATCGGTTCCAAACTGAGGTGGGATCCCAACTTGCTGTGGCATTCCGAGGTACCCCCAACCATGGGAAGACATTCCGTACTGATTTTGTCCCCACTGAGGAACTGCGAATTGGCTTGTCCCACCAGACTGGATGGGCCCAGTAGCCTGTGGTTGAGGAGCTGGCTGACCCATAGATCGAGAAGCATGGGTTCCGGCAGCGGTGCCATAGGAGGCTGGCGGTGGCATCCTGGAGTAGTCAGGGCGACCGAGAGTGGGATTAGGGTCCTCCTCTTCTTCCACGGTGAAAGTGCCGTCGGGATTAAGACTGGCGGCCAAACCATGGCTCCTAATAGCCTCCAGAAGGCTGTTCATCTGTGCTTCCTGTCGCAGTCTCATTTGTTCGGCCAACTGATTCCACTGCTGTTCTGTCTGGGGAGTCCCGGGAGGCGGAGTGGTGTTGTCCCCATTGTTACCAGCTGATGCAGACATTCTGAAAATCGGAGTTGAGGCAAACGGTGAAGCTGACGATGCGCTTGATTCTTCCCAACTAGCCAGACGGTGACCCGGTGTGAGTACCCCGATCCGAACTCGTGTTTTTGGGTCCGCTTTCCATGGTTGGCATTAATTTTGGGCTCATTTATTTGCTAAAGTGCATTTTGAGCCTAAATTATCCATTCATATATTTGATCCATTGGGCCTGCCTTCCTGCGGCCCAGCTTGTCATAAAGTTGACCGGTGTCATCCGACACAGGACGACCCCCAAGGCGGTGGAAACTCCATGTCGTACGACATAGGAGCTCCCTTCAGCATGCCTATAAATAAAGGGCTTGGCTGATCATTTTAAAGGGGGGGACTTTGGGAAGTAAGGTCACTCTGCTAAAATAGAGACTCACTCTCTCTCTTACACACACACACTCACCTCCCTCCTCATACATACACACATCCAAGCCAAGGTCCTAAGAAGGATCTCCTTTGTTGGTGTTTTGAAGGGGTGAACACCATACTATTGGTGCTTCTACCTTGTGGACTACAATAGGTAGTCCCTAAACTCTCTCTCTCTCTCTCTCTCTCTGATTACATCTTTCATTCTCCTTTATTTTCCGTTGCATGCTTATATTGTTCAATAACATGTGAATATTTGAGATTTTGCATGACAAAGGTGGTGGAGATGTGAATCTTCAATATTCACATCTCCTCACCTCAGATCTGGACATTTGGTAGCCTTAGTTGCATTAAAGTTTGCATCTTGGTTTGACTTGTTTGAGTTAGGAGGTGATGGCTACATAATAATGGCCAAAAACATGTGATTCTTCACGTTTGGTCATTAAAGCCATGTGATCCTCCCACAATACTCACGTAGTATTGTTATTATACTGTTTCCAGTTGGTATTATGTGTTAGTTTCGTGTTTTGAGCAAGGTGGGATCAATCTGCTGAAAGGCACTGAAATAGGACACCTATGTCGGACGACACAGGACACCTAAAGGAGTCCTGTGTCATACGACATAGAGCTCCTAGAAAGCTGTTTGGCTTTCAGTGACTTCAGATCTACCCATATTGATCCCCTTTGTGATTTAAAGTTGTGTTTAAGTAGTTTTTAGTTTGTTAATCACTATTTGGGAAGTCTGAGATCTGTTTGGGTGAAACCTGATGATGGAGGCGGTTCTGTCGTCCGACACAGGACAACCTCATGTGTCCTGTGTCATACGACATCCGTATCACCAAAAGTCAATTTTGACTTTGCTCACTCCAATCAACCCCAAGTTGATTCCAGACCCTAAATAGTGTCTCTCCTTAGTTAAAATAGTCTTGTTTTAATTCTAGAATAGCTTTGGTGTTGTAAGAGACAACCTGGACAGGATGTCTTATGTCGTCCGACATCCCTCTTCTGAGGAAGTCCTGTGTCGGACGACATCCGAATTCCCTGGACAGACTGTCTCATCTCATGCCTTGTAATGCAAGTCTTCGTTTGTAAGGGTGTGGCCCCCTTTCATGGTTCACAAGTTGTATCCAGTTTCAATACCATCAATGAAATCCAAATTTGCATGCCTTGTTTGTTGACACAAATTGCACACACTTTGAATGATTATAATTGTCCATTGTTTGATTGAAAGTCTCGAAAGAGGCGATGTGGGTGAGCTCCATATTCTCTTCCCACATCGTAACTTGACCCCCGGACCCATTTTCTCATTTCCGAAGGTTTTTCAATGTTTTCCTTAAAAACGGCGTGGCAACTCCCAAAAATTAAAAATAATAAGTTGCTTTTAACCAAAGAAAAGCGATGATTTTTTCGGAGGGCGTTCATTCAGTGGCGACTCCGCTGGGGACTACATTAAAAAGCTTTTATTTTTAAAAATAAAAAAAAGGAATGATACTTGGTATATAGGTGGAAACCATTAAATTTCCTGTATCGCTTCCTAATCCGAGGCTTGGGATAAATTGTGGTCTAACGATCCCACGTACCGGTATCATTCTTCTTTTTTTTTTTTTTTTGAAAAAAAGAAAAAGCTTTTCTTAAGAGGGTCTAACTTTCTTTAAATCAACTTGGACAATTTTCTCATTCTCTTTGTGTATGATTTGTGCCATTGTGTGCTCCTATGTGCCTTGCCATGCTTCTGTGCCTATATGCTTTTTATACCTTGATATGATGGTATTTTGGTGTTGGGGCTTCCCCCTTGTGCTGTTTGCTTGGCTCTGTTGGTTAGAACTCCTATGTCGGACGACATCCCTTTCATGGGAAGTCCTGTGTCGGATGACACAGGAAGGCAGTGCAGGGACAGTTTCAGTTGATCAGTTGGACATGGCAGAATGATTCTGAGACGCAGCTGCTGGTTACTTCTTGGCATTTGGGGCAGTCCCCTTTTGTCGTGCTTTGGACTCATTCTTTTTCCTTTTTGCATACTTATTGCATTTTGAAAAAAAAAATCTTTTTTACAAAAAGAAAGCAAAAAATATTTTCCTAGAAGATACCTTCACACTACTCGCACGCTACCTGCACATAGAGTTAGAACCCAGGAGTGTACGGACGGCATCGCGGACAGTGACTTGTTTCGCTTATGCTTGAGCGCCTAAAGTCCTCCCAGCCTATAGAGTATTAGGAACCACACTTGTCCGTGACATACTTTCTACCGTGACCGGTTGGTTTTTGGCAAAATACTTTTCAAAACATTTTTTCAAACTCGATTTTCAAAATTTTCTCACAAAGTCCGAGTCGTACTTCGTTCCCAAAGTCTTGGCATACTCTCCTTCTTCATGACGAAATTACGACATAACTCAATGTGAGTACATGTCAAAGCTTTGACATGTCTCGACGTGGGTACATGTCGATTCCTCGACTTGACTTCGCAAGAGGTCATGACGCGTTTTCGACATGTGCTAACGCGAGATCATGTCGAATTCTTGACACGTACTAACGGGAGGTTATGCCGAAATTTCTCCATGAAGCGACGAGAGGCCATGCCGGATTTTCGACTCGAAATGAGGAGAGGTCATGCCGAATTTTTTCCAGGATTTTACCTGCAAATTGCGGTCTCGTACATTCAAACGTATTTCCGACCCTCTCTCCTCCCGAGTCAAGACGTTGACTTGGACTTGGTTTTGAAAATCTTGAGTTTGACTTGTTTTGACTCGTATGCCCATAGGTCTGTTTTGCTTTTTGATTGGTGGGTTCCACGTGCCCTATAGGACCTCTGCCGGAATTGTCCGTCCCGGGGGTGCAATACAAGTGGAATACAGGGGGTCTATAGACGTAGTGATGGAACCCACTAGTCCAGGAATAGTGTAGACTACGAAAAAGAAGGTGTCCCCCTTTTCCAACCATTCTTAGGATTAATAAAAATCGATTTTATTTAAATCTTTTAAATAAAGCATATGCATGAGTCCGTCCCAAGTCCATCCTCTCCCCTACCTAAAACAGTTCTCTCCCCCTTTCAGCGAGCAAGTATTGGGTCAGAGTTTCGGGTGGTCGGTTAATCAGTTTCTCTCCAGTCAGGGATTCGTTTCCAGCAGTCTCAGAGATGGCAGATTCACAAGTTTCAGCGGGTTTGGGTCAGAATCCGGGTATGGATCCAGCTCATGGTCAGAATGTCAGTCAAGGTTTGGGGTTGGATCAAGGTCAGAATGTGGGGCCGAACTTCGATTTGAATGCCTCTCCTAGCAGTGGTAGTGGCATGGGTTCTCATATGACACCCCCGGGAAGTTCGTTTGTTAACCCTCACCCAGGTCTCAACTTCTCTCAGGAGGCTTCTCTCCGTGCTGCTCTCGAAGCCTCTCGTGCCCGTGAGGAAGCCGGTTGGGCTCATTATGTCGAAGTGATGCGTATGCAAGGGGTTTCCATAATCCGTCGCCTCGATGGGTCGTATGAAGAAGTTAGGGAGGAGCCCGATGTTACTATCACCGGCACTGGTTTTGTTCCCCCGTCCTCACCTAGGCAAGGCTATCACAATGTGCCCCCGCCAATCTCCTATGGCGTTCCTAGCTTCTTTCCGATGCCGACTTATGGGAATGTGTCAAGGCCTCCCCCCATCCCAGTATCTACTTATGGAGGGCAATACAGACTGAGAGGCGAGTCAAGCTCCTTCCCGAGGGTAAGTGCTCAAGACCAATTTGGGTTCCCTCAAGATCGAGTTGGGTTTTCTCCTCAGAATCAGCCTGGGCAGAATCAGCACAGTTGTGCCAATCAAGATCAGTTCGGGTTTTCTCAGAATCAATTTGGGTCGGCTCATAATCAGTATGGGTTCCAAGGTCAAGGTCAGTATGACAGTGCGGGTCAGCCGCTCAACCCAACCTTTGGCGGTCAGTTTGTTGCTCCTCAGGGTCAGTCCAATCAGCAGCAGAGCGGTCAGTATCATCTGTCGGGAAGTCAGATCTGTCAGGACAACATTTCGCCTTATCCTCGGTCCCAGCTCCAAAGCTTTCCTCCATCAGTAGCGCAGCCGCAGTTTAACGGGTATGATGCTTTTGGGGTAAAGATCCAAGGTCCAAGTGAGTCTTATGCTGGTGCTCCAGTGTCATTGCCACCGGCCGCTTTGCCCTTTAATCCGTCAGCTTCTCAGTTTGCAGTTCCTCCGTTTGTGGCGCTTATTCAGGCGAGTGGTCCTGTTCCGTCCTCCATGGTAGCTCCAACCGTAGGACAACCCCCATCTCTCGATGATTCCCCTTTGAGATGGTTTCTAGGTCTCAAGCCAGAGGCACGGGCTACGTGGTCCCAGATCAGTGATGCTTTTTTGGAGAAGTACAAGGGAAGTGTCGAGTGGTACACCACTCGTAGTGACTTGATCGGCACCATCCAGAGGCACGATGAGTCCGTAACAGATTTCTATAAGAGGTGGAACAAGAAGCTGAGTGAGTTGATTCATCCAATTCCCCTATCCGATGAGAAGGCCATCTTCCTTTCATGTGTCAAGCCAGCTGTTAGGGAAGCCATTGGGCGTGGGTACTACCCAAATCTGCGAGAAATGGTGAGTGCGGGGGCCGAAAGCGAGAATTCCACCTATTCCATCGTTCCAAGCTCTACCCCCGTTGCTTCGAAGGGTAAGGAAACTGCTGTCTCTAACACCGTCAACTATATTCAAGGGGAGAAGGGTCAGTTATCCGGCCGTGGTGGAGGAAAGCCTCAGCGGTAGAAATATGATGATCTGGGGATGTCAATTGAGGAGGCATTTAATGGTTTGGTAAAGACTGGGCTTAGGGATGGCAATTTGTCCGAACCCGATCCGTATCCGGGACGATCCGCACCGTAGCGGGGCGGGTTTGGTAGTTTTTTTTGAAAACCCGGCGGGTCACGGGGCGGGTTCGGTTTCACCTCTCAACCCGCGGGGCCCCGCCCCGCCCCGCCCCGCATACAATTATATATCTGTAATTACTATAATACCCCTCACCCATTTTAATTATTACCTAATACCCTTACCCAGTTACCCCCGGTTATAACTTCTAATACGTATACGCGGCTCTCTCTCTCTCATATCTCAATCTCAAATTGATTTCTAGGGTTAGAGAGGAAGAGGATGCGGCGCTAGATCTAGATACCCTTACCCACGCCGGCTTCTCTCTCTCTCAGGCGAGGCGACTTCTCACAACTTCAAAGCATTTCTCTGGATTATTCTTCATCTCCTTCGATCTGTAGCGCATCATCATCATCAAGTTACATATGTATGTATCCATTTTTTGCTCATATATTCATCTGTTGTTTCCGTTGTTCTTTGTTCTGCATCGAACAATTCGTGTTTTGTTTAGCAGTATGTATTCATGGAGTTTAATTTGAGGTTGTGGGGGGGGGGTTTGTGTTTTCATTTTCTTATCTAGGGTTTCTGCTTGTTTGTTTCGTGTTTTGCTTCTGTACTGGATCGTGTTTTGCTTCTGTCCTGGATCGTTTTTCTCTTTTGGAATTGTATGCTTCCTTAACAAAATGGTATGATTATTCAGGGTTTCTTTATCAAATGGTATAATATCAAATTGAACAAAGCATCAACTTTGAAGCAGCTGAATTCATCCCAACTATAGTGACTTGTAACTTTTAAGATTCAATCAGCAAACCATCATTTATAAAAGAGTTCAAATAAAGTTCTTCAGTTTCTTCTATGTAAACAGTTGGTAGAGTCTTTTAACAGTTCTTTATGTTTAAATCTGAGAGAACTCTGTTTACTTTGTTTTTATTTTTTCATTTAATTTAGAGTTTAAGGCTTTAGTCCCTTTCTTAAGGCTAGTTTCTGTTTACTTTATTTTTTCAACACTTTGCTTTTACAGGTTATAGTACATGATGTCTAAAGAAGTTGGTCAAGGACATGAAAGTGCTAATAAAGATGATGATTTGCACATGTATGAGAAGGGGGATGAACCTATGATTGATAGGGGGGTTGATGCTCAAAGTCTTGGCAGTGGGACACCCGTTGACTCTAGTCAATCTTTGAATGAAACTAATTCTTCTTCAAAAAACACTAAAAACAGTAAGGGTTTCACATCTGATGTGTGGAAAGACATGACTAGAACAACAATAAATGGGGTTGTTGTCGCAGTTTGTAATCATTGCAAGTTACATTTGAAAGGTGGTAGCAGTTCAGGTACCTCTCATTTGCGCAATCACATATCAAGGTGTAAAAAGAAGAAGAATGTCGACATTAGGCAATGTTTTTTGCATGGTGGTGAGAAAAAAAAAGATGGGAAGGTTGAATATCGCACCTTTGCTTTTGATGAAGATAGGTCGAGAACAGATCTTGCGAACATGATCGTTTTGCATGAATATCCTTTGAGCATTGTTAATCATCATGGATTCCGTGTTTACTCACATAACCTCCAACCGTTGTTCAAAGTGCGTTGTAGAAATACGATCAAGAGCGACATCTTGAAGATATATCATTCCAAGAGAGAAAAGTTGGTTGAGGATTTGGAGAGGTTGGACTCTAGAGTTTCCATTACTACGGATATGTGGAGCGCAAAACCAACAAAAAAAGGATACATGGCTATTACCGCACATTATATTGATTCTTCGTGGGTTTTGCAAAATCGACTTGTGAGGTATTTCCTACTTTTTTTTTGCATGAATATCCTCTGAGTATTGTTCTCTACTTATTTTTTTTAAAAAAAAATTAAAGTGATAATTATTGGTAAAAAATTTAATGTTACATTATTTTCTATATCTTAGGTTTATTTATGTTCCACCTCCACATAATAGTGATGTTCTTACCGAAGATCTTGTTGAAGCACTTATGGAGTTAAATCTTGATAGGAAGTTGTCAACTGTCACAGTCGATAATGCAAGTTCTAATGATGCTATGTTGGGGAAGGTTGTTGATAGATTAGATCCTAGCACACTAATGATGAGGGGGAAAGTTCTTCACATGCGTTGTTGCGCACACATATTAAACTTGATTGTGAAGGATGGTTTAGAGGTTATCAAAAAGGAGATTGAAAATGTAAGAAATAGTGTTGTGTATTGGATAGGGTCTCGTAGTAGAATTCAAAAATTTGAGGATACGTCCCGTCAACTATCCATTCAAAACATTAAGAGTTTGATTCTTGATTGCCCCACTAGGTGGAATTCAACTTATCTCATGCTTGAAAGGGCTTTAGAATATAAAGTTGTATTTCCACGATTAAAACAAAAGGAAAGGTCTTATACTTGTTTACCGGATGAGGAAGATTGGAGAAGAGTTGAAATAATCACCGAGAAATTGAAATTATTTTATAATGCGACATTGATGTTTTCGGGAACTCTTTATCCTACCGCTAATGAGTTTTTCTTGAAAATTTGTGAAATTAAGTTGGCTTTGAACTCTTGGGTTGTTGATTGTGAATTTTTTATCTCGGATATGGCAAAAGTAATGATTGAGAAGTATGATAAGTATTGGAGTGAATGTCATGAAGTCTTAGGAATTGCATGTGTTTTGGATCCTAGGTATAAGATGAAGCTTATTGAATATTTTATGCCACTTATACACGGTGAGTTAGCTTCATTTGAGATTGAAAAAAATCGGAATAGTTGTTATGATTTGTTGAATGAGTACCAAAGTAAAGAGCGTGCGAATGAAAAGGTTGTGTGTGGAACATCTTCCTCTCTCTCTTCGGGTGCTACTTGGAATGCAAATGACACTCTTTTGGGGTTTTGACATGTTTGTAAATAATACTTCAAGGCATAAGGATGTCAAATCAGAATTAGATCATTATTTGGATGAGTTAGTGTTGCCAAGAACTTTACACTTTGATGTTTTGGGATGGTGGAAGACTAATGGAGTAAAATTTCCAACACTACAAAAAATTGCTAGAGATGTTCTTGCTATTCCGGTTACAAGTGTTGCATCCGAGGCGGCTTTTAGCACAAGTGGTAGATTGGTTAGTCCACATCGGAGTAGATTGGCTCCTAATACCTTGGAAGCATTGATGTGCACCCAAAATTGGCTACGGAATGAAAAACGTGGTAATTATTATATATTTTTTGTCTCTTTTTTTTCCCAAATATCTTAATTTTATTTCTATATATCTAATATTGATTTTCTATGTAGAACTTTCTTTGGAAGTGGGTAGTGAAGAAAACATTGCAACTTGTGATGATGATATGGATGTTAATGAGTGATAAGTAAGATTATTTTACTTTAATAGTTCATTCATCTTTCTTAGTTTTTCCTTTTTCTCATTTAAATTATTATCTTATCTAACCCTTTATTTTACTTTATGTAGGTTTGAAATGTTGGCTTTGGGAATGAAGTATCTTTGAAGACTTTTATAAAGTTTGGATAATTTGTCACTTTTAGAATTTATTATCTATGGTTTGTAATATTTGAATTTATGTTCTTTTGGTTTGTAATAGCTAGCTTAAGTTTTTCTATGGTTTGTAATATTTGAATTTATGTCCTTTTTGGTTTGAATTTTGAATTCCAGCTTTACATAATTGTGAAAACTATTATTGTTGGTTTTAGGGCTAGCAAGTTTTGTGAAAACTGTAATAGCTAGCTTAAGTCTTTATGTCTCATTTAACAATGTTGAATGGCTGGGCTAAAGCCCAAAAAAATGATTTTGGACCATGCGGTGCGGGGCGGGGCGGGGCGGATGCGGGTTCTACAGTTGGCGGGGCGGGGCGGGTTCGGTACTAGGGGGGTTCTTTGAGGGGCGGGTACGGTTTTGGTCAAACCCGCCCCGTATCCGCCCCGTTGCCATCCCTAACTGGGCTGATCAAGCCTCTGGATAATTACAACCCGGTTAAGGCAAATCCCAATCTGGACACTAGCAAGTTTTGCCTCTACCATCAGTATCCTGGACATGTTACCAATGACTGCGTCCCTTTGAAGCTGCTCATCCAAAGGCTTATTAATGAGGGGAAGATCGAAAAAGGCTCCTCGCCCCGATGTGGTCACTAATCTTCTTCCGTGATCTTCACCAGAACCCAGGGCCCTCCCATCCAATATTAATACAGTCAATCGGTCTGTGTAGGTTCTAGATTGTCCGTTTGTTTCTTTAATGAATGTCCTTTATTGGACAAGAGTCTGTTAAGTCCACGTTGAACTAGTCTTTTCTTCCAACGATAAAAATTTTTGTTTCTCTTCTTGCTAGACTCGAGACATAACCTGCATACCCACATTACACCTGATTGAAATGGTTTTATTCCACATGATCACTTGTGTTGCTCAATCACTAATTCTTTGAAATGATTAATATTTAAATTGATCAGAGTAAGAAAATCAACTGATATCTTTCTCAAATTGGGGCTTATCAAATCCCCATCTTGCATCTCATATGCTCACATCTCTTTCATCATCCTCATCATTTTGTTGATCAAGAATTTGCATGGATCTTTTCTCATTTAAAAGCTTAAGCAAGCAATGAAGACTTAATTTCGTTTAGGTCATCTGGTAGGGATTGCGGTTGAAGCCTTTCACCCTAGGGAATCCATTACCTCACCCTCACCAAACAATATCCTTTCATTTCAAGATCGGCGTGTTTTGAAACCCCGTTTAGCCATCATTTTTGCTCCATGCTAAAAGAAGTCCAAGCAACGCCAAAGAAGTTAGCTTCGAGAGTCGGCGATGCATAAAATACTCAAGTTGTGAAGGAAGGAAAGATAATCCTCAACTCCTCAAAGAGGCCTTCCAAGTTATCAAAAGAAGGATTTTAAATCCTCACAATTTCAGATATAATCCTCAACTCCTCAAGAGGCCATCCCAAATTATCAAAAGAATGATTTTAAATCCTCACAATTCAGCAAAAGTTCCCGACTTCTCAAGAAGCTCTCCAATGTTCAAAAGGAGCCTGAATTCTCGAAGAATTCGCAAAAGTTCTCGATAGCTTGGACTTCCTCTCACCATTACCTTAATCAATCCCAAGCCATCCTCTCGATTTTAGAGGATGTTCCCATTCCCTTAACCAATTCCAAGCCATCCTCTCGCTTTTAGAGGATATTTCCATTACCATTACCCTTGCTTTTGGCTAAAGTCAAAATTTGACCTCTCATTCTTAGAGGCAATCAATCTTCCTCGCCGTAGATTTTCCAAACACATCCCCAAAAGTCAACCTCTCATTTTTAGAGGTTCAGTCAGTAAAAGGCCTAGCCGACCTCTCATCTTAAGAGGTCACAATTTTCCAAATTACCCGATGGCCGATCGAAGCCTTGAAGCCCAGCTACAGTCCCTACCGGATAATAATATCATTCCAATATCCTCGAGATCTAAATCAAATTAATGTTTCATTGCTTGCTTTAATTGGAATCTAATTCGTCTTGGTTCAAAATCATCGATCTAAGATTGTGCAAATTCAGTCCATTCATTTGGCACTTCATGTGAGCATATCTCATTTCTCTTCCGCAAACACTTGCCGTGGATGTCCCACTGGGGCTTCGCATCCGTGTCTTTCATCGACACTCCAGGAGGACATTTTTTTCAATTCTCCAAATCCTCAAAATCCTCAGATCCTCGAATTTCAACATTCATTCTCTTTTCAATCTGGATAAGCCGAACTACGGCGACCTGAGCTCCTCGTCAGGAGGGGAATGTAGGCAACCATAGTTGGTCCGGTCGAAATCACAAACATGTCTCAGAAAATCCGGTCTCATCAAGGACCGTTCCTATACACTTTCCATCCTTCCGAATTTGATCTCGATATCAGTTGGTTTTCTCCTTGTGATTAATCAAAATATTTGTTCATATCAGGATTAGTGTTTGAATAACCCGAACATCAATAAAGGGTTTTAAGCAGCCTTGTGATCATCACAAATAAGACAAGTTTTCAAGTGTCTCGACATGTCTTCTCTTTCTACATTCTAGGAATATAGAGCCAAACACTGTCTTTCTGTCAGCAGGGGCTTCCATACACTTTTCCACACCTTGTCGTGCTTATACTCTCTCAAAAGAGTCAAACCCATAAGCAAGTGTGTCATACACGAATTCGGGATTTATTCCCACTTTTCGAAAAATGTGCCCCTGCACGCAAATATTTCCGAGTCTATGGCTGATTGACTGAGGTCTGAAAAGATGGGTGCCTCCTTGGCCACATGGTGTTTCTGCCGGTATGGGGCTGCATTGGATCTCTCATCACAACGTTCCATTTTGGGCCAAAGATTGGATCTTGGGGCTAATTTTGGGGTTGAAGGTCGATTTCGGGGCTGCTGTGACTGCTGGAAGTTGCCTTTTGAGAATCTGTCCTTTTATAAATGTTGGGGCTGGTTCTCCAAGAAAGTCTGTTAATGTGACCATCCATCAGACGTCAGCAGTGGCTGCATCCGCAGCATTCCATCGGCGACCCAATGCTTGCTCAAACCTGTACAAACCATCCCAAAACAGTATATATATACTCCCCTTTACTCACCTGGGGCATGGAAGAGGATTTGGTACGCTTTGCACCCGATACATTCACAAATAATACCAATATCACAACCACAAAAACACCCAACCCCCAACGAATGCCATTCCTTTTTGCCATTTCTTGGGACAGACTAATGCATATAAACAAATAAGTTTAGATGCTATCAAGAGAATGCATTAGTTGCAAAATACAAAAAAAATCATTTTACAAAGTGAGAAGCAATAGAATAGTGCATGCATTGTTTCTTCTCTCTCTCTCTCTAAGAGTCCAAAGCATGGCAAAAGGGGGCCACCGCAATCAATCCGACTCGAAGTCGTCACCAGAATCCTCCCCGCTCTCCTCGGAGCCTCTATCCTCCTGGCCGTCGCCTCCCTGCTCCTCAGAGCCACTCTGCTCTTGGCCATCGCCGCCGCCCTCCTGCTCCTCATGGATCTCGCCATTAGAGTCATCATCCTCCTCATCTAGGGCCCAAAGCTGGGGCTCGCCGTAATGTCCGTGCCACTGGGGCACTGCGGCAAGCGGGGGCTGGAAAGGATCATCCTCACCATCGTCGTCAAAGGCCCGTCTTGCAATGACAAATGAATCATAAGTCCATCTTGAAATGGCAAATCATCGGCAACACCCGTCTCGCAACAACAGATTATCAGCAGAATCCATCTTGCAACGGTAATATCAACAGCAAAGTTCGTGTTCTACCTGACAAATATTTCCAAAGTCAGCCAATCACTTCAAGTGATCTTCGTGTGCACAACCCCTGCAGGTAAGCACAGCACAAGTATGAAAGCATATCTCATTCACCTGCAAATCATCATTACTTTCTCAGATAAAGTCATTTCAAGTCATGGAGTTCATCTCACGATACTTTTGAGTTAATCTCGATCCTTTTTAGGCTTATTCCTATATCTCGCTAGGCTTGTTCCTATGCGTAGGCTTGTTTCTATATCTTGCTAGGCTTGTTCCTATGCGTAGGCTTGTTCCTACACCTCTTTAGGCTTGTTCCTATATCTCGCTAGGCTTGTTCCCATGCGTAGGCTTGTTCCTACACCTCTTTAGGCTTGTTCCTATATCTCGCTAGGCTTGTTCCTATGCGTAGGCTTGTTCCTATACCTCTTTAGGCTTGTTCATATATCTCGCTAGGCTTGTTCCTACACCTCTTTAGGCTTGTTCCTATATCTCGCTAGGCTTGTTCCTATGCGTAGGCTTGTTCCTACACCTTTTTAGGCTTGTTCCTATATCTCGCTAGGCTTGTTCCTATGCGTAGGCTTGTTCCTACACCTCTTTAGGCTTGTTTCTATATCTCGCTAGGCTTGTTCCCATGCGTAGGCTTGTTCCTACACCTCTTTAGGCTTGTTCCAATATCTCGCTAGGCTTGTTTCTATGCGTAGGCTTGTTCCTACACCTCTTTAGGCTTGTTCCTATATCTCGCTAGGCTTGATCCTATGCGTAGGCTTGTTCCTACACCTCTTTAGGCTTGTTTCTATATCTCGCTAGGCTTGTTCCTATGCGTAGGCTTGTTCCTACACCTCTTTGGACTTGTTCACATACCCTTTTTAGGCTTGTTCCTATGCCCTTTGGGCTCGTTCCCATACCTTTTTAGGCTCGTTCCTATACCCTTTGGGCTCGTTCCCATACATTTTTAGGCTCGTCCCTATACCCTTTGAGCTCGTTCCCATACCTTTTTAGGCTCGTCCCTATACCCTTTAGGCTCGTTCCTATACCTTTTTAGGCTTGTTCCTACACCCCTTTAGGCTCATTCCTATATCTCCAATCTTTCGGGGTGACTCCCCAAAGAAACAGTCAAATCCTCGGGTGACTCCCCAAAGAAACAGTCAAATCCTCGGGTGACTCCCCAAAGAAACAGTCAACTCCTCGGGTGACTCCCCAAAGAAACAGTCAAATCCTCGGGTGACTCCCCAAAGAAACAGTCAAATCCTCGGTTGACTCCCCAAAGAAACAGTCAAACCTGGGTACAAAGCCCGTGGCCTTTCATTAGCGCCACCTCTTTGTTGAACTACGATTCGGCTTGATTCCCTCACGGGATACGTATGAATCCTTTTCATAAAAGGTCCAGCCACCCGACCATCCTGGTCATCCCTCTTTCCCTGCCGTTCGTTGTCCGGCTCGGGATTCTCATTTTGTCGACGACCCCACTTCTCGCCGAAGTGACGTCGCCGAGGGGCTCTGTGAAACCCGAACTCGTATTTTTGGGTCCGCTTTTCATGGTTGGCATTAATTTTGGGCTCATTTATTTGTTAAAGTGCATTTTGAGCCTAAATTATCCATTCATTTATTTGATCCATTGGGCCTGCCTTCCTGCGGCCCAGCTTGTCATAAAGTTGACCGGTGTCGTCCGACACAGGACGACCCCCAAGGCGGTGGAAACTCCATGTCGTACGACATAGGAGCTCCCTTCAGCATGCCTATAAATAAAGGGCTTGGCTGATCATTTTAAAGGGGGGGACTTTGGGAAGTAAGGTCACTCTGCTAAAATAGAGACTCACTCTCTCTCTTACACACACACACTCACCTCCCTCCTCATACATACACACATCCAAGCCAAGGTCCTAAGAAGGATCTCCTTTGTTGGTGTTTTGAAGGGGTGAACACCATACTATTGGTGCTTCTACCTTGTGGACTACAATAGGTAGTCCCTAAACTCTCTCTCTCTCTCTTTCTCTCTGATTACATCTTTCATTCTCCTTTATTTTCCGTTGCATGCTTATATTGTTCAATAACATGTGAATATTTGAGATTTTGCATGACAAAGGTGGTGGAGATGTGAATCTTCAATATTCACATCTCCTCACCTCAGATCTGGACATTTGGTAGCCTTAGTTGCATTAAAGTTTGCATCTTGGTTTGACTTGTTTGAGTTAGGAGGTGATGGCTACATAATAATGGCCAAAAACATGTGATTCTTCACATTTGGTCATTAAAGCCATGTGATCCTCCCACAATACTCACGTAGTATTGTTATTATATTGTTTCCAATTGGTATTATGTGTTAGTTTCGTGTTTTGAGCAAGGTGGGATCAATCTGCTGAAAGGCACTGAAATAGGACACCTATGTCGGACGACACAGGACACTTAAAGGAGTCCTGTGTCATACGAGTATACGACATAGAGCTCCCAGAAAGCTGTTTGGCTTTCAGTGACTTCAGATCTACCCAGATTGATCCCCTTTGTGATTTAAAGCTGTGTTTAAGTAGTTTTTAGTTTGTTTATCACTATTTGGGAATTCTGAGATCTGTTTGGGTGAAACCTGATGATGGAGGCGGTTCTGTCGTCCGACACAGGACAACCTCATGTGTTATGTGTCATACGGCATCCGTATCACCAAAAGTCAATTTTGACTTTGCTCACTCCAATCAACCCCAAGTTGGTTCCAGACCCTAAATAGTGTCTCTCCTTAGTTAAAATAGTCTTGTTTTAATTCTAGAATAGCTTTGGTGTTGTAAGAGACAACCTGGACAGGATGTCTTATGTCGTCCGACATCCCTCTTCTGAGGAAGTCCTGTGTCGGACGACATCCGAATTCCCGGGATGCTGTCTCATCTCCTGCCTTGTAATGCAAGTCTTCGTTTGTAAGGGTGTGGCCCCCTTTCATGGTTCACAAGTTGTATCCAGTTTCAATACCATCAATGAAATCCAAATTTGCATGCCTTGTTTGTTGACACAAATTGCACACACTTTGAATGATTATAATTGCCCATTGTTTGATTGAAAGTCTCGAAAGAGGCAATGTGGGTGAGCTCCATATTCTCTTCCCACATCGTAACTTGACCCCCGGACCCATTTTCTCATTTCCGAAGGTTTTTCAATGTTTTCCTTAAAAACGGCGTGGCGACTCCCAAAAATTAAAAATAATAAGTTGCTTTTAACCAAAGAAAAGCGATGATTTTTTCGGAGGGCGTTCATTCACCCGGTGTCCGTATCCAACCTTGTGAGGTGCTGCGGGAGGAAGATACAAGAGAGGCTCAGACTTTGGGGGTGAAAGAAAAAGGGTAGGTGTTTGGGCTCAGGGCTCATGCAACATGCGGTTATTTGTTCCCGTTTACTTAAATCGTATTTTATTAAAACCTAAGCGGTTGGAAAAGATTGCTCTTTTTTTTTAACTACTCTAAGTCCTGGATCAGTGGGACCCATCACTACGTTTGCGGACCCTCAACCTGTAACCCCGAACAAGGGTTCCGTAGGGCAAGCGGGTCCCACCGACCGAAAAGGAAAATGAACCTAAGGTCTGGCGGATCATGAAGTCTTAACGCGCACTCGATGTAAATTACCGGCAAGGCCAGCGTCGAGGGTCAAGATCGAGTCAAAGTGCCTGACGGAAAACCGGCATGACTCCGACTGATAATAGTCCACAAGGGATCTTGACTCGTCGTTGGTTAAGCAGTAATTAGACATGGATTGAGCGTTAATCCTTAATGACTCGGTGTCGTACCGGGAGCTGGTGTATGAGCCGTGCGGGTCAAAGTCAAAGTCCGAGCCCCAGTCAAGATCGGGTCAAAGTTCACGACGGAAAACCGGCATGACTTCGACTGAGTTAGGTCCGCGGGGGATCCTGACTTGGCACGTTGACTAGGGTTTGACCTACACGGGGCATGCACTGACACAGTCTGACACGGACCGGACCAAAAACCAACCGAGTCTCGGAAAAAGTGTATCACGGACAAGTGCAGGGTCGACACGAGGGTAAACCAATAGCTGTTTGGGTCGTCCCGTGCTCGCACCGAGAGGCGTAGTAAGGCCTCCCAAGCTGCTACTGAGATTTCCCGGGTTAAGGACGTAATGTGCAGTGTAAGGTCGACGTGCGCGTAGTGTGCGGCAGTCTATCTTCCCTTTTGAGTAAAAACAGAATTTTTCAAATGTATCTTAAAGGCATGATGCATGCAGAAAAGATTTTTTTTTTTTTTGAAAACATGTAAGCACATAAAATTTTAAACAGTTAAAAGAATCAATCCGACAGTCAAAATTTGACTTTTTCGGGACGGTCAAAATGACAACAAAGCATAACGGGAAAAATACATACACACACAAAACAAAAAGTCTCAAGTGTTGGGACGAAAGTTTGACCCACAAAAGCTTTTTTTTTTTTGAAATGATACCGGTACGTGGCATTGTTCTACCATAATTTATCCCCGACTCCACAAGGAGGCGTTGAAGAGGAAATTTAATGGTTTCCACATATATACTGAGTATCATTTTTTTTAATTATTTTAAAAAAAAACTTATTTACAATCTTCCCCAGCGGAGTCGCCACTGTGATGATGTGCATCCGCGATTTTTCTTGGGCCGCCCGACAAGACTTTTGTTTGTTTTGAAAGTTTTGAAAAATCTCTATCGGACTTTAAAAAAATCGTTTCGGGGTCGTCACGCCGTTTTTAGTTTAAGGGCCAAAACTTTGAAAAATACCCAATATTAGAGAAAATGGGTTCGGAGGTCACATTACACTCCGGGAAGAACGTTGGTATTCACCCGAAATGCCTCGTACGACGAGTCTTCCTCACTTGAAACCTTTTGCGTGTGTGTGTGTTTAAAAGGACTTTTCTGAAAATAACTGAAATTTTAGGGACTGAACTGAAAAAACAGTTTGAAAACAGTGATTAAACTGAAAATAACATAAAAACTGAGGGACTGTTTGCAGATGACAATGTCATCCGCGTGTACAAGACTGCAGTGCAATCTTATCCGCGCGGATAGGGCTGCAATGTCAATATTTTTACAGTTTCCAGTTTAGTCACTATAATTTCCAGAAAGTTAACTGGATTTACAGGACTTAACTGGGATTGTAACTGGAAAGGCAGAAAGTAAAGGGGGTGTTTGGATTTTGGCATCCATGCTTGTCCTCTCTTTCCCTAGGCTTTAATTAGTGGTCATAAGTGATGAATCCACTTAATCAAGTTATCCAGGGGGTACGTTAGGACTTTGTGAGCATTTCACTTGCTAGGGGAAAATGGAAATTTGACATGAAAGTAAATTGATAAGAGAATTAGGTCAAGATGTATCAACTTTAGAGAAAGATCTCTAAGGTGGTCATAAGATGACCATCCTTGAGATCTATACTTAAGTGTATCTCCTACATCTTGTGTGACCTATTTTGTAAGTCTAGATGATGTTCATCCAAGAAAAATGTTCCAAGGTGAGCATCTTAGACATGGGGAGGGGAATTTGCAAGAAATGTTAATAATGTGGACCATTTAAAATGATCATCTATGGAGATTGACTCCAAGATGACCATATTTAGGTCAAGAAAACAAGTAAAAACTAAAAAATGTAAAGATGCATGAAATTAGGTAGTATGAACCATTTAGAAGTGGTCATATGTGGAGATTGACTCCAAAATGACAATCTTCTTGTTGGGTTTCGAGGGTCCATGCGCAGCGGAAAAATGCAAAATTAACTCGAAAACCTGGAGCCCTAGGATCCGTTCTAGATGATTAATTAAGAAGAATGATTTAGAATTACTAACCTTGTGTGCTTTTGTCGTTGATAAACGCGTTCCAACTCCAGATTGAAGAACTAGCGAGTCTTCGATGAACGATTCTTGAATCACGAACGTTAGATCTTGATTAGCGAAGATCCTCTATGTGTATCCACGCGTTGAACGAACCCTAGAACAATTCTAGGTGGATTGCTAGATCCTTGATTGAAACTCTTTTCAATCGATGAAGAACTATGGAATTGAATTGTGTTTTGATTCTCAATTCTCAAATTGAAATCTCTCTTTTGTGTTTCTCTAAACCCAAAAGCATGAGAGTGACGGCTAGGGCAACCAGGGGTTTGTATTTATACGTTATAAAACTTTTCCCCTCGCGAAAACCCTAATTTAAGTCAATTTCACGTAAGTCCAGCGCCGACGGGACGACTCGTCCCCCAGGGCACGAGTCGTCCCCTTGCACACTGCTTCTGATTCTGGCGTCCCCCTTAAGGGGAATAATTGGCTCAAGCCCAGGGCACGAGTCGTTCCTATGGACTCTTCCTCTGAATCATTCGTCCCAGGCCAAGGGAATAGTTAGTTCAGGCCTGGGGACGAGTCGTCCCCTGAGAACAAAAACTCCATATTCTTCATTTTTGACTATTCGTTCGATGCGTGTGACCCCATAGGACTATATTATGTTGGCAATGAGTTCGATCACATCGATCCTTATAAGACATGAGCGGACTCTAGCAAGCCATCGTGCCTACCCAAATAATATAATATCAAGTTCGATTTTCCTACATAGAACATATCACAATCCCTTTGTCACACGATGTTATATTGAACATGAGTCATGGTCCAAGTCAACTCATATTGTTCAATGCTTTCTCGTTACTAAGTAAATTGATTAATCGAATGATATTAATCACATTAATTCATTCGGGCATGGCCATGCACTACATCAATCTTACTTACGAGTGGCCTAGCAAACATCTCTCTTTACGAGGGACAAATTTCCATCTTGACTTATCATTCTTCCCAACAAGAATCATATCATGCCAATAATAGCCCTTATTGTTATCCGGTTAAAGACAACGTTAAACTATATCAAACATAATATTCATCGAGTGGAAGACGATGATAATCTCAGGTCAAAGGATATCAATGATATAACTATATGAGATTTATTTATGACATTTGATCATGACATAAATCTCATAATGGGTCAAGTCCAGTGCCTTGTTCTCTAACAAATACCCATGAATCTAATGTGCATCTTCATGCATATAATCATCACATGATTATCCATTAGACTTCATACTAGTGCTTCATAAGTACTAGGGACACGATTATTAAAGTAAACATGCTAACACATATAATAATCAAAGAAACAATCTCTTATATAAATGAATAATGACATTACAAATAAGTCTATCTCTATAGGCCTATGGCACTAACACCTACACTTCTAGGTCAAGCAAACAAGTACCAAGAGATGTAAAAAGGGGAGTGGGGAATGACATAAAATAAAAGAGAATGTGGATCATTTTAGAGTATCATCCATGGAAATGGGTTCCATGGAGATCCTCTTGGATCCTTGGGACAAGAGGGGAAGGGGATGAGCAAGCAAGTGAAGAAACTAAGCTACATCATTTATATATGAAAAACATGTATGGATGAAAGAGATTTGAGTGAGGGAGGTGAGGTGAGGGTTTACCAATTGTTTCTTGGTTTGTTGTTTAGGGCTTGAGAGATTTCAAGGTTTAAGGGTAGTTTGAGATGGATTTGAGGTTGGATTTGGTGTTGGATTTTAAATTTTGAAGATGTGAAGGACTAGTTGGGGATGAATTTTGGCATTATAACAGTAGGTTTTCGAATTTCTTGGGTGTTTTTCTGCCTTTTTTAACTGAGGGAGAAGGGCTGTATTTATAGTTTGTCTGGATGCTGATCTTATCTGCGTGGACAAGATTGTAGGTGCAATCTTGTCCGCGCGGATGACCCCAGCAGCGTGCCTGTTTTTTGCAGAAAGCAGTTTTGTCTTTTTCTAAATGGTCAATATTCCTTTTTCTTGGAAATGACAGATTTCCAGCGAGGTAATTGTCCATTTTTTTTATTCCTAAAAGGTCCTTCCTCATTCAAATTGTCAAAATAATGTCCAAAATGCCCCTAAATGATTATAAATCATTAATTTGGGTTGACGGAACATTAACAACCCAGATTGGGGTACTTACACTTACACCTAGCTCGAAGCCGAAGGTATTAGCAATGGCAGAATAAAAGGATAAACTTGAAATTAAACCTAAGTACAGAGAAATTGAGGGGTACCTTGATGATTTGAGAAGAAGTGAAGTTCAAACAACGAACAGAATGCTTGATTACCCCGGAAATCAATGTCCTTGCTATTTGCTCTTGCTGGGTATTTGAATATTTTTGGAGATTGTAAAGTTCTAAAAGGAAAGGGATTCTTCCTTTTATCCTCCTCCTTTTCCTTACCTGAATTGGAAAGGGTAGGGGACATAACCGTTTGTTATGTCAGTTATTGCTACGCAACGGTTCCCAAGACATTTGTTCAATCGCCATAACCGTACCATTGACGAAAATGACGGCGCATTAAACAGCGTATCCAACCGTCAAATATCAATGGTCGAGAGCGACCTACATCTACTCAGTCGACCATCCAACAGTGAGCTCCACAAGCCATCAGATTAATTTTTTTATAACTTCCTGGTCGACAAAGTCAACACAGAAAGTTGGGGGCCACTGAACGGAATAAAAGTGACGGGCTACGCCTAATGAACAAAGCCAAACATTCTTGACATCACAAAGACACTACAATTGAATGGGCCAGTTTAGTTACCACAACACCCGCGACCCAATGGAAAATATCAGTCGACCTAGCTTATTGTCGGACCATCATTGGTCCCGACCTAGCTTCGTACGATATACGAACATCAACTTATACAATTTCTATCTGGCTAAGGCACAAAGGCAGATCGACCTTGATTACTCATGCGAACTCGACCTACAGAAATGTGCATCCATCCACGACTTAATTCATAACCGTCTTCTACAATCAAGGAGATCGTTATGCCTACATTATCTACACAATTTAAGGGATTTAATACGATCCTACATCACTACTATATATACTAGACAACATCCAACGTTAAAAGGTAATGTATTATTGGCTATTTGGATATTACGTCGTTCAATATAGTTTTATATAAACTCATAATACAACATTTTATCATCACGCCGGAGGGTATTAGCCGGATATCAACCAGGCTAGTCGTTTGTTCGTGATTTCAGGCTAAATTTGCTAGAGATCAACCTATTGCTGGAATAATTTTGATCTGGATCGTTTACTAAGTAATTAGTGTTAATTTGTTTCGTAAAGAATATAGTAGTAGTGTTAAAAAATTAAATATTGTCGATTTATGTGTTTTAAAGTGTCAATGCTTTAAATCAGTTTTATTATAATATAATAAGTTTCAGTTATTTACAGAAATGTAATCATGCGTTTTGAAACAAATTCAGGTTATTTACGAAAATGATACCACATGTTATAAAACAAATTATCATTATTTATAAAAATTTTACCTCGTATTTTGAAAAACACTTTTTTTAATTCTTAGGAAAAATATGTTTTATTTTAGATTGACACTAATCCTTATGGTAATTACATTTAGTAAGCTCCAAATATATCATGATTAGAAAAAAATATACAGGAGAGAGCAGGAGTGTACAATAGAGACAATAATATTGTACTCCCTCCGTTTTGTCTCACTTAAAATCGTTCTGTCTCACTTAAAATTATAAATTTTTATAATGGAATATTTTTTTAAAACTTTTTAATTTAATAATGAATTCACTTGTCATAATAATAACAAGAGTTAATGACAATTTAGGGTCTGTAGTATAGGGGCGGTACCACATTGGGGCCTGAAGTCTGAAAACTATCAATTTGAGGCTCGAATTTACATTTTTGATCAATTTGGGGCTTTTTGACGAAAAACGTTAAAAACCCCCCGTTAAGTGACCATGTGCGAGACATGTGACATTCAGTGAGGGCATTTTGGTCATTTCGCGTTCAGCCCAGATTTCAGGCCCTAAATTGACATTTTTTCTATAAAATAATAATTAAAAATATTTAGTTTTTTTTACAAAAAATAATTAGTAAATTTAAGATATTGAAAAAAATAAAGATAATAAAAATAATTTATAATAACAATTAATTTTAAATCTAAAAATTGAATAATTTTGTTTCTGAAAATAGAGAAAATATAATAAAAATAATTTCCAAACAGTTTTTAATTTTTTTTTAATAAAGTATACCTCTTCCTTCATCACCAGTTCATCTCCCCCCACCACACCATCCATCCCTCTTCATCCTCTCTAAACCCCAACCCACCCCACCAGCTGACTCTCCCTTCTCTCCTTTCTCTCCTTTCTCCATCAACACCACCACTTATCGGCTTCCCCTCCTCCTCTTTCCCTTCCGACCGACTCTCATTTCTCTTCTTCTTTTTGTACCGAGTGCAGAGTCAAAATTGATGGACGAAATTGCAATGTCCGAATCTATCTCCCTCCCCCTCTCACTTTCCCCCGGCCTCTCACCTTTCAGCGATTCGTTTGTGGCCGAAAATGTCATCAACATAGAGGCCATGGGTTTGATCTGGGTTTGTGTAAAAGATTCTGGGTTATGAATCGGAGATGAAGATGGGGAGATGGTGATGAATTGCCCAGAATATAAGTTTAATTTGAGTTTGTTTTAGACTGATTTTTGTGGGTGTTGTGAATCGGAGATGAAGATGGGGAGATGGTGATGAATTTGGGCTTTATTTCTCTCTTCTTGTTTGCTATTTTTCTTTTTCCTTTTTTGTGATGAATCGGAGAAGAAGATGGATAATTTACCCATATGGGATAATGACAATCGGAGATGAAGATCAAGGTTAGGAGCTCGACAATGGTCAAACCAGCAGCTGAGATACCAATCAAAACCATGTGGAACTCGAATGCCGACTTGGTAGTGCCTCACCGCCACATTCTCAGTGTCTACTTTTACCGGCCGGACGGCTCCGCCATGGGTTTGATCTGGGGTTGAATCGGAGATGAAGATGGGGAGATGGTGATGAATTGCCCATGATATAAGTTTAATTTGGGTTTGTTTTGAGAAGAAACTCTTGAGTTTTTTTTTTTTTTTTTTTTGTAAAAAAATGTTTTTATTTTATAATTTTCTTATTCATTATATAATCAATGAAATTAATATATATTCCTTAAAAAATAAAATATTTAGCTTTAGTTTAAATATAATAATGCTACTTGATGCTACAGGAAATGTGCTTATCAATCTTCCTCCACGTGCGGGATCGATCACTCGGCTCCTTGACTCGAAAAGCAGTAACCCACGACTAGCCGGATGTGTCTCCTGGCGAAGACGCTCGGGCGTGAGAGTAAGATTACCGTTGTTTATAGCTCAAAATGTATAGAATAATGAATTACTCGATAACAAAATGGCGGTTACCTTTGCACCGTTGGTAGTGACGAAGTATTTATAGGCAAGAGTAATGTATTTTTGGTGAGGAGACATGTCCTCCGAGATTATAGCGGCGGTTATTCGATCATGTGAACGTGTTAGTAATGCTTGTCCCCGATTTGTAGGGATGTAGTTACGTGAATGGTTCAACTAAATAAGCCAGGCGAGTGTCAAGTCGCTACTTGTAGGTTAGGTCGAGGTCGCCACTTGTAATATGGTCGACCCGACCGTCGGGTAGAGCATGGTTCGTACCCGAATTGTAACATGGATCACGAGGTCGGACTAAGTTAGGTCGGGACCTAGTAGGTCGGACCATGGGCTTAGTCGATCGATACTTGAGATGGGCTCACGGGCCTTGTCTGATTGGGCCGGCCTTATTAAGAATGTGGGGACCAAGGTACATCTATAATTGGACTTTACTCGTTTGGCCCAACTCGACACTTTTGGTATGTTCGGTGGCCCCCAACTTTCGAGTTGACTTTGTCGACTAGGAAGTTAAGGAAATCTTGTTGGAAATTTGTTGTTACTCGCAGTCGTTACTCGTTTGGAGGTTTAGTCGACCAAGATGACGTGGCACAATCCGTAACGTTGATGATGAACGGTTACGAGATGAAGGAGCGCCATTTCGGCTATAATGATTACACTTTTGTCGTTTCGAGAGTCCGCCAGTGGAACTGTTTCCACCATTAATTAGGAAAATTAATTTCAAATTTCATAATGCCCTTTCCAATTCAGAAGCTATAAAATCAATAATCCTTCCCCATTTACAACTTTTGTCTTCCCTGGACTGTGCGTGATTCCCATGGTGATAAGGGACATTGATTCTTGCTATAAATCGGTGTTTTTGCTCTCCGTTGTTCCGTTTCTCCCCGCTGCTAAAGGTATTCTCCTTATCCTTTAGAGTTAGGGTTTTAATTTCTGCAATCTCTTTGATTTCGCCATGGCTAGGACCTTTAGTTGTGAGGTCGGAGCTGGGTATGGCTTCTTGTGTTGTCAATCATAGAGTTTACAAACATTTGAGTGGAGAGTGGAGGGAGATAACGGTAGAGGAGTGTTCTTCAATTTTGACACATTGGGGACTGCGTTTCAATGAACCGAGTTTGCCCGTAGGGGATGAACTAGGTGTCTTAGGAGCGGATGACCCAAGGGTTGTGTCTTTTCACCTTTTTCATGAGCTTCTCGACCATATAGCTGTGTTTTATGTTAAAGATGCTGTTAAGCCCTCCTTCATTAGAAATAGGATAGGATTTCCGGGGGAATCTAGGTCGCCCCTTAGTGCGTCTATTAGGGCTCCTGAGACATCATGTAGAACTGATTCCCCTGTTTCCCCTTCTTCTTGTACAGATATGGAGACTCAAGGTGGAGCCAATGCTTCGACCTCATCAAGCCCACGCATTGTGGATGCCTTTGAACCGATTGTAAATCCGGGCGGGAATGAGAGGGGATATGTGCCGTAACCACCGCTTAGGGGAAACGAGAACTTTGCCTCTAGAGTGTCCACCCTTTATGACTTCTGCGAGGTGAATAGGAATGACTTTGAGGTCACTCTTACAAAGAAGGCCGACTTCTTCAAAAAGTTTGGAAAGACTTACAAGCGATGCCACCGGGGTGGCCTTCTACTATGGCCGGTTCGCCATCGCCGGACTTAGATTGCCATTAGACCCCTTCATCAACGAATTTTTAGAGTGTGCCAATGCCTTACCTCTCCAACTGGGAGCCAACACATGTAGGGTCTTGGTTTGCTTTATTATGGTGTGTCGCTTCTTGGGGTATGAGCCTTGTATGAGAGTTTTCAGGGAGTTTTTCTTTGTGAAGTTTGATAAACATGGTGGCATAAGCACTCCCTCCAAGGCCAATTCTCCCAAATTATTCATTAACCTGCCTAGCAAAGCTGGAGGCTGGAATTCCCATGTAGCAGTGGTGGAGAGTAGGTTAGGATGGGAGTTCCCTCTACCAAATAAGGAGACCAAGGTGGTGAAGGATGAAGATCAGTGGGAACCTCATTGGCACGGGGACTTGCGTAGAAAGTTGGTGGAGTTGGTTCACGATAATCCCATCGGTTGGAAGGTCTTGGGAACCACTAAGAACAATTATATCAATGCCGGATTGATGGTAGGAGATGATGATGTAGTACCCCGGTTCCCCGTAGTGAGATGCATGAGATATCCAGACTGGGTGACCCATGCTCATGCCAAGTTTGAGAGAATGTGTTCCTTTTGTCAGAAAGTTGAGAATTACTGCAGGAATAATGGAGAACATTGTGGTGGTAAGGGTTTACTCGTCCTCGTTCATTAGCTCGTCCACTGTTATCTTGCATAAGTGATTTTTTTATAGGCATATAGGATTGCTTTGATCTGCACACTTAAATCTCAGCTAGTCACTTGCTTGCTCGCATGTATAATCAGTCAACTCGTACGTAGAACTGCTTGTAATCGTATCTCTGCATTTATCAAATTACCAGCTCGTATGTAGAATTAATTCGTACATAGAACTGCTTTGAATTGTATCAATTAGCTCGATAGTTGTTTTGCTCGTACGTAGAACTATTTAGCTCGTACATAGAACTTATACTTTTGATGACGAGCTAACACTTTACCTTTTGTCTGGTGCAGTTTTAACCCCTGCTCAGGAAGCTAATATGGGGAGAGTCCTTGACATTAGGAAGGCCAAGAAGAGCCAGGGAAGAGCTAATGCCAAGGAGAACCGTGAGACTGAAGCTGCCAAAAGGAATGATATGCTGAAAATGGTAGAAGAGGATACCACAAAGTTTATTCCTACTGAGGAGAACTTGGAAGAGCAAGCTGATGCTGGTGAAAATGAGAATGCTGCTGGTGCTGAGGACCAAGGCTCAAGAGGTCCATGCCGTTGATGAGGAGGAGGCCGAGCTGAATATAGAGCCGAGAGGGAGGTCGCTCAAACCAGACCCGAGCTCAAGCTAAGTCCAAAGCCAAGACCAAAACTAAAGCTGCTTCCAAAAGAAAATCTCATGTCATTTCTTTGGATGAGGATGAAGATGAAGATGATGGAGCTCCCATCAGCAAGGTGATTAAAATTGGCCCCTCAAGAGTGAGCTCGGCGTACGAGCGTGCTGATGCTAGTGAGCCAAAGGAGATCGAAACTGTAAATCCACCAAACTTCTCCCATTCGTGTCTCATATGACGAGCCGATTCGAATAGAGTTGCCGAGCCGAGCAATGTGACTCCTTTGACAAGGGTAAACCTTTGGCCGGGGAGTATCCTGAGCCGGAGTATGGTCAAGTGATTGTCCGTAGGGGCCGATCGTGACCCGATTAGGAGTTTACCAACAAGCCACCGACTCCGTAAGCTTGCCGGGCTAGGGTTGGACTAGCTTCTTCGAGGTAACTCATGTGTTTTTAATGTTCCTATTTTTCCTTTCCTTTTTATACCTGTCTCTTTCTTATGCTTGATCTAACCTCCTCCCCTTTCCCGATAATATAGTCTCTTGCTATGATCGACTTGGCCACCACTTATTGGGAAGGCCGCCGAGGAGCAGGAGAAGCTAGCCAAGTCCATGCCGGCAAAAAGAATGACGAGCCGTTGAAGCTTGAGAAGGAAGTGGCCAAGATAGGGGAATTGCGGGAGGACAAGAAGAAGTTGCGTGTGCAGAGCTTGAGAAGGCAAAGGAGGAGCATTCTCGATTTGGATAGCTCTTATGAGGCCTTGAATGCGGTGAAAGATAATGAGATCAAGGCCAAAGAAGAAGCCTGGGGCCTGTTGGGTGAGGCTAATAAAGAGCTCGCTGCTCTCAAAGAGGAGAAAAAAGCCATGGCTGCAGATCTTGAAGTGGCGACTCAAATAGTTGGAAGAATGGCCACCACCTTGGCCAAGAAGGTGGAAGAGCTTGAAGCGCCTAGACTTAAATGGGAGGTTGAACTCGCCAATGCTGTGAAGAGTGCCAAGGAGGAGGCTGTTAAGGCTTACAAAGACAGCGACGAGCTCCATGATTATGTCGCTAAGGAAGCTAGTGCTTTTTGGGATGTGGGTCGAGCTCACATGGCTCGTCGTATTGTGGTGGATCATACTTTTGATGTCTCAGTTGAGCAGCTCGCTCAATGGGCTGCGGCAGATCCCTATAATACGGCAGCTCGACCAGGCCATAGCTTAGTACCTTACAATGACAATGACATGGCAAAGTGATTGCTAAAGATGATGCGGCCGCGAAGCGTGTTTGACTCCTCCTCCTGTAGCACCAGTCAACTATTGTACCATATTAGCCGAGCTCGAAGAACCTGATTCACCCATGACTGAAAGTGAGACCCCAAAGCATATATTCTCAGAGTCGGGTAAATCCCTGAGCCCTCAGTAACGAGAAGATGGTGAAGGTCGAGCTTCTAATGTCGATCAAACTGATGCAAGTCAAGTCTCTTAAATTTATCGTGTTGTAATGAACAAGTTCCAAACAATATTTACGCCTTTGTCCGAAATTATCTCGAATGTCTGCCCCGTTGGGAGGCATAATACTTTTTGTAATGTTTATTTGTCTAAGTCTTGGCCCACTTTGGGAGACTTATTGCTATCTTAGCTGACTTTCCTTGCTGCAGGTTGTATGCCTTTGATGTATGTGTCGAGCTAGATATAGTAGGACAAATGAGTCAATTTGAGCTTAGAGGCGACTTGATCCTTAATGGATTCGTTCGACCTCAAACTTGAACAGACTGACTAAGAGTCGAATTTATTAGAACGAAGTCGACTAAGAGTCGGACTTGTTAAATAGATAAAGCTGATTAAGAATCGAGCTAACTAGAACAAACTGACTAAGAATCGAGTTTGTTAAAACGAAGTCGACTAAGAGTCGGACTTGCTAAATGAACAAAGCTGATTAAGAATCGAGCTAATTAGAACAAACTGACTAAGAATCGAGTTTGTTAAAACGAAGTCGACTAAGAGTCGGACTTGTTAAATGAACAAAGCTGATTAAGAATCGAGCTCGTTAGGATAGGTGTAACACTATGATTGATCGAATAAACTGCGCTTTTTATTGAAGTAGGAACATGGTTACATCATCTTGAAACTAGAACTAAACACAAGCTTTGAAGTTTGAAACTGAAGACTAGAAGTAGTATTTGATGAGGTGAGTAGCATGCCAAGGGTGCTTCAACTCGTCACCTCCGTGATGAGCTATCATGTAGGTTCCTTCCTTGATGACTCGAGTGACTACATAGGGACCTTCCCAGCTAGGAGATAGCTTGTTCGCCGGGTCCTTCTACCCGTTGCTTCAATCTTTCTCAACACATAATCTCCAACTTGGAACGACCTTGCCTTGACCTTCTTGTCGTGGTAACTCTTAGTTCGCTCGTTTGTAGTTAACCATTCTGAGGTAGTCAAGTTTCTCTCTTCTCGTCGATGAGATCCAAGTCGATCAATCCGTTTGTATCATTCTCGCTCTTGATTGAAGAAAGTCACTCTAGCAAAGGGGGAATCTCGAGCTCACAGGAGCCATAGCTTCGATCCGTAAGTGAGAGCAAAAGGGGTTTCCCCGTAGGCCCCGAGTGGTTGTACGAACTACCCAAAGAGCAAGGGGGAGTTCGTCCAACCAATTGTTACGTCGACCTACGAGTCCCGTCTTGAGCGAAGATAGAACAAGTTTATTTGCCGCCTCGCCTTGTCCATTTCCTTGAGGATAGGCGACGAGGATTGCCAATGCTTGATTCCTACTCGGCTCATCTCTCGCTTCGAAGGCTTTAGAGAACTGCAACCGTTGTCGATACTATGGCTCTTGGAAAACCAAATCGACACCAAATGAAATCATGAATGAAGTTGATGGCATTCTCTTCGTGATGCGAGCTAGTGGTTTTGCCTCAACCCATTTGGTGAAGTAATCTATGGCGACGATCACATACTTGGCAGCTTACTCCGGGCGGGAGGGAAGGGTCCAATCAAGTCGACACCCCACATGTCGAATGGCCAAGCCGCAACTACCGGAGTCTCGCTCGGTTGTTGGCACGTGAGGTAAGTTAGCAAATCTTTGGCATTGATCACATTGCCGAACAAAGTTGTGAGTGTCGCCCTCATATGTGGCCAATAGTACCCCAAAGTGATTAACTTGTCGCAAGTGGTCCCTGCCCCCGGTGTCCACCACAAATTCCACTATGTACCTCGTGTATCAATAGGGCGACCTCTTGAGGGTGGATGCACTTCAAAGAATGGTCGAGTGTAGGATCTTACGAATGTGTCACCTCCTTGAATGACATATCTTGGAGCTTTCTTTTGATAGCTCGAGCCTTCTTCTCGTCATCCGGCTCCGCCACTTCCAATGTATGCCTTCATTTCCTCGATCCAACACTTCCCCGAGTCCAATTTCTTGTGGGATCATCTATGCATTGAATTTTCACTCTTTCATAGGCTGGATTCTCGAGGAATGAGATGGGCTCCTCATGTGGCTCATCTGAAGTAGCTAGTTTCGAGAGGAGATCGGCCAGCTCGTTATCTTCTCTTCCAATCCTTTGAATCTCCTGCAATTCTAAGTCCTTTATCAGCTCTTTCACCAGTGTCGCAAGATTTGATCAATGTGGCACCGAGCACCTCATACTCGCCTCGACCCGGTTGACTATCAACCGCGAATCACAAGTAAGCCATGATCTTAGTCGCTCCAAAACACTTGGCATACTCGATAGCCGCAATCAAGGCTTCATATTCACTTGGTTGTTGGAAGCGTCAAATTTGAACCTTAGCGATTCCTCGTAAACGAGTCCCAGGACTACGGCTCGACCAAGACAATTCCAGCTCCACCGACATTTTTGGTTGCCGACCCGTCTCGAATAGACCTTCCAACAATCGACGGGTAGAGTGATGGCGACTTGTGACTCGGCTCTTTCCCTTTGCCCTTTTCTTTTGGAGCTCGCCGCTCGTCATCTTCCTTGGTGAACGTAAGCTCGACCAAGAAGTCGCCCGAGCTTGAGCCTTCAACGCCTTTCGAGGTCGATACTCAATGTCAAATTCGGTGAGGGCAATTGACCAATTGAGTAGTCGACCCGAACTCTCCGGCTTGTGCGGTATTTTTCTTAAAGGAGCATTGGTAAGAACCACGATTGGATGAGCGAGAAAATAAGCTCGTAACTTTCTTGAAGCTACGACTAGAGCATAAGCGACTTTCTCGCCGTTGTAATACCGCTTCCACATCCGATAAAGCTTTGCTTTGATATAGTACATGTGCTTTTGAAGCCCTTCATCCTCTCTAATCAATACCGCAAAGAATCGACTTGTCTCCTACGATAGATACACAAATAAAGTCTCACCGCCGTTCTGCCTGCGAGCAGAGGTGGAGTAGCAAGATAATCCTTCAATTGTTGGAACGACGAATGACATTCGGTCGTCCATTCAAAGCTTTTCGTCCCCTCAACGCTTTGAAGAAGGGGAGAGATCTCTCGCCGATTTAGATATGAAGCGACCAAGAGCCGCTACCCTTCCGTTAAGTCGCCGCATCTCTTTGACACCGGTAGGAGCCTTCATGTCGACTAAAGCCTTTATCTTCTACGGATTAGCTTCTATGCCTCTTTGAGATACCATGAATCCCAAGAACTTGCCACAGCCACTCCAAACACACATTTGCCGGGATTGAGCTTCATGTCGTTTGCTCGTAAATTGGCGAATGTCTCCTTTAGGTCGACTACGTGACTCCCGGCCTTGGTTTTAATGACCATGTCGTCAACGTAAGCCTCCATATTTCGACCAATTTGTGAGGCAAAGACTTTATTCACCATTCTCTCGATAAGTTGCACCCGCATTCTTCAAACCAAATGGCATCATATTGTAGCAAAGAGATGCCCCCACCGCTTGAAATGCCGTTTTGACTATATCATCCTCGTGCATCTTAATCGGTGGTAGCCCGAGTAAGCGTCGAGGAAACCGAGGTGGAGTGACCAAGCAATAGAATCAACTAGCTTGTCGATCCTTGGAAGGGGATAACCGTCCTTTGGGGCAAGCTAGATTAAGAGTAGTGAAGTCGACACACATCCGCCATTTGCCATTTGATTTCTTCACCATGACCACGTTGGCCAACCACGTTGTATGAGTGGCCTCTTTGATTATCCCCGCACTCAAAAGTTTTTGTACCTCGCTTTTATAGCTTCCTCCTTGTCGCGAGCAAAGCTTCTCAATTTACGGGGTCTAGGCTTAATGGTCGGGTTGACTTCGAGCCGATGAACGCCGACCTCCTCCTTGATTCCCCTCATGTCCTCTACTCTCCATGCGAAGACATCATCGCTTTCTTTGAGTAGCTTGATAATTTCGCTCGCTCCTCAACCGATAACCGCTTTCCAATTTGAATTTTTTGGTCGGGGTAGGAAGAGTTGGTAATGACCGACTCCGGCTCATCTACGACTTCTAACTCGGTCCATCTCCGAACCGTAGTGTCTCCACTATGATTTCCACCGACCTTTTGCCTTTCTTCGCCTCCCAAATGCGAGCTTCCTCTCGCTATCATATCATCGAGCTTGTCTCGCAACCTCGCCGATGGTGGCCCCGAGTTATTGTCGATCCGGAGGCATAGGTTGCCTATGTGGACTTGATCGACCATAACTACATCCGAGTCGACCTCGCAGTGTTAGAGTGACGTGTCGACTCAAGCATGACCTCGTCATTTGAGCGATAGGTCGACTCTTCCACGACCTCGGTGATTGTTGATAGTCGAGTAGTTTTGGTTACTGATTGGGACAACTTCAAGTAACCATCAGCAGTCTCAATTTCTAGCTCCCTTTTCTTTCTTTCTCTTAGCACATGATCCAGGTAGGCTCGAGCCGCGCCTTGACGCAACCCACTCCACAGTGTGGGAAACTTTACTCGCTGGTGAGGAATTGATGCTACCATTCCAAGAGCGACCTGTCCAGGAATTCCAAGGATGGCGGCATAGTCACTATTTACATCAATCACAATAAATTGTACCTTTGAGACAACCCTGAGGGGGTGTTGGCCTAGATCGACGTCGAGCACTATCTGGCCTTTAGCCTCAACTCGATGGTTGGTGAAGCCTTCCAACCTGCCATCATATCTTTCCAACTGTTCGTCATTAAGACCCATCTCCTTGAAAGTTTTGTAAAACAAAACATCCTTGCAGGCCCCCGTGTCGACTAAGAGTCTGCTCGTCGTACATCCGTCTATGAGACCTGGGATGACGAGAACTTGCTCCCTAGCCGCCATATTAGTTGCCAATTCATGGGGGTAGAAGCTGATTGCCTCATCTCTGATTTCTCTCCTTGGAGGCACATGTGGGGCCTTATTGAGCTGGAATATTTTGTGCTTGATGGCCGTGTTACTCGCTTGTTCAGTGATGACCCCCAGGTCCAGTCTAGGCTGCCTAGGTCCTTGTTGCCCACCTGCTGGCCGCTCACCTCCTCCGGCTTGAGGTCTTTTCACATAAGCGTCGAGTCTTCCCTGGTCGACCATTCTTTGTATAATGCGCTTCAAACCCAAACAATCCTCTGTGAGATGACCAGTGTCTTTGTGGTAGTCACAATATTTGCTGTTGTCCCTTCTGAATTTGTTGCCTGGGTTCATTGGGACTGGTGGAGCTAGCTCGACAGCATTCATGATCTCAGTTCGACTCACCGTAAGGGGAGTGAAAGCTTCGGGCACCTTCTCTGTTGCCCTAGTTCTGTTCTTTCCGCTCTTATTGTTCCCCCCATTCTTGTTGGAGTCCTTTTTATCATCAGCGACCTCCACCTTGGGGCTTTTACCATTCTTTTTCTCCTTCCTCTCCTCAGCAAGAGCGACATTGTATACCTTCTCGAACAACTCCTGTCGAGTTGTTACTGTACGAACTGTAAGCTCATAATCCATGTCTGCTGAAGAAATACCGTTTCGGAAGCAGTTGATGACTTCCCTATCAGTGATGTCCTCCTCTATCTTATCTACCATTTCTTTGAACTTGGTGAAGTAGCTCATTGAGCTTTCATTCTTCGCCTGCACCAAGTTATTCAGGTCTGTGACAGTCGTCTTCCGAGCTCCTGCAGTCGAGAAGCGATCTAAGAACTTCGTCCTGAAGCCTGCCCAAGTGGTGATGCTATCAGCAGCCAAACCATTGAACCAAGTTAAGGCTGCCCCAGTAAGTGTGCTTAGGAGAGCTTTGCACATGTTGTCATCTTCATTGGCGACAAAGCACATAGTGGCCTCCAGATGTTGTATGTGACTTTTTGCATTGGTGGACCCTGAATATTTCTCTAGAAGGGGCAACCTGAAAGTTGGAGGAGGTCGACTGTCCCTGATCTCCTTTGCTAGAGGTCGAAGGGTAAAATCAACTCGTTCAACCTTTCCGGTCTCCTTTTTCTTC
Organism: Adenophora triphylla var. japonica; assembly: GCA_022495995.1. Lineage (NCBI taxonomy): Eukaryota > Viridiplantae > Streptophyta > Magnoliopsida > Asterales > Campanulaceae > Adenophora > Adenophora triphylla. The sequence continues at coordinate 805,236 of JAFEMH010000098.1, read as the reverse complement.
TCCTCCTCCCATTGTTGGAACGTCTTCTTCATCAATAACCATTCCCTAGCGTCGGGTCTTCCGTCTCCTGGAGGGGGAGCAGCATTCGACCTCTGGCCTTCACTCCTAGGGGGTGTCACCTGCCTACTCCTCCTGTCTCTGTGGGAATTGGCCCTCTCTGATCTAACTGGGGATCTATGCTGTTACTTCTTTGAGGCGACTGCGCCTCTCGGCCCAGCGAGATGGCGACTGCGCCGTTATCTCCGAGTGGCGACCTGCCCTCTCTCTCTTATAGGCGACTGCGCCCATTTCGTCTCTTTGAGACCACGATCTCTCGAGTTCGCGCCGAGAAACATGCCTGTTTCTATTGGCCGTTAAGCGTGTCCTTAAGTCGACCGAGCCTCCCGCTCTCTATTTCTCGTGAGGCCGGCCCTCGGGTCGTTGCTCGGCACATGCACGATGGTAGGAGCTCGCCGAACTATCTGTTGTCACCATTCTGTCCCACACCTTCATTTGGCCTCATACTCCTAGCCTGTTGTCCATTAGAGACCCGAGTACGATCCACTCTTTCGTAGCGCCTTGGCGTCGGCTGCTTCGCCTCTTCCATAGCTATTAGGTCGGCCAAAATCTGGGCCCTCTCTAACATCATCTCTTTCTTGCTCATAGGGTTGGTGGAGGGACACCTGTGTCCCAGCGTTCTTTGAGCAGTTGGACGTTTAGGAGGGTGGAGCTCTTGCCCATCCATGTGCCTTTTGCCTCTCCTTGTGTCGAGCGAGCCCACTGCCATCAACGATGCTTGGTAGAGCGTGTGGCTCTACCATGAGGACGATTTGGTGGGGGAGGAGGCAAATTCAAGTTTTCGGCATTTGCATTTGCATTAGTGTTGTTGTTGTTCACTTCTTCATGCCCAGTGAAGCCTCGGATACGTGTCCGTCCGAAGTCACCATTGTTGCAGGTTGTTAAAAATTTCGAGGTCAAGTTGAAGCACGTTTCCGCAATGGAACCAAACCGATGCTACAGGAAATGTGCTTATCAATCTTCCTCCACGTGGCAGACCGATCACACGGCTCCTTGACACCGAAAATGAACCCACGACTAGCCGGATGTGTCTCCGCGAAGACGCTCGGGCGTGAGAGTAAGATTACCGATTGTTTATAGCTCAAAATGTATAGAATAATGAATTCGATAACAAAATGGCGATTACCTTTGCACCGTTGGTAGTGACGAAGTATTTATAGGCAAGAGTAATGTATTTTTGGTGAGGAGACATGTCCTCCGAGATTATAGCGGCGGTTATTCGATCATGTGAACGTGTTAGTAACTTGTCCCCGATTTGTAGGGATGTAGTTACGTGAATGGTTCAACTAAATAAGCCGCCGAGTGTCAAGTCGCTACTTGTAGGTTAGGTCGAGGTCGCCACTTGTAATATGGTCGACCCGACCGTCTGCAGAGCATGGTTCGTACCCGAATTGTAACATGGATCACGAGGTCGGACTAAGTTAGGTCGGGACCTAGTAGGTCGGACCATGGGCTTAGTCGACTGATACTTGAGATGGGCTCTGGGCCTTGTCCTGATTGGGCCAGCCTTATTAAGAATGTGGGGACCAAGGCTGTCTATAATTGGACTTTACTCGTTTGGCCCAACTCGACACTTTTGGTATGTTCACTACTAAAATAATTTATTAATGTTCCAAAAAATATTTTATAAATTGGATAATTTACTAATTATTTTTTGTAAAAAGAAAACTAAATATTTTTATTTATTATTTTATAGGAAAAATGTCAATTTAGGGCCTGAAGTCTGGGCTGAACGCGAAATGACCAAAATGCCCTCACTGAATGTCACATGCCTCGCACATGGTCACTCAAAGGGTTTTTTTTTTAACGTTTTCCGTCAAAAAACCTCAAATTGATCAAAATTGTAAATTCGGTCCCCAAATTAATAGTTTTCAGACTTCGGGCCCCAATGTAATACCGCCCCTATATTACGGGCCCTAAATTGTCATTAACCCTAATAACAATTATCACTTATTCTCTATTCTACTCTCTCTCTCTCTCTCTCTCTCTCTCTCTCTCTCTCTCTCTCTCTCTCTCTCTCATCATTCATATTCACAATAATTTAATATTATATATTTATTGTTAACCTATACTGTTTTTTTTTTTTTTTTTTTCTTTCAAATGGAGTAGGGGAAGTGTTTGAGAAGAAAGCTCCAGAAGTCTCTTAGAACATTTCTTATGACAAAAATAGCAACATCCTTCAACCGTACTAGGTTGCTTACGTTGGTAGCGGTAGAGTTCTCCTTTGGACACGTAGTTTCTTCAAATGTATCCTCGAAAACATTAATTGTCCAAATAATTTCACCCGTGGCATTTATCCATTAGCCTTACTCTGCAACATTTACATTAGAGCACCCACAGCCATGACGTTAAATCATGGCTTCATCCTAGTTGGCACCGATTTTTCTTCCATCAATGACTTTTAAAATATCATGTCATGACATTTCAACTTTTTGTCATGCCAGATGACGGGCTTCACGGCGTCGAGGGCTTTTTCTTTTTTCTTTTTTTTTTTTTTTTTTTAGACCAATTAGCGGGTGACATGTGTCATATTTTTGAATTTTTTTTTTTTTTTACAAAAATTGCAATTAACATATAAAAATAATAAAAATATAAAAATATTGAAAAAACTATCATTATTAATAAAAAGTAGGAGAAAAAGTAGGAAAGAGAAATTGATGACTTTTGTCATGAATGGGAATAAAATTGTTTGAAGTTGTGTTTTTGATAATTGATGACGTGGAGCTGAGGTGGAGGAAAGAGGGGTGGAAATGAAGTGTTATGAGTAAAGATGCTCTTATCCATCATGCCATGTAGGATTCATAGCACGTGCCAGCACATACAATTTTTTTCTACTTCACCCACGTAGCTGCTTCGAAGTGGCATCTCTCCAATCCAATGATGCCAACAATTAAATTAAACAGTATGGAGTATCCCACAAATATCACATGTGGCTTTAAATATTTAGGAATACTCCCTTCGTCCAGTTACATATTTCACATTTTTTATTTTGGGCGTTTAATTACATACTTCATACTTTGTCTCCTACATTATTTTAATACTCACAACACCATTATAATTTACTATTCTCTCCACTCATTCTCTCTCCTATTTTACTTTTACACTCACAACATTATATCATTATTTTTTTCCTTAATCCACGCGTGAACAGTAACTGTGAAGTATTAACTTGGACGGAGGGAGTATATATTTACTAGGATCATAGTTGGCATCCACGTAAGCTTCTCCCTTTACTGTATATATACTCGTCTCCTTCACTCCCCCATAGCCACCAAAAAGTTTTAAATATGCAGTTTCTTCTTTCTTGAATCGTGATGGGCTACAGGGCCGGCCTTTAGGAGGAGCGAGGTGAGCGCTCGCTCCGGGTCTCAGAATTTCAAGGGGCACCAAAAAAAAAAAAAACCCATTATATATATTTCTTCTCCGTTGATTGAGCAATTCGTCTGATTGATCGCGCCATCGTCGGCTCCTCGTCTTCCTCAATTCTCTCCATTAAGCTGATCGATCGCTCCAATTGGCAATTCCGCAATTATTCACCCTCTCTGTTGCAGCGTACCCTAGCCCAGCGCCCAGCGGCCATCACCTGCACCTCCAAGGCTCCAATTCCAATACATTGACGTCCACAAGACAAGATCAAGAAGTTCTTTCGATTCCAATCAGATTCCAAATTTAGGCCTTGTTGCTGTTGGTTTCGAATTCCAAAATCCCAGGTTCTTTCGATTGGGGAGGAACAATCAGATTCGTCAATCGTCACTTGACTTCAGGTCGGATTTAAAGGAGGCCGGCGCCGGCCCTGTTCCGCTGTTCGCAAGTCGGCAAGCAAGTGCTTGGACTGTTCAACAGTCCAAAAGAATTTCTTCCAAAATCCAGGTTCTTTCGTTTCAATACTTTAATTAATTTTTAAGATATGAGTTTTAGAATTAGGAAACAAGATTCCGGATGTGAAAAACGTAAAAAGCAAAAAATAATTGAAGTTTTCAATCAATCACAAAAGGGAGTCCTTGATAAATTTATGATAAAAAATTCACATATTTCTTCTGAAAATAAAAAACAGAATATTGATATTGATATTGCTAATGTTAATGTTAATGTTAATGTTAATGATGATTTTGATGCTAATGTTGTTGATGATGATTTTGATGTTAATGTTAATGATGATCTTGATGTTAATGATAATTTGGATGTCAATGTTAGTGATGATCTTGATGTTAACTTTATTGTTAGTGATACTAATTTAGATTCTAATATGAACAATTTGCCTAATGCTCAGAATAATGGTGTTGATGATGAGACTATGAATGATTTACATGCTAATGTTGATGATGACAATATTGATGATTCTTTACATGGGGTTAATATATTTGATCCAAGAACTTGGGATGCTTTAAATTCTAAAATGATCGATATTTTAGTAAAAAAGGGTCCTAAACGAGATTTGTCTATTGAATATGGTCCTTATGATAAATGTTCGAGAAGATTTTCATCATTATTTTATACAAGAGTTTTGTCAAACGGAGAAAAATGTGATAGAGATTGGCTTGTGTATTCTAAGGAGCTTGATAAAGTATTTTGTTTTTGTTGTAAAATATTTACAAAAGGGTGTAAAAAAAGTGCTATAGCAAATAATGGTTATAGTGATTGGGCACATCTTTGTATTAGACTTAGTGAACATGAAACCAGGCGGAAGAGCATGTTAAGAACATGGCCACTTGGTATGATTTGCGTTTGAGATTTCAAAAAAATGAAACAATTGATAAAATGGCACAAAAAGAACTTGAGAAAGAAAAAAATCATTGGAAAAAAGTGTTGTTTAGAATTATTTCAATTGTAAAATTTCTTGCAAAACATAATTTAGCATTTCGTGGAACTAATGAGAGAATTTTTCAAAATAATAATGATAACTTTTTAGGCTTAATTGAGATGTTGGCCGAGTTTGACCCTATAATTCAAGACCATGTTAAGCGTATTACAAATGATAACATTCATCGTCATTATCTTGGTCATAATATTCAAAATGAGTTAATACTTTTGCTTGCTTCAACCATCAAAACTGAAATTATTAAAAAAATAAAAGAAGCGAAGTATTTCTCTGTTATACTTGATTGCACTCCAGATATAGGTCACCAAGAACAAATGTCTTTAATAATAAGATATGTAGATGTCTCTTCCAAATCAGTTACTATTGAAGAATCATTTTTAGGATTTTTAAGTGTCAATGATACAACCGGGAAAGGGCTCTTTGAAGTTTTGAAAAATGAATTGAAAACCCTTGATCTTAATATAGATGATGTGCGAGGTCAGGGCTATGATAATGGGGCAAATATGAAAGGTAAACATCAAGGAGTTCAAAAACAATTTTTAGATGAAAATCCTAGAGCATTCTATACTTCTTGTGGTTGTCATAGTCTTAATTTGACATTATGTGATATGGCCAACACTAGTGGAAAAGCTATAGATTTTTTTGGAGTCATACAACGTATATACACAATATTTGCGAATTCCACTAAGAGATGGCAAATTTTGAAAGATAATGTCAAAGGATTGACTCTTAAATCATTGTCTTCTACTCGTTGGGAGAGTCGTATTGATAGTGTTAAAGCAATAAGATTTCAAACTTCAGAAATACAAGAAGCTTTATTTCAAGTAGCTGAAAGTGATAATGATTCCAAAATAAGAAGTGAAGCGAAATCTCTCTAGCGAGAAAATGAGCTAGGTAATTTTGAGTTTTTACTTGCAATAGTCATTTGATATGAAATATTATCTATGGTTAATTTGGTTAGCAAAACTTTACAATCAAAAGATATGCTTATTGATGTTGCTATTGAAAAAGTAAAAGGGTTGTTATCCTTCTTTGAAAAGTATAGAGAGAATGGATTTTCAAATGCGTTGGATACTACGAAAGAAATTGCAAACGAAATGAGTATAGATCCCGTTTTTCCTAAAAAATGTCAAATTCGAAGAAAAAAACAATTTGATGAAAACCAAAATGATACATCCTCAACTGATGCACAATCTGAAGAGGAATCTTTTAGGGTCAAATATTTTCTATATATTATTGATCAAGCAATTGTTTCATTAACTAGGAGGTTCGAGCAATATCAAGAATATGAAAATAATTTTGGTTTCTTGTTTACTTCTGATAAATTAAATTCATTGGATGATGCAGGTTTAAAGTCTTGTTGTGGTCGTTTTGAAGATACACTTAAAAGTGGTAATCAGTCGGATATTAGTGGAGAAGAACTATATGTGGAATTAAAATTACTCCAAGAACTACTGCCTAAGAAAAAGATGGGACCTGTTGATATTTTAAATTATTTAAAACGTATGGATTGTTTTCCAAATGCAACAATTGCATATAGAATTTTGTTGACACTTCCTGTGACTGTTGCATCCGCAGAAAGGAGCTTTTCCAAATTGAAGTTATTAAAGTCTTACTTACGTTTGACAATGACACAAGAAAGACTCAATGGATTGGCTCTCATAGCAATTGAACATGATCTTCTCGAAAAAATTGACTATGAAGATTTGATTGAAGATTTTGCTTCGAAGAATGTTAGACGGACAATACTTTTCAAATAAGAAGTTTGATGATTGTAATAGTTTTTGAGATTTTAGTATTTTATTGTAAGAACATAATTTTAAAATATTGCTATTATAACATATTTTCTTGCATTTTACATTTTGTAAGTGTTTTTGGGGCCTCATTTTGAACTTTGCACAGGGCCTCTAAATTATGAGAACCGGCCCTGATGGGCTACCTCATTTTTCTTCTATATCCTTGAAATACCAATAAAACCCCCACTTACAATGCGCAATTCCAAACAATCCTGGACTCCCGCCATTGCCGACAAGGCTCCGGCTCCGGCGGATAAATGGGCCAAAGTTATTGGAATTCTATCCGCCGACCATGTCAATTCCGCCATGATCGCAGCTTTCAAGCACGTGCTCTCCCATGGGCCACAATTTGAGCAATCAGCCTGCCCAGAAGTTGTTGATAAAGAAATTGTGGTGCTGGTAGTTCCGGAACCGGAGATGTGTTTGTTTCCGCAGATCGGCGGTTGCTTTGGGGTGCGATAATTTTGCGGAAAAGGAAAATGATGGTAACTATAAGGGAATAATAAAGAGGAAAAGGAAAGAATACAGGGGAGTGAGACAGAGGAGGTGGGGGAAATGGGCAGCTGAGATTAGGGACCCTTGGAAGAAGGCAAGGGTGTGGCTTGGGACCTTCGAGACGGCGGAGCAAGCCGCCAGAGCTTACGACAGGGCAGCCATTGGGTTCCGAGGAGATAAAGCCAAGACCAATTTTATGGTTAGGCTTTTATTACGATTATATTTAAAATGGGTGGGGTGGGCTGGGCTTTATTTAGTGTAAATAAGTGGAATTTAGTTGGTCTGGGCTTGGGTTTTGGTTGAAAAAATCAACTTCAGCATAATTGTGTGACTGAGTTAATATATTTATGTGTACATTTAAAACATTTTAGAATACACATAGTTATTATTTTTAATTAAAATAATATTATGAAAAGTAAATAGCACTATTTTTAGATAAATATATATACTTAATGTTTACATTTTGTGGCAAAATTGGTCTTTTTTGGATGACCGTTCAAAATTGGCTCGATTTGATTTTAGCTGAGTAACATTATTATATGTCAAAATTTTAGGGAGGAAGGCTTAGTTTAGTTTAGTTTAGTTTGGTTTAGTTTAGTTTAGTTTAGTTTAGTTCAATTTAATTTGGTTGGTTTTTTATGTACTCCCTACAAATTTCATGTTTGTTTTATTTACTTTTGTAAATATGTTTGTTTGGATCTGTTCTATTGGCGTTTATTTGTTATGAATTCTGAAGTATAACATGAGTTTATCATTTCCATTGGTCAATCCAATAGATTGTGAAAATGCTTCTTATGATTTGATTAGTACTACCATCCTCTCGAGTAAAATATCCTACCTCAATCTCCAAATAGTGTATTTAACACTTTTTTCATTCTATTGCCAACTTAATCATTATCCAATTCCACTCAATGGCACAACCTTCAACGAAAGGAAAAGAACCTGCTGCACCACAGGTATTCTTCATTTCCCGTTCAAATTGTATGTTGATAATATATTTCTATTAAAAATCAATATTTCCTAGAGTTAGTAATATTTGTCTATTTGCCTATTCACTACCAGCCAGTGAATATGGAGTTAGGAGAAAGTTCAACATCTAGAAATAGAAATTATCATAGTATGCGTAAAATTGCACAATCTAGACGATGGGAAAGAGATCGAGCCGATCAAGCAAGAAGCCAACAAAATTCTTCTAACATTTCTTTGGGTCCTTCGAGACGGGCAATCGCACAAAGGAGGCGTCGTTCGCGTGAACAAGCCGCTCCTTATTCTACTATGTAACATAATTCTTCTTTTACTCCTCTTTAATTCAAATAAACTTATCTTAAAAAATATAACACGCCTTTCCGAAAAGAGGATTGCCCCATATGCATGCACTGTTTTTTCTCGCGGATGAAGATAAGATCAGAACTCCTGAACAAGTTGATAGGGTGGTATGTGCCGAATTACCCGATCGAGATAGCAGGCCTGCACTTTTCGACACAGTTAAGAGATGTATGATACATGGTCCGTGCGGCACGAGAAACCCAAGTTCGCAATGTATGGAGAACAATAGGTGCAAAAAAAAATTTCCAAAACAATGGGCCGAAACAACTTCTATTGATAATGACGGCTATCCAGTCTATCGTCGCCGCGATAATGGAGTTGTATTGACAGTAAGAGGGATGAAGGTAGATAACAGAGACGTTGTACCTTACAACCCTTATCTCACAGAGTTATTTGATTGCCATATTAATGTGGAGGTGTGTGCTGGAGTTAGATGTGTTAAGTACATTCACAAGTACATATACAAAGGTCATGATCAAACAACAATGGTTTTAGGGAAAGGTGATGAAATCAAACAATATCTTGATGCGAGGTATATTGGTCCGCCAGAAGCTGCATGGCGGTTATTTGGATACAACTTGCATGAAGAATTTCCTAATGTTGTTCGATTAGATCTCCATCTACCTAGAGAGCATAATGTTTCATATGATTCAAGATGTTCGCGAGAAGAGATAGCTGAACAAGTTGAGGGGAAAGTAACAAAATTAATGGGGTTTTTTAGATGTTGTGCTTCTGATGTAATGGCCCGACAGTTTACTTATCAACAAATGCCGAAGCATTACACGTGGACGGCGAATGTTTGGAAACGAAGACGTTATTTAAGCCAGGCAATTGGAAGAATATATTTTGCTAGCCCCTCCAGTGGTGAGAGATTTTACCTCCGACTCTTATTAATTACTGTTAAAGGGCCAACCTCTTGGGAAAATTTACGAACATACAATGGTATTGTGCATGATACATTTAAAGGTGCTTGCGTTGCACGTGGTCTTCTAGAAGATGATGAAGAATGGAAGCAATGCTTGGAAACAGCCTCAGTTATGAAGACTGGGTACCAACTTAGGAGATTGTTTGCGCTTATTCTAACACAATTAATGCTCTCCGATACATCCCCATGAGTTGTGGACTAAGTTTGCAATGAATATATGTGATGATCTTCCTCACAAATTGCGCACAGAATATGAAATTTCATATCCGGATGATAGTCAAATAATAGATTATGACCTGCATCTGTTGAATGAAATATTGCAAGAAACTGGAAAAAGCTTGGCAGATTTTCCACCAATGCCTCTTCCACTTCAAAATTGGACCCAAATGACCGGCAACAACAGGTTATTATGGGAACATAGACAGCTTAAGTATGATGATCTCACTACTGTTGCGGAAGCAAATATCTCTCGCTTAAATGTTGGTCAGCGACACTGTTTCGATGTTGTGATGTGTTCGGTGAATGAAAATCAAGGGAAAACCTTCTTCTTGAATGGGGGTGCAGGAACGGGCAAAACATTTTTGTACAACACAATTGCAGGGGTTTGTCGATCGCATGACAATATCGTGATCTGTGTTGCATCATCTGGAATTGCATCGTTATTGTTGGTTGGTGGCAGAACGGCACATTCTACCTTTTGTCTACCATTGAATGTGTTGGAAGATACGTTGTGCTCATTTACGAAACAGTCAATTCATGCCCAACTCTTTAGAGATACAAAATTAATAATATGGGATGAGGTTCCTATGCAACATCGCCATTGCGTTGAGGCCGTCGATCGCAGCCTTCGAGATATTTATGATAATGATAGCCCTTTCGGTGGAATTATTGTTGTCTTTGGTGGTGATTTCCGTCAAACTTTGTCAGTTATACCTAAGGGACACCGTGAACAAATTGTGGGGTCAACTCTCCAAAAATCATCACTTTGGGCAAAGATATACGTCTTGAATCTATCGGAAAACATGCGGCTGGATCGAAATGATCTCGCGAATGTTGAGTTTGCGGAATACTTGAACAAGGTAATAATTATGCATTCAAATTAAATATTTCTTTTATAAGCATTCATAATTAACGTTAAATAAATTTCCATCCAAGGTGGGAAGCAATCCAGATGAGACAATTGAACTTCCTTCTACTATCCGAAAGTGTAAAGACGTGAACGAGCTAATAAGAGAAGTTTATCCAGCATTGCATATACCGGGGACTTCTACTGCTCGGTTCTTAACTGATCGAACAATTCTGTCCCCGCGTAATGATGATGTCAATTACATAAATCTTCAAGCATTAGAGATATTTCCAGGCAATATCATCAGTTATCTAACGGCAGACAAATATACAGATGATGATACGAGTGATCCGATTATGGCAAATCGATACCCAATAGAGTTTTTGAACTCATTGAATCCTTCTGGTCTTCCCCCTTCAGACTTGCAGTTGAAAGTTGGTTGCCCAGTTATTTTGATGAGGAATCTTGCACCTAGGGATGGTCTTTGCAATGGAACAAGATTAAGAGTAGTTCAATGTGGGCAACGTATTATTGAGGCTGAAATCTTGACGGGAGATAAAGCAGGCAATTTGGTATTTATACCAAGAATTTCTCTTACGCCTTCTTCGACCGAACTTATTATTCCAATTACAAGGCGTCAATTTCCAATTAGGTTGTGCTTTGCAATGACTATAAATAAGTCACAAGGTCAATCTGTTAAATTTGTCGGCATTGATCTTCGGACAACGGTGTTCACTCATGGCCAATTATATGTTGCTTTATCAAGATGTACTACATTCAATAGGATAACGATTCTCATTCCATCACCATCGGGAGATGACACATCCACAACAAATATTGTTTATCCTGAAGTACTTCTGTAAACCATATAGATTAATTGATAAGGTAAATAGTTATCATGTTCGCATAATTGTTATATTTTCTTAACTTTATTACTGTCTATATATCGCTACTATAATTTTAATTTTTGATACAATCCATGTTTGACATAGGTGAATAGAGATGCAGCTGATGATATGATCGAAGATGTAGTTGAATATACATTTGAAGATGTAGTTGAAGATACGGTTCAAGATGTAGTTGAAGATGCGGTTGAAGCTAATGTGTACGATGATATTTGGGATGATCCCACATTTCTCGCTGAAGCGGTATATGTTACATATATATATATATATACACTTATATATATATATATATATATATATATATATATATATATATATATATATATATATAATTCATCATTTATAGTTATATAAATGTGATTCTTATCTATTTTTGTCTAAGTGCAGGAAGCAGTAGCTAGAAGAGTTGAAGAAAGTTTTGCAGTTGCCAATGTAGTCGAAGAGGAACCAACAGATTAATCTTTTATTGTTAACAAATGTTAATCCTATATTCTTTTCTCTAAATAATTTTTGATTGTTTGTCTTTGAATAATCGACGCGTAGAACGCTTTTCATTTATTTATCGATTCTAAAGTTCATTTTTCATGGGTTCATTATTTTTTCCTTTAACTTTTTGTTGGGTAACATTTGGGTTTGAAGACCGGTAATTATACACTTGAGATGAAGCAACCAGTCATTCCCTCCATCTCTCTCCTTTCTCTTTCTCTTTCTCTTTCTCTTTCTCTTTTCCTTCACCGGGAACTTTTAGTCGGGTTGCATATGATTTTTATTTTTTTTAAGGTTCCTCCCATATCAATTCCTCTCTTGAAGGTTTACATTGACAAATTCAAGTGTGTTTTGCTCTCCCTACCAACTCCAAGGTAATGATTTCTTTATATCTTCAACATTATCTCAGAAAAAGCTCAGTATTTGCCTTTTTGTTGCATTCTAATCTTACTTCTTCTAAATATATGATTTTATTTTAAATATGGGCTTCCGATGGTTTCTTAGGTACCCTCTCTCAAAAAGTTTCAACTCCCAGACAAATATTTTTGCACTTCATATATTTGAAACAATTTAAAATTACATTTAAAACGTCGTATAGTTAGCATGCGATTTCAGTTTCCCCACGTCTTTCTCTTTCCATACTCTGTCTTCCTTTCCGTACCGACCCGTGCCAATGGCACGGGCTTTTGAGTACTATCTAATATACAATAGAGGGGGCAAATAACTGTCTCTTAGCCTGGATATAAAGAGGGGCTAGGATTTAAAGGTGGAGAGTTGATCCAAGGGCTGACAATCTGTAGCGATGCGTGAATTTTTAACATCTTTTGAGTCGCCACTTATTATTTATTTAGGAAAACAATAAGAAAAACCTTTTTGATTTGAAAGAGATTTGAGGGTTCGGGGGTTAAGTTATGTAATGGGAAGGTCGAGGAGCACCCATTCCACCCAATCCGAAGATCGGTCTTGCCAATTGAGTATTATCAATCTTTTTAATTTAACAATAAAATAAAGGAACAAGAAAACCCAAATCAATTTCTTGATTAGGAATGTCGGATTGTATGCTTCGAGATCGTCTTCATCGATTGAAGGGACTCTAGGCTAATCCTTTTGATGGGATTACACCACTCTAAAAGTCAATAGAGAGAGATTGAGAAGAAGAGATTAAAAGTATAGGAATTTACCTAGCGTTTGGGAGTATTTGATTTAGAACGTGGTTCTAAGATGTCTTCTCGGTCGAGAAGTGATTTGGGCAGAGTTTTGACTCAATATGAGAGTCAAATCTTGATGCGGACAGAGCTTCGCCTCAATCCTTGATTCGGGTTTTGATGTTTGTTGATCAACAAGGTTGACAAACAAACTTTAGGTGATTTAGGATGATTTTAAGGTGATTTTGTAGGAATCTTTCGTGGAGAGAAACCAACAAATTGTGTGTGTTGTGTGTTTTCGATCGTGGATCGGGGACCTCTCAATCTAAAACTGTTAGGGTGAAATACTGAAAGTCGTTAGGTATTTATAGGTGTTGGAGAGGTGTTGGGGATGATATCAAACACCTTGGGAAGGTTCCAGAACTCAATTTTGATTGGAGAACCGGATGGGATAAGATTTTATCAAGAAAAGAGTTTGAAACGGAGAAAGAGAGTGATTCTGCACATCCTGTCGAGGGATTGTCTCGAGCGAGACACGCTATTCCGCGCGAGATAACTAGTCATTTGACTATTTTGTCCTCTTCAGTTTATTCCGTTAGTCAGTTAGGTCCAAAACTAACGAGGTTAGTTAGAAACTTAACGAAATATGACGAAACTGATATGCTTTCATCAAAACACAAAAGAGAGACGAAGAGTAGTGTAATCATGATTTATTGGTTCAGAATGGGGTGTCTACAGAGCCCCTCGGCGACAAGACTTATGGAAGAAGTCATGTCGTCGATAGAAAAGACATCATTCTGAACATTGGGATGGTCGTGCCGCACGGCTGCCTACGTATCTCTAAGAGAGAATCAAACCAAACGTAGTTCGACTCCAAAATACTAAAAAGGCTATTTTAGGTATTTTGAAAAGCATTTTTGGAAATCGAAGAGGGATTTTTTTTGAAAAGGTAAAATCATACTGAGGAATCAAAGACTTGACCCAATTCTTTTTTTTTTTTTTTTTTTTAAATCAAAAATTCAATTCAAGAATGGGAATCTCAATACAGGAAGTCAACGAGGCATACCCCGGGGAAAAATTAAAATCAAAGAGAAAATAAAAAACTAGAACTAGAACAACATCATTTGGAAGCAAAGGCAGATTTACCCCCTTTGCGTCTTCTAGATTCTTTGTTACCCACAGGAATCCAATTGCCATCATCATTGCCATTCAAAGCATTAACATTTACATTTTCAGCAATCCCATTTTTAAACTTGGATGGCCTAGAATTTCCAGACCCAAGAATACCCAAATCGGCAGCACCATCATAACCATCCATACCCTCTTCCAACTCGGTTGTTTCAGCAAGATTAGCCCCAAAACGAAACACCATAGGCCCAATGTTGTTTAAAGCACCAAAAGTGTTTCGTCCCAGCCGAGAATTAGAGGAAGAAGGAGCAGAATTTGGGACAGCTTGGGAAGTCCTTTTACCTTTATTGACTTCATTCTTTTTAGGAAGATAAGCAACAGTCGGCCTATCAAACCCATTTGGCTCAATCACCTTCTTTGCCGGATTATCATTTCGAAGAATAGGACACTTAAAGTAGTTATGTCCGAAGGACTTGCACTCACAACAATAATCCGGGTAGTGCTCATAAGCCACCCGTTGAACATATTTTCTATCTCGAGACATTTTGACTCCAAACTCCAACACCGGTGGCTTACTTACATCAACTTCAATGAGACATCTAGCAAAACTCATCTTGGACCTCTCACGAGTGATTTTGTCCGTATACAACGGAACTCCAATCTTTGACGAAAGTTTACTTAGGCCGGAAGCACTCCAAACAGAAGGAGGTACATCTTTTAGTTGGACCCAAGTAGGAACATTCATGAAAAGATCATTTGTTAGCATAACTCCTTCATCTATAACCTTCAACATTAAGGTATTACCATAAGAAATGTAAGGACCCCCCTGAAAAACAGCCTCTCTATCTTGCTCAGAATTGAATTTAAAAACAGTCCATCCTCTTCCATATGGTGTCACACGGCATTTAAGACCCCACCCATTAACAATGGCGTTGAGGGCAAAACGGCCGGGAAAGGGGCCGGTAAAACAACCGATTAAACAAAAACCCCACGAAGCATCCACAGGAATTTCATCACATTCGTCCAAGACAACTTCATCTTCCATGGAATCATGGTATTGCAGCTCAAAGCCTTTACCTACAATTCTATTATCCTTGAAGATCCCTGCATAATTCAGTTTTGTGTTGCCGGTGCCAAATGCAGCCTTGGAGGCATCGGTTTCTTTTGTATCAATCTTGGAATTGTCATTAGCCATGGGTATATCAGACCTAGACCCATTCGGATGTCCCTCTTTAAAGCCTTTCTTGGAATTGTCACCAAACAGGGAAGATACAATGCCTTGCACATTGGAAACTCCAACAGTTTCACCCATGCGACTTTCTGAATTTCTGGTAGCCTTGGTAGTTCCGCCACCAACAACCACTGATTTTGCACCGCCGCCACCGCCACCGGTGGTTCCAGCCATCGAAGATGCAAAACCAGTTTTAGACAACAATGGAAAATCCATCTTGCGCAACAAAGAAGAAGAAGTATCAACATCATCCCCCGTTGTCAAGATATACTCAGGATTGTCATTCGAAAAATCATCTCTACATAGCACAACTTGTGGTTTACGTTTCCTTTGCTTCAATGGTTCCACCACCGTATCACCTTCACCATTCTTGACTCTCGAAGAATGATCCCTCACAGCCTTCAACTTCCCCATGGAAGATAGAAGAAATCAAGTCAAAAAGAACAACCGTGAAGACCAATAGCCTTCACGGAAATCCGACCATACAGACTAAGAAATGAAGAACTTTAATCGTGATTATGAATTCTAATAACAAATATAAGAATTGATATCAGAAAACATAACAAACAAAAGAAATCAGAAGAAATCAAAAGAAGGATTCGGACTTGAGAAGGAGCATCTAGGGAGAGAAAAATCCTAGAGAGAGAAAATCTTCTCTCTAACTCCTAGCCAGCAAGCCTATGCTCTGACTTGACCCAATTCTGTTGATACCCGATGTTGATGAAGTTGTTGAAGTGCGCCGCCCGAGGTTACTGGCGTTGCCGTTGTTGTTGCCGAGGTCACGGACTTTGTTATCGCTGTTGTTGTCGCAGGCTTTGCTGATGCTGAGGTCACAGACTTGAAGTTTGCTGCCGTCACAGACTTTGAAGTTGTTGCCGAGGTCATGGATATGAAGTTTGTTGCCGTCACAGACTTTAAGGTTGTTGTCGAGGTCACGGACTTGAAGTTGCTGCCGTCACAGACTTTGAAGTTGTTGCCGAGGTCACGGACTTGAAGTTGCTGTCGTCACAGACTTTGAAGTTGTTGCCGAGGTCACGGACTTGAAGTTTGCTGTCGTCACAGAATTTGAAGTTGTTGCCGAGGTCACGGACTTGAAGTTGCTGCCGTCACAGACTTTGAAGTTGTTGCCGAGGTCACGGACTTGAAGTTGCTGCCGTCACAGACTTTGAGGTTGTCGGTTGAGGTGGAGGTTCTGTCGGCCCCTGTAATGCAAGGATATATGCATTCTGGTCTCGGATGGACCCAAATTATTCTTACCTTTCTGTACTTGTCAGCACATAAAGATTCCAAGTAGATTTTCCAGATTTTAGTTGTTCAACTGGACTTACGTGGTGGTGCTCACGTCTGTTCGTGTAAATGGCCGGTCGGACATTTTGGTGGTGAGTTTATGTATGAGTATATGGTGTATGGATGTGTAGGAACATTTGTATGGATTTATATTTGAGATGGGTAAACTGTATGAGTGAGCTTGTGTTTGACAAGTTGGGACCAAATCAGGTTTCGCAGAATTTGTTGCTAGTCGGCGAGGCTGAACTATTTCTTCATTGTTGTAGGATTTTGATAAGTAACCTTGTGTGAACACATCTAGGCTTGTTGCAAATCTTCATTCTTAATTCTCCCTTGAGTCCTGTCTCTAGGAGGCAAACGATTATAAATATGTCGACTGTCGTAATGGCTTTATGTTTAAGGCCCTTTGTTGTCTCAAGCCCCAAGTTGCTTGCAAGTGGTAGATGACTTTGTGAACAGGCTTGTGAGTCTGCTCTCTTGATTTGAAGATGATCGAAGAAGACTCTCCTTGTTGATTTGATTTGAAGAAGATCGAATGATGTTCGATGAAGAAGGCTGAAGAATACTCTCCCTCTGTCCTTTGATTTTTTTTTCTTAGTGACGCACCCTGGTTTTTGCCTAGACCGCCATTTCGGGTTTTCAATCTAGCGGGCATCTCTTTTGCGTCTTTTTTTTTGTGCTCTAACTTTTGCCTAGGCCGCTCTTTACGAGTATTCCACCTAGCGAGCCATTTTTTTATTTGAAAAGTATGTGTACTCGAAGAGGACTCAGTTGGAAGAATCTCATTGAGGAGAGAGAGATGAGATCTCAAGTTAGTTGAGGAGAGACGGACTCTATTTTTTGGAAGGTGATCCAAGCATTGATTCTTTGAAGAAGTGTATTCTCTAATGATGAGAGTGAGAAGCAAAGAGGAAAGCTCCTAATGCAGATTTGATTGTTTTGAGGAGTTGAAGTAGAGATTGACTGGGGAGGAAAGGTTAGGAAGCCCCAGTTTTGATGCTTGAATTTTAAGAGTGTGTATGAGAATGGCTAACAGGAAGCCCCTAGACTCAACAAGAAACATTACTTGGCTCAAGGATCTAGAAAAGTTGTTCTACCTTTTAATGAACCGTGCATCATCTAGAAGTTTCTAAATAAGTTTGAGGAGAAAGCCAATCATTAGTATGACTTAAGGGTAAACATTTTTCTTGCTACTGAAAGTCTTCTTCACTTGATGTTGTAAGAGGATGTTGAGGATTCCTCTTTTCTTTTGTTGGTATCACTTGACTCCTCTTCTTTGTGGGAGAGTCCTTCATGTATTTGAATTTTCACCTTTGTTGTGGGGGTGATGAAAGCTTGAGAGTTTTTCTTCTTCTTCTTTTTTTTTTTTTTTTTTTTGTACTCTCAAAGCTTTGTATTGAGTAGCCCCCACTCTTCTTGGGATGAATGTTGACAGTAGCACCTTTGACTTTCTTCGTTTGTTGACCATTGATTTTGAGTAGGGTAATGTTTAGCCCTTAAGCTTCCTAAGGATAACTTTCTTCTTAAACTCGCTTAGAAGTCTTTATTATTTTTTGCGATGATTTAGGGAAATGGAGGGTTCATTATTTTGTATGAATTAAATGATACTCATGAGGTAGAACAACCTTAGGGAAAGTGTTTAGAAAAAGATGATTACTTTGATTTATTGAGAAATTAAGAACAGACTCGATAGTTTAGAGGACACAAACTAGAGGAGGTGAGAAGTACTAGAAAGACAGAACGACTCTTTGAGTTCATACTTGGAAATTTAAAACCTAATCTAATTCTATCAAAGGAGAAAGGGAGAGGATAGTTGTAGCCCCAAAGTGGTAAGTGCAGCTTTCTTCTCGGAGCTTCATCTTCTTCATGGAGTACGAGGAAGAGGATTGGTGATGACGTTGGGACGTTCTAGATCTCCATTGTCAAAGATGTCTTGGATGATTTCCTTCAAGTGGTGGCAAGTGTTGGTGTCGTGGCCGGTGAAGTTGTGGTACTTGCAGAATAAGTGATGAGCATGATTAGGACCCATATCCTTAGGAGGACCGCCTTCCCTTGGTTTGATCTTTTCATTCTTGACAAGCACATCGAAGAGTTCTTCTTGAGTGATTCCTTCAATTTTGTCATAGTGCCTCTTTTTCTTTTCGGGAGGAGGAACAGCAGAATACTTGCCGGTGTTGGGGCGGTTGAATGCAATAGCGTTGACTGAAGCATCCTTACTTGTGGTTGGCTTGTTGAAGCGGAAAGTACTTTCCTTCTTTTTGCTTTTTAGGAAGTAATCAATCCTAATTCCGGACTCGTGGAGTTCATTGAAGCTAGGAAAGTAATTACCGGCGAGCTTCTCTTGGAATTCGTCACGAAGGCATTGAAGGAAGATGTGGATTTGTTCTTTGAGAGTAGGCCTTTCGACAATTTCAGTGAGTTTGAGTCTCCATCTTCTAGCAAATTCAGCAAAGGACTCAATTGCATGTTGCTTGGTTTATTCAAGATCCCTCCTAGTAGGGCGGTAAGTGGAGTTGTCTTCAAATTGCCTTTGAAAGACTAAACATGAGGACGACCAATCCAGCCTTGTAGTAGTAGGAAGAGACATGTACCAATCCCTTGCAGCACCTTCTAAAGTTTGAGGAAAGCATTGGGCCAAGATTGTGTTATCAACGCCCATTGGAAGCATGGCCCAATTGTAGGTCTCAACATGAGCTCGAGGACAGGTAGTACCATTGAACTTGGCAATATCGGGTGTCTTGTACTTGCGAGGAAACTTGGTGATGGATTGTTGAAGAGCATCGGGATCAAATGGGACGTATGACCCTTTAGAAGTGTCAAGAGTCGCAAGTTTCTTCTCGAGGTAGTTCTTAGTAACATGGTCACCAAGTTTAGTAGTTTCACCACTGCCCTCCTTTTTGGTCTTAGCGCCCTTGGAGGTATGTTCCTCATCATCGGAGGAGGATGAGGAAGAGGAGGAATTGGATTCTTCCTTTTTCTTGCTTGACTTCTTGGTTTTCTTATTCATTTTTGGTGTAGGATTCCTCTTCATCGGAGGAGGATTCCTCTTTCTTCTTTTGCTTTATGCTTTTCTTGACTTTCAACTCGTGGAGTTCTTTCATGAGGGCGGCCATTTGGGCGTTTTGCTCAGCCATTTGGGCATTTTGCTCATCAATTTGCTTACTTTGTTCATCCATCTTAAGCAGGGCTTGGATGAGTTGGGCTTTAGCTTCGTTAATGTCGGCCTCGGTGACAGAAGGAGAAGCAGACATCGTGTCGAGCTTTCGCGATGGACCTAGACGTGTAGCAACCGTGTTAAACCATGATCGAGCCCCAAACAAGTCGGCTGAATAGGGTGTATGAAGGCTTGAAGGTTTTGGCCAAACACGAAAAGACCGAACGCTTATCTCGCACGGGACAAGCAATCTCGCGCGAGATAACACCACGGGAAGTCACAATTCTCTGATTTTAATCCTATTTTTGGTCGGACGGAAAATCCGTTTTGGGGGTTTCTAACATTCAGAACCCAAACCTAAGGACCTAGGGGTCGAAGTAATCTCAAGTAACATCAAGTTTTGTGCAATAAATTTGGTGAGAAATTTTTCTCTTTTTAGGGGCAAATCCGAAGGGACAATCATAGGGACATTTCCGAAGGGACAATTCCGAAGCTACAATTTTTTTTTGATTTCTTTTCCATAGATTATTGCACAAAACAAGATCTTGACAAGAGATTACAAAGACTCCAAGATCAAACCGACCGGTCACGAAGTGTCTTAAAAAGTCAATCTACATGATATGTGGCGATGCAGGGCTGGAAGGCTAGCCTCCCCGCGATATGACAATCTAGATGGATTGAATACGCGGAGTGGGATGATCCAACTTCGGAGAGACCGGCGACTAGGTGGTTACCGTCATCCGTCCTTAGTGTGGGTCCCGGGTTTAACAAGGGTATGAAGTGCAATGACAGTTATAATATGAGTGCGCGTGTGTGAGAGTTCAATCTAGGTGATATAGTAAAATAGAAAGTTTTTTTTTTGAAAACTAAAAGAAAACAGATAGTGGCCGCACCAAGTGGTTGCCTACGTTTCTCCCAAATTAGGAAGACTCAGGCCGTCGTAGTTCCACATAAAAAGAGAGAGAGAAAGAGGATTAAATTAATTAACTACAACTCCCGAGTCCTCCGTGGACCGGTAAAAAATTAAAATAATTCAATCGCACGCAGTTATATTGTTCAAGTAATTAAAATTCTTTTACCCTGCAAAATAGAGTTAGCACAAGCAAAATAATAATAATTCATTTTGATTTTTTCTGAAATTTTTTGTTTTTTTTTTAATGGTCAACTTTTTTGAAAGAAACTGACCAAGGTATTTTTTTTGAAAAGTCAAAAAAGGGGTTTTGTTTTATTAATTTTTTATTTTTTTTAGGTCAACCTTGTTTAGAAAAGTTAACTGGGCCAGCCAAGGTTTATTTTTGATGCTTGTACGGTCAAACTTTGACCAAACACCTTTTAACCCCCTTTTTTTTTCTTTTTATAATTAATATGCCGTCACCGCCAGCCAAACAGACTTTCTTTTCCGAATAGTAATCTCGCGCGATACTTATTTTGTCCCGCGCTGGACAAGCTGTCGCACAGTAATTTTTTTTTGACGAAAACGGTGCAGAAAAATTTCAAAAAATTCAGAAAAATTAAATTTTTGCAGAAAAATAAAAAGATTGATAATATTCAATTGTTTGCAAGTCTAACCCTCTTAATTAATTGTCCCCAGCAGAGTCGTCACTGTATCGATGCGTGAATTTTTAACATCTTTTGAGTCGCTACTTATTATTTATTTAGGAAAACAATAAGAAAAACCTTTTTGATTTGAAAGAGATTTGAGGGTTCGGGGGTTAAGTTATGTAATGGGAAGGTCGAGGAGCACCCATTCCACCAAATCCGAAGATCGGTCTTGCCAATTGAGTATTATCAATTTTTTTAATTTAACAATAAAATAAAGGAACAAGAAAACCCTAATCAATTTCTTGATTAGGAATGTCGGATTGTATGCTTCGAGATCGCCTTCATCGTTTGAAGGGACTCTAGGCTAATCCTTTTGATGGGATTACACCACTCTAAAAGTCAATAGAGAGAGATTGAGAAGAAGAGATTAAAAGTATAGGAATTTACCTAGCGTTTGGGAGTATTTGATTTAGAACGTGGTTCTAAGATGTCTTCTCGGTCGAGAAGTGATTTGGGCAGAGTTTCGACTCAATATGAGAGTCAAATCTTGATGCGGACAGAGCTTCGCCTCAATCCTTGATTCGGGTTTTGATGTTTGTTGATCAACAAGGTTGATAAACAAACTTTAGGTGATTTAGGGTGATTTTAGGGTGATTTTGTAGGAATCTTTCGTGGAGAGAAACCAATAAATTGTGTGTGTTGTGTGTTTTCGATCGTGGATCGGAGGCCTCTCAATCTAAAACTGTTAGGGTGAAATACTGAAAGTCATTAGGTATTTATAGGTGTTGGAGAGGTGTTGGGGATGAGATCAAACACCTTGGAAAGGTTCCAGAACTCAATTGTGATTGGAGAATCGAATGGGATAAGATTTTATCAAGAAAAGAGTTTGAAACGGAGAAAGAGAGTGATTCTGCACATCTTGTCGAGGGATTGTCTCGCGCGAGACACGCTATTCCGCGCGAGATAAATAATCATTTGACTATTTTGTCCTCTTCAGTTTATTCCGTTAGTCAGTTAGGTCCAAAACTAACAAGGTTAGTTAGAAACTTAACGAAACATGACGAAACTGATATGCTTTCATCAAAACACAAAAGAGAGACGAAGAGTAGTGTAATCATGATTTATTGGTTCAGAATGGGGTGTCTACACAATCCTCCTCCCCTTAAACCGTTTATAACTCCCCATCCCCTGTTAAGCCTCCCTCATCCCTACAGAAAATCAGTTCTTATCGTCAAAATGAGGTCGCCGCTCGGTAAGCCGGTCAATATCAAAGCTATGGAAGGGAAGATCGATGTCGACAATCAAATTCCTCTCCGTAATTATTACCGCATCGCCGATAATCTCCTCAAACAGGTACTCTAATTCAACCCGTCTCTCTACATAAAATATATTTCAATTCAGCCATTGAGCTAAAAAAACGTTTTTTTTGTTCCTCTAAGCTAATTGTCAATTTTTGAATATTAGCCCATATAAAGGAAGTAAAGCTACTTAATTTAGTGTTTTGGTAGGGGTTTATTGATTAAAATAACTGCCTCTTAGCCTGGATATAAAGAGGGGCTAGGATTTAAAGGTGGAGAGTTGATCCAAGGGCTGACAATCCTCCTCCCCTTAAACCGTTTATAACTCCCCATCCCCCGTTAAGCCTCCCTCATCCCTACAGAAAATCAGTTCTCACCGTCAAAATGAGGTCGCCGCTCGGTAAGCCGGTCAATATCAACGCTATGGCACGGAAGATCGATGTCGACAATCAAATTCCTCTCCGTAATTATTACCGCATCGCCGATAATCTCCTCAAACAGGTACTCTAATTCATCCCGTCTCTCTACATAAAATATATTTCAATTCAGCCATTGAGCTAAAAAAACGTTTTTTTTATTCCTCTAAGCTAATTGTCAATTTTTGAATATTAGCCCATATAAAGGAAGTAAAGCTACTTAATTTAGTGTTTTGGTAGGGGTTTATTGATTCCTATTAATTTAGTGTTTTGGTTGGGGTTTATTGATTCCTAAAATTAAATAAGTTTGCCTGTTTTTTATTTTTTACTTTTCAAATTGCTCTCTTTTGTTGAAGATAGACTCACTTGCCCATATGTTTAGTTGATTAATTCATTATTGGCTTGAAATTGAACATGCTGAAGTATTTTTGTAGTTTGGGTTTTGAAGCTTTGTATTTGTGAATTAGTTCCCTTTTTTTGCATTACATAGAAATGGGATACTCCAAAGAATGGTATCGTTTTGTCGACTATGTAAAGCTGAGTTGATCATCTTCTGTATTGGATCTTTGACGTGCATTTTGTTGAGTTATACAGATAAGCTATACAAGAAAAGGCAGCATGTTTTATGGATTTTTTTTTTATAATATCAAGTTAGTTTATGTTGGATCTTTGAAGTGATAATAGTCAAATTGACTTCGGAAAGATAAATTAAGATTATTTTAGGAGTAAGAGGGAGTAGATGGTGCATGTGGTACCCGTATTACTTGCCCTCATTTGATGAGGCCCCTGCTGGTGGGGGGTAACGTTTAAGGTAGTGGCTGCTTAATGCGAAGTTAGTAGCTTTGAGAATGCAATTTCAAAACTCTATTGCATTTGAAACAATCATTGTTTTAATGGGAGTTTTCGCATAGAGTTAAACAATCTGAATTGGATCATTAATTTAATTTTAGAGTCTTTGCATATTACAATTTTCTTTTTCTTGAATGATGGCTTCCAATTTCTTAGATTTCAGAAATGGATGCCTAAGTTTAGTATTGTGTAGTATAGACAGGCGCGATGGGGTGGGGGTATGTGTTATGGTAATGTATTTACATATGACCACATTTGTTTTTCTTTCTTCTTAATGGAGTATTTGGGTTGCTATTGGTTTAGGTTTAGGTTTATGTTTAAGGTGATTTGGGGTTTGTAAAAGGTGGTTGAAAAAATTGAGTTGGAGGAATTAGTTGGAAAGTCCAGTTGTATTGAATTCTGGTTTACAAGAGGTGAGATTGAGGGAGTTTTTAAGGGTATTACATAGGATTTTGTAGTGCGTTTGGATCGATTGATATTGATAGGAACCGAAAGCACCAACTTCTTCTGTAATTGTTTTTTCTGTTCGCTAGCTATAGACTGTAGATTTTTTTATTGTTTAGTAGTATTTAGGTAGGCAGGGTTACCAAAAAAAATGGTACTGTGTTGAGTTGAAAATTGCAAAAAATAGGAAAGTAAGTAGGGTGGGGATAGGAGGGGGCAGGAAAGAAGAAGGAAAGAAGAAAGCGAGTGCTGGTGGGGGGTAACGCGATGAAGAAAATTTGAATTGTAGGATGCTCTTTTCCCTTTCATACTGTCATCGTGCCATTGGCAAGGGTGGGGAGTACTAGTACATGAATAAAACATGTTGATAAATGAATTTGAACCCATTTTATGTCATTTTTCCTTCTCTTACCTTATTAAACTCTCCAATTGCGACTTAAAACTAATAGTCTTTTTAAGACAATTTTTATTATTTAAGTTATTCATTTTTGCCAAAAACTTGTAAAAAACGCGTTTTTTGTTAAGTTAGAAAAAAACGTGTTTTTAACGGGGGAAAGACGTACCAATCAAAATCGCCATTGGGTTAGGTTCGTCCATTTTTTCTGTCAATTTCAACTAGTCTGGGGGTTGTGTTCTATTTCAACCTAATCAATAAACCGTCGGCGTCGTCGATATGGATTCTGTTACGATTGGGACGAGGGATGGTGTCGAAACGGGAATCATGAACACAAGCCGCCATTGATGATGCTGTTCTGTGAGGATTGAGATTGGGTCTCGGATTATTATAATAGATTGATAGTGAGGATAGAAAAGGGGAGGGCATGGGACCGAGAAGAACCGGTGAAGGAGAGAGGGAACGCTTGGTATTGCGTCTAGAGAGAGAGTAGTGAGAGAGAGAGGCTTTTGCGTTTTGTGATTTTGAATGCCAGGGTAAGTGATTTTGAATGCTAGGGTACGTGATTTTGAATGCCAGACCAAGGTTTTTGAATGCCAGTTCATGTTTTTTTGAATACCAGCAAAAATAATTACCAGTGTTTTTTAGTGCCAGTGTATGTGTTTTTGAGTACCAGTGTATGTGTTTTCAAATGCCAGTCCATGTGTTTTTGAATGCCAGTGCTTGTGTTTTTGAGAGCCAGCAAAAATGTCAGTGTAACAAAGTGCCAGTGTTAGTGTCACAGAGTGCCAGTGTGAAGAGTGCCAGTTCATGTATATAAAAGTGCCCATGTAAAAAGCGTCAGTGTCAGTTTAACAAAGTGCCAGTGCCAGTGTAAACTGGCACTTTGTTAAACTGGTACTGTCACTTTTTTCACTGGCACTTTGTTACACATGCACTGGCACTTTGTCACACTGGCACTTTGTTAAACTGGAACTGGCACAAACGGGAAAACACAAAACACGTTTTTTCTAAGTGCCAGAAAAAACGCGTTTTTTATAAGACCAACTCTTCATTTTTTCCAGATCAACAAACTTTACTTTTGTAATATCTTAAAAATATTTAAAATTAAGGGCTTATTTGAATTACCAAACAAAATTGTATTGTGAGTATGAAAATAAAGATTTAAAAAAATGAAGGTAGGTTGAAAATAGCAAAAGCATGGGCGGGATGATCAATTGCCCCCATCTATAATACAATAGAGGTAAAAAATAACCACCACATAATGAGTGGCTAGGATTGTGTTCAGAAAAGACAAAGAGCGGTCAGAATTGATTCTCACCTCCAACATCAGTTTTAACTTTTTTTATTTTCAATCGTTGATTTTTTTTTTCAATTTGTTTGATCCTACGGCTGTAGATTGACAGTTTCTATTTCAATACATACTCCCTCCATCACGAGACTTTTAGTCAGATTGCAATAATTTTAACTATTAATTTAAAAATCATTATTGAAAATATTATTAATTGTGTTATAATAATAAAAAATTATTAGAATCACTATTTTTTATTTAAATTATTGATCAAAGTTACATCAATTTGACTAAAAATTTTCATTCACGTGGAATGGTACGGGAGTATAATAATGTAGTAATAGTATACATAAGTATTATTTGAAAATTGGCGTGTACCAAGATTTTCAATTCAAATGTAAATAGAAAGAAAACAAGCAAGTGGTCTGGTTGTGTGTACCGACTGTCTGACTTTCTCTCAATTTACAATTTAACTACATGGATTTTTGTTACTTTTGTAATATACTTTTTTAAAAATAAAAGTGTGTAGATCTGATCGCTCCATTTATTTCGCAGAATCAACTCAATCAAATTTTGACATATTTTTATAAAAAAAATATGAATAATTTTATAAAAAAATATAGATATTTCCATGAAATTCTAAAAATTGTTATTGATAGTATTTTTAATGGTAAAACAATAACAATTTTTATAATTGCATAAAAATATCTAAATTTTCATAAAATTACGATCAAAATTCGATTGAGTTGACTATTAAAGTAAAAGTGATCTAAATTTTTCGAGAATGAGAGAGTATTTGTTTTTATAATTTGTTTCATATAAAAAAATATGATGTTATATTTCCAAGTCATATATCATGGACATCTTTTTTTAAGGGACAATTTTATCATTTCACATGACATATTACCCGGAGTTAGTTTCATGACTAACTTCCGTTAGCCAAAATGCATATTTTGACCTTAATTTAACGCATTACTCCCTCTACTTCTATTCCGAATAATCTTACCCACTTTGTCATCTAGAGCGTCTTATTGATAAGTCTCATTTTCTATGAACGAAAGTATATAATATTTATTTATTAATGAGACTCATTTGTAATACTCACAACGACTATCGTCTTACTATTTTCTATCTCATTTTCTCTCTCACCTCAGTTCATAACCGCCTATTGACTTTACACAAAGAACGGTTGATATCGATCCATAACCGCTACGATCCAAGGGCTCATTTGATAATTTATTTTCTTCTTCAATTCTAACTGTAAGATTAATTATCAATGCTTTAATCCAATGACTCTCATTAACCGATTTCTAAAATTATCCCTGAATTTATCAATCACAATCTCTCTCTATATTTCGTGATATCAGTATACTTCAGTTGTTTCATATTAAATAATTTTTATAAAATTTAATATATTGTTGTATTAATAATATTTAAAATTTTATGAATAAATGAATTTTAGTAACTTTTTTGTTAAATTTCAATTAAATTAACTAAAAAAATAAAGTTAAGCGATTTATAATGGGATGGATAACTAACTAACTAAATGGCGGGACCTAATATCGATAACATGACACATTTATATATAACTATATATATGTGTATATATTGATTTAATACATGTTTTAAATCGGGTTTTTCGCGTTCGACAGAAGATTTGCAAGATACTGAAGCTCCAACTGATTCACAAATGACTCCACCACAGTTGACGTATGAAGATATATGGGATGATTCCTTTACTTGCATGATTTTGTTATTTTGTAACAGGAGCGAAGTGGAGAAAGTATCGTGGTAAGGTAATGGTGAGGATAGGGGCTTTTGATGTAATTTTGTGATTGCTTATAGTACTTTATTTCTGGCACAATTATGTTTTAATCATAATTAAGTTATGTTAAAGTTCAAGATTGATATGTATGTGAAATTGGAGAGTGATGTGGGAACGATTTATGGAGAAATTCATCTTTGCAACTTCAAAAACGGTGAACCAATGTTCATCCCTTATGGTAAATACCATAAATTTAAACATTTGTTGTTATTTGTGCACTTTTAGATTCTTTCACATTTTTAATTTGATGCTTCAATCTAACATTTGAATTTTTATTTACTTTCAAGTTGATGCAAGAGTTAAGGATAAACTTAGGCAATATATGTTTGTAGTTTGTGATTGTTTGCTACTCTATTTGTTATTATTTATGCACATTTTCAGTTTGATACTTCAATCTAACATTTGAATTTTCATATACTTTCAAGTTGATGCAAGAGTTAAGAATAAACGTAGGCAATATCAGTTTATAGTTTGTGATTGTTTACTATTCTATTTTCATGAATTTTGAGATATTAGAAATTTTGAGACATTTGATACTTATAATGGTGTTTATCTTTTAATTTTCTTCACTTGACCACCCATGCATACTATCCCCGTGCTATTGACGCGGGTCAGAGAGTACTAGTTAGCTTTTGAAAATATATCAAATTAGTACTAATATTATCATTTATTAATATTTTGACCATTAAAAAAATGTGTTTTAACCCCTTTTGATCAAGAAAAAGAATAATATTTTATTTTATTTTTGCTCTCGTTTACACTAAATTTTTAATTACATTATAGCACTTTAAATAAAAAACAATTATGTCCACGCTTCAAGAAAATTCCGACTTTGCCACTGTCCGTGCGCATGCAAGCAAGTGAGTTCATGAATAACAAAATATTTTTAAATTTTCATTTTCGGAAGATGTACGTAATTTTTAGCGGAACAACATTTTGAGAAAAAAAAGTGTAAGCCCTAAATTGAGATTTGATGTTTGAGATTTGAAAATATTAATGGATCAATTCACGACTCATGTATTTGATTCAAAGATATTTTAATTTTATACCGATAAGAAATGATGTAATTTAAGAACAAATATATTTTCTAAAAAATATTGAAATATAAAAGCGGATGTCGGTGGTTGGCGATGCCAATTCGACTAGTCGACACATAAAGCGCCTATGCAACGATTTTCTGATTACATACGTTTCTTGGAAAATTTGAAATTAATCGGGGTAGGCGACAATTTTCCGATTGTATGCATTTTTTTGGGCGGTATTGAAATCAACCGCATTGTTTGTTTTATGGCTGCCTAACAACTAGGCGGGGCTAGGTGACCAATTTTTCGAACAATTATTTTACTTAAATTTTAGTGATTGACTAAACTACCTCCTCTCAAACGCTAAAAACACAATCAACATCCCCTCCCCTCACCGTCACTTATCTTCTCTCTCTCTCTCCATCTCCAATTGTTCTGCCCTATCTCTACGGGATAATTAGTGATATATGTAACGTACTTTATCCCTTTATATCAAATAATGCAATGTACTTCTTCGTGTCTTAAAAATATAACGTACTTTGATATTTGTTTTCAAATAATGCAATCTTTAAACTCAAAAATAGACGGTATTAATAATAGTTAAATTTTTAATGATTAAATTAACACTCGTTAAATATTTAACGAGTGATAGGGCCTTTTATCCTGTCCCTTGACCCCAACTGCATCATCCCCCATAAAAGAAAGTCATCTTTCTCACCAGTCACCTCCAATCCCGTATCCCACCTCCGCCCCCACATCCGCCTCCACCCCACTGCTCTCCCCTCTCCCCCTTCACCCTCAACCCCGACCCCCTCCCTGAAACCTCACAAAATTGCCCCTCCATCTTCTTCCCAGCCCAACCCCATACTCTGCAACACTCATCAAATATGACAGGCCTACCTCTTCGCCTCTCGCCCCCGCCGCACTCCTCCCTCCCCAACCACCCTGACCACATCTCCCCCCAGATCTGGAGTCGAAATTGAAGAGCCCCGAATGTGTACTTCATTCTGTCCATGGTTGATCTCAGGAAAAATCAAGAAATCGAAGAACCCAGAATGCGACATTTGTTGTTGAATCGTTAAATTGAAAATCCCAGAACACCACCTTCTCTAACAAATTTGAGTTCTGAGCAAAACAGATATGGTTTCTTGAACATTTGATTTGAAAAAACCCATTGAATTTTCGATCTGGAAATTGAATTTGGGATTTAGGTTCCATATGAACTTTGATCTGAAAATTGAAGAACCCAGATGGTTTTTTTTTTCATTTTGTATAATCATTATATACACCGATGAGCCATTGAGGAGTGCTAGGGTTGTTTGTTGGTCAAAATGTTTGGACTTTATAGCCATTTTGTTGAGGGTGGTTTGAGAAAATTTTAGTAGTAAATGTATTAGGTCTCCAATTTCCCGAAGCATCTGTAAAGAGAGGAATAACAGATTCTAAATTTTGTTGGACTAAAAAAAATGGTTATTGGACATTCCCTTTCTTTAAGGTTCAATGAAGTTTTGGAAGTTATCAATGAAATTTTCTGGTGATGGAACTAAAATTTAGTGGTGTTAATGGAAGTAGTGTTGTTGTTGTTAAATGGTGGCAGATTGGTGGTGGAACTGACGCGCCCCGAACCGTGGTTCTACTTGGCCCCACGTTCGGGACACGCTCGGAAGACGTCACAATTTTCTTTTTTACTTTCGAAATGTCATTTCTTAAATTTTTGATATCCAAAATCTGTTTAATTAAAGAAACTTTCATATATATACCATTAAAGGTAAAAACACTTAACTTCAAATCCAACTCCACACTTTACAAACCATTTACAAACCAAGGAACATAGTTTCAAAAACATGCAACATTTACAATCGCTAAAGTGTTTCAAAATAGTGACATAACATCTCAAGTCTCGGGTATACTACCCCCTTGGTTATACATTTACATAATGCAAACCACTACAAAATATCTTTTCCCAGTTACAACCCAAACTCGACGTCCTCCCCAAGCTCAACGTGGCCTATTCCCTGGCTCGCCCTTATCTAAGAAAAACAATAAAAGGACAGAGTGAGATAAATCTCAGTAAGCTGTTATGTATGCAACAAGATGATATGCAATCACATCATGAAAACATATATCATCACATTCATCATATACATCACAATCTTGTAAACACATAGAAGGATGTACAAGATAACACATAAGTGCAATAATGTAACACTTAGAAGGATACTGAGCCAAGGTTCAATCCCAAAAGGATATAGCAGTCTGAGCAGCATCAACAACTGAAGAAGCGGTTCCGGAATCAAGTAACAACATCAACAACAGGGATAAATGACACAAAGTCATATCCCAAAACAGTAGCTAAAACTCACTCAAAGGGAGCTAGCCAACAACCCAACCATGGCCAATGGAAGGGGGAAAATGGGACCCATTGCATGGTATTATAATGAACTCGGCTCGGGTGCCATTATAATCTCATACCACTGCCCGAACAAACAAGTACCAGCTAGAATTTAAATAAAAGGACAATAATAAATACTTGCTTAAACAACCAATATATGATTCCAAAGTAGGGAACCATACCAAATATATCATAACAAGATGATAACAAGTATCACTCATAAGTAGCACAACGGCTAAACATCCTTGAAACAATTCATTTTAACTTAGGATTCAAAAGTAGAGAACCCTATCAAACACACCATTAAAGATGTCAAACAAGTCCATACTGAGCAACACATAAGTTCTACACAAATCAATATAGCCTTTCAAGGACCTTTGATCAACCATATAAGGTTTAGGGCAATTTAGGTTTCATGAAATTCAAGTTTTCCACTCACTTTAGCCAAGTATTAAACATCCTTCCCAAACTCCTAATTACTAGGTTAAGACATCATTGGGTAGTTCACATATTGTACTTTGATTTGGGTGTTCAATTGGTAAAATATACATTAGGTAGTTAGGGAAACTTTGCTTTGAAAATGACACAACAGAAACAGGGCAGAGCACGACTCGTGCCCTACGGCACGAGACGTGCCAATTGAAATCAAAACGAGTGCAGAAACTTACATGACTCGTGGTCACGACTGACTGAGGGGGACGACTCGTGACAGGTGGCACGAGTCGTGCCCTTCAGCAAACTTCAGATTTTGTGCTGAAACATCAGCAAAAGCTTGGAAAACCTCATTTTGGCCTTACCCCTTTTTACCTCAAACAGCAACCACAAATCCAACTTCAGTATAACATAACCAAGCCATTTCAAACCATTCTAAGTTAAGAAAAATGACCCAATAATCCATGCAACAAGCATACTTCAACAATTATAACATGAACAAGATTAAAAAAGGAAAAACAATAACTTACTTCTCAAAATGAAATGAAAGACTTCAAAATTTATTCAAATGAAAATGATCCCCTTGGCTTTTCGAACATTTAGACGCAACCGGATCGAAGAACGGACAAAGATTGAATTTTGGAGGAATTTTTGAAAGTAAACCTAGGTCAAGTTTTTTGAAGAACAAGGAAAGAAATGGCTGATATTTTGGTTATTGATGATGAAGCTTCTACCAACTTAGGAGGATATACTTCAAGGGAATTTTCACTTAGGCTCCTTCTAGTATTAGGTTGCCACAATTAAATTTCGTAAGTTATAAATCTTACACTTTAGCACCTCAACATTTTATAAGTCTATAATTAAATTTTTCAAATTTACTAATTCACTACACAACTCTTATTAGTTTCAATTAGATATTAAATAATTTAATTTAATTTATTAACATACCTAAAATATCAAATAAGTTATTCAAATATTAAAACTAACACAAAATACTCACAACACATGATGCGAAGCATAAAATGAGATGCAACACACGCCATAAATACGTTCAAGCATGTATCAAAATAGGACCTAGGTTTAGGATCGTGACAGGAACGGTGTTTGAATGGCGGTGGTTAGTCAAGGACTCAAGGGTGGTTGTCGGGTTGAAGAGAGATGATGAAGTTAATGGACAGTTAATTTTCACATCAACATTTCGTTAAAATTCTAACACCTCGTTGCCACATCCCCATTTCGTTAAAAAACAATTAACACTGTCAGTCAAAAAAGAAGTTGGAAGCATTATTTGAAAACTACTAAGAAAGTACCTTGCATTTTTTATTGTGATTATGCCCCATAAGTTCCATTTTGGAAGATTTACTTTCCCTTAAGTTACCTATTAAATTAAAATGCCCCATAAGTTCTCATGTTATATTATGTATAATACAATATTTAGTTATGCAGTAATTTAAAATCATAATACTGCATCCGCACCACCACTTCCGCCACAGCCCAGCTTCGTCGTCGCCGTCTGCTATCGCCGCATGCTGGATTCCGGTCAATTTTCGCCGGAATTCAGTCATTTTTCACCGGAATCCGGCAATTTTGGCCGGAATCCGGCCGCCGGTCGCCGGAGGTCGGAATCTGGTCGCCGGTCCATGGGCTTCGGACTCCGGTCATCGGCGGTCGCCGTAATGCAGTATTATGACCTTAACTGATGTTGTATTTTTGAAACATAATACAACATCATAAAAGGAACTTATTAAGCATAAATTAAAAAAAAAGGAATTTATGGGGCAATGAACTTTTTTAGAGAATTGTTATTCACCCCCGCAGTTTTACTCAATACCCCCGCATTAGTATTTACAAAAAAATGCCATCAATTGAAATTACTTTATTACCCTCATTAATATGTTGATCCCGATCGAATTTTAAGAATTGCAAACTAAACCCTAATTTTTTGGATCGAATCGCCATCTATTCTGATCCGGTTCGGTGGTATTGCCATCGGTCACTCCGTTCAGTTCTACAGATCCATACCAAAATTCATACTTACCTCACTGCACTTTCTTGAAGAACAACACTCGAAATTACCTACCAAATATGAAATTACTGCTTATAATTTTAGCTCTTTTACTCCCTCTATCATCATCATCATCTTCAACAACAACAACAGCAATCGAGGGTTTAATCAATCGCTTGGATACCAAACGATCATCTGCTTCTGTTCAAGAATCTGCAGCCAAAGCTGTTCTTAATCGTTTGCTTCCTACCCATGTTTCCAAATTTCAATTCAAACTAGTGAAGTACGTTGCATTTTTTTTTATATATAAATCGCGAAATTAAGTTGCATATATATATTTTAGCGGTCTAAGTGTCCGCGCTCTTCTATATCCCGATCATGACTGACGCGGTCAACTCGTTGACGGCTCTTACGACCGCGGTCTCCACTCTTGTAGAGTTGGAGAATATGATGGAGCGACATGGATCGGACCGAGTGAAACGGATCTAGACCGATGGAGCGGACCGAGTTTGCAAGGAAATACTTGTTTCCTAATGTTAGCTTTGTATTTTAGGAAGACTCCTTAATTAAGTAGGAAAGTAGAATATATAGCTAAAATAGAATCCTAGTCAAAGAAGGATTATTATGTATATATAGAATTGTATCTCCTATTAGAATTAGGACTCTAAAATTAGTATAAATAGGTGTTTTGGACAATTGTAAAAGATGAGAGTGAAATAATATAGAAATTATAATCCTACTCCTCTCCACATTTTAACATGGTATCAGAGCCTAGATCCAAAATCTAGATTTCTCTTTTTTTTTTTCAATGAAGAAAGTCAACAAGATCAGTCAAATTGTTCACCTCAAGCAAGTCATGCAACGCTGGAAAACATGAGTATCCCCAAAACTTTCGACTCTGGCAACCGTTTAAGGAAGCCGACCTCGCAAGGAAGAGCCAAGCCGGCGCTGGTTTCGACACTTTTTCTCCGTTCATGATCAAACCACTAAACCCCTTGTCCTTTATTCTTCTTCTCCTCTTTTTTTTTTTTATCCTAAATTCTTAAAGGGGAGAATTGTGACATGGTGAACTTATCTTTAATGTCTCCTCCATGATTACCCAATTCGCTTTCGCAACGAATTCCTAAAACCTAGGGTTCCGATTGTTGCTTTATCCCTTTGATTATACCAACTTCACTATCCCTTGAAAAAAAAAAAAAAAAAATTGAGTGTCGTTCACTATAAAAACATTGATTGAGTGTCGTTCACTATAAAAACGATAATTGAAAGGTCGCCCACTATAAAACGATAATCGAGTGTCGTTCACTATAAAAACGATAATCGAGTGTCGTCCACTATAAAAACGATAATCGAGTGTCGTCCACTATAAAAACGATGATTGAGTGTCGTTCACTATAAAAACGATGATCGAGTGTCGTTCACTCAAAAATCGGAGATTGAAGAAAAAGATGATATGTGCGAGCACAAATTGTGCACATAATTGAAGAAAGAAGACCTGATATGGATGACTCTTCAGATATTAGAACAAATTTTTGTTGTTGTTGAAAAAAAAAAAAAGACGAACCCGAGGTTGCTTGAACTGCAACACGAAAAAGGAAGAACTTGGCGCAGATGTTGCATGTCGAAGTGAAAGAATTTTTTTTTTAAACGTTTTAATTTTTATTTGGCAAGTTGGGTATCTACGTTGTAGATCCTCCAACTTGAGGGGGGGAGTTGGAGAATATGATGGAGCGACATGGATCGGACCGAGTGAAACGGATCTAGACCGATGGAGCGGACCGAGTTTGCAAGGAAATACTTGTTTCCTAATGTTAGCTTTGTATTTTAGGAAGACTCCTTAATTAAGTAGGAAAGTAGAATATATAGCTAAAATAGAATCCTAGTCAAAGAAGGATTATTATGTATATATAGAATTGTATCTCCTATTAGAATTAGGACTCTAAAATTAGTATAAATAGGTGTTTTGGACAATTGTAAAAGATGAGAGTGAAATAATATAGAAATTATAATCCTACTCCTCTTCACATTTTAACATGTAGTCATGATGCCCGCGGTGTTGACTTTAGCGGTCTAAGTGTCCGCGCTCTTGGGTCAACTTGTATTTTATCTAAAGCTTCGCTTTTTACTCAAAATATTATCCTATTACTAGTTTCTTCTTTTCTAAAATGACAAAATTTTATTAGTATTATATTATTCATATCTCGTTTATTTCTCTCACACACTTAAATTGTGAATTCGACTTGTCAATCTCATTCACTTTTTCTTTTTACATATTTAAATTGTGAATTTCTATATTCTCTCACTAGTTCTCTCTCACAATCCTTTTTTCACTCATTTTGTTTTGTTTTGTTAATTTTCGTGTAAAAAAAAGTGAACTCTTTATAGATAGGACGGTGAGCATATATTTTCATTTTATTTATTCGCTCAAATTGTTTGATCCATAAAGAACAATTGAGGTGACACACAAATGTAAACTCAATAGCGGCCCATAATGAAAAAACTCAAGAATCGATGCCCAATTACCTTATATACTAGGCTTCAAGCAAACAGCGATTTTAAATGGGCTTACGAAGTTTAAGGCCCGTTTATTCACTCTCTCTGTGACTCTGTCGGTCGATCCTCCGGCGGGTTTACGGAGAAATCGGCGATGTATTTGTATTCACGGTCCCGGCGAAACAAAAACACAGACGATTTGCTTTATTTAATCACCATAGAACCTTCAGGTATTTCCCTCTCCCAAGGTACTTATCTCCATCTAATACGCTAAACTTGCAGTTATTAAGTTCTTAGCTCGAATTTTTTTAAATTCCTCTTTTCCAACCCCTCCTATCCCTACCCTCCTTTTCCAGCGACTCCCCTCCTCTCTCATCCGACAATCGTCTTCTCCCGCCGCCGCCGGTGTCCCCAATTTCCCCCTTCTTCCCCCTCTAGCTGATCATCCCACCTAAACAAACACTTAAACCCTAGCCCTAACCCTCCCTTTCATCTTACCGGGATCCCGCGCCTCTTCTCCAAGCTCTCCGGCAGGCCACACCATCTCCGTCTTCCTCTTATACCTCTGCTCAAAATAAACACTTTGATTTCCTTCGCGCTGGTGTCCTCGCATTCCTCTGCTCCAAAATTTGGCCGTACTCCTTGTGACCAGACCTTAACCAAACCGCCGGTGAATAGCCGGCGGTTACATTCACTTCATTATCTCAAAATCTTTCCCAATCGCCTCAGAAGTCCCCCATGGAATTTGATGAAGAAATCCCCTCAACCGAAGTTATAAGGGGGAAAACAAGGACTCCGAGAAAATTTAACGACGGGGACATCTCATCGGAGAGGAGACATGTTAATGGAATTATATTAAGCTTGACCAAGCCTTCGTATACCCTAAAGAGAGGTATTGGTAGAAAATTTTGGAGTTTGCGGCATGAACATCGAGGTATACTCCGCCACTTACTGGGGCAACTCATGCGGCAGCAGAACTGGGATGAAGCAGCCGGTGTTCTCAGCGTGCTTCTCAAGGGGACTATCAGAGATAAGTTTGCTGCCAAGGCTCGGATCAAGTATTGGGTATCACCTTTAATTCTACATTGTCTCCTTTTATTTTGCTGACAAAACCCTAGACCCTAAATATTTTAGACATAGGGTTTAACACGTCTATAGAAGTAAAGATCAATATCTGATGTATTATAATGTCGCTCTTCAGTTGTTCATTGCTGAATTGCAAGGTGAGACTCGAGAGTGTAATGCCTCAATCTTTTAACCGAACTGTACATGAGCATCTTAGGAAAACCACAGTGACTACGTTGTATTTATTCAGGTGTTTCTATCATGAGGTTCATTGTTAGTTTATTTTGTGCGTAAGTGGTCGCTTTGGATTGTATTGACTATCTTTACCCAGTTGAACTGTAGAAGAACAATGTGCATTTCTAAGTGAACATGATAGCGTGACTACACAACTCTAGTCACTCAATTTCTGTTTGATTTACATTTGTTGTATGTTTGTCCAATCTCCGTTTTAGGATGTCCAAGCACAAATGGTCCTTATTGTACTTTAGCTTACATGTATTATCATTCTAACTATTTTCTTCATATTACACGGAGAAGTTAAAAGCCATGAAAAGGGTATATTATAATGTACACTGTGAAAGTCTGACTTGCAACTGAGTAGTTTAAGTAGGTTAGAGGGAGTTGTTGGATGAAAGGAGTTTCTCTTTATTGTGGATAGGTCAGTTTATCCTTGTGACAATTTTTTCTACCTTCACATATTTATTCATATGACTTATTCTTGCATCTGTGTCGTTATTTGGTACTGTATGTAGACGCTTTTATTATACTAATATATAAAGTATTTATTAAGCATGATTGATTTTTCTTTATTTATTTATATCACAAGATATTTGTAGGCCACACTGGAGCTTCTACAACATATAAAAGATGTCCGAATGATTCCAGGAAAGATCCAAAATGTTTATGAGATATGGATGAAAAAGATTGGATCAGAGAGAGGTCGGTCAGTTAAGGTACAATATGGAAAGATAAATGATACCAAAATGATATTAATTATACCTTTGCTAGTGGTCATTATTAATCCAAAAATCCATGATTCGCTTTTGGGGTTTCCTATGGATAATCATCACAGAAATATATTTGAGAAAATATGTAATGCTGTTTATGATATCTCTTTATCACACAATCATATAACCACTTGCGAAGAAAGAAAAATTGAGAATATAATAAAATTACAAGGAATATGATTAAACATGTTAGAGCATCTAATGATATGTTATGAGGAAGTTATGTAGCTCTGTGGTATTGATATTCTATTGGTCAAGAGCTGGACTATAGTTTCATTCGAGTAATTTTGTGATTTCAAGGGGAAACTAGATGACAACCTTGGTTTAGAACTTTTATGTTTTAACCTACCAGTTGAAGTCACATGAGTTGCGCAATATTGCTTTCTTTGGTGTTGAATGTTGGTATAACTCTGTATTTTTGGGCGGTGATACGGTCATGGTTCAGCTTGAGTTCATCTTGTTTTGTCTCGCACAAGATGATGCTGCAGGTGCGTATGAGGTTGTCATCAGGTATGGATGTTGATACTTGTGCACTATTGTTTATCTAAAAGTAGAATTCCATTGCCATAATTTTTTAGCCTACTAATCAGAGAGGTCTTAGTTATTTTCAAACTGTAGGACATGTTCCGCAAATACCGTGCACGTGCTACCGCATGTGCCATCAGTCTTATACTTTTACTCTAAATTACGAGTATTGAGGAAACGAAACATCATCTTCCGCTATATGTAGCGGAAGCTTAGTTCCATTGATTGAACAAGGTTAATGGGAACTCTTCTACCGCTTATTTTGGGAATCATCAAGGAGTTGTGGATTGGAGGATAGAGTAGCGAAATTTGCCAAGTGGCCCAATTGAGGGACTCCACGTGGCCTAGTCAGACGAAAAGGGAAATTGCTGGACCGGTCCCCACGAGGGACACGCGGCATCGTTATACCGCTCCGTACATGCTTCAACGAATAAGGGCTTCGACACCTCGCGGTACGGAGAGCACGTGATCCGCTACGCGTAATGCGTACGGAGCCGCTAAGCTCGACCACTATAAATACCGGCTCGAAATCGATGTCAAGAACAGCCGACGTACACGCCTTGCTCGCTCCCGCAATACTTGTTCTTCCCTTCCCGACTTGTCCCTACTTTCGCTCCTCCTTCTCATTCCTCTTTGGTGGTTCGTGTGTAACGCCTACCGAAATCTCTACCGCTTAAATCCTCCTTAGAACCTACATCCTACATTCGTGACCACAAATGGGAGGTATTCATACGTAGCACCATCAAAGAAAACCGCATCCAGAATGCGGAAGTAGGAGGCAATTCCGTAACAACCCAACCCCACCTCGAACCGCAAGTAGACCCAACTAATGATGCACCCATGTCGAAACAGTAATCGGATTTAAAGCACCCCCTACTCCAACCTAACCTTCCCATTACCCAAGCCGACTTTCGCTGTCGTATGATAACCAAAAGGCACTTTTAGAGCGGATTGAAACCTTAGAGAAGGAAAAAGCCCAAGCTATCAAGGAAGCCGCAAACGCAAGGGAAGCGGCAAAAGGAAAAGCTAAGATTGGGTATCGAACCCATTTGCGAGAGGATGACGATGCCGCTAGAAGTCAAAGTAGAGACCCCTTGGAGAACCGCACTATTCCCCGCAAGTAAACACCCCGTCAACCGGTTTGTTAACATTCAACAAGCCGAGAACACTCTTCTCATCCCGTAAAGAATACAAAGAATGCTGCCCGACCATTCCGCCGGAAACCATATCCGGCGCGCATCACTGCGCACCCTTTACCCCGAGAAATACAAGCACCGCGAGTTTACCAAGTATACTGGGAAGAGTCTAACCCTCATGAGCACGTCCAAATGATATTTGGAGACCCCGGGCCGCACGCTAGTAACAAAGAAGCCAGGTTTGTGTTTGCGGGAGTTTCCCACCTCCCTCACCGGAAAAGCATACACTGGGTTTTACCGCTTGCATAAAGATGACATTTACGATTTCAATGAGCCGACCCGACATTTTTATGCTAAGTTCTTTTATGCCCAAGAAGAGCTCACTATGTTTAAGTTAGCCCGCGAGATCTCGTAAGCCGAAGAAAAGCCCGTGGATTTCGTTAAGAGGTTTTCCGCAAGATCTCTTGACCTAGTTAGACCCAAGCACCCAAAGATGAGCTTGTCCAACATCAAGGCCCAAGCAATGGATGAGAACTACCGCCAATTTTTAGCCATTCACAAGTTTAAGACGTTTCAGAGTTAATGATGCCGCCAAAGAATTTAGTACTCAAACCGTAGCCGAGCCGCGTACCTCTCGTCTACCGCAGACAAGATAGTGGGACAATTCGAGATATCAAAGGTTTAACAAGAGACCGGCGGAGGTAGCTGTGAGCGTAATCTCCCGTGCAAAAGACCCCTTCAAATGGGATGATGTGACGACTAAACCGCGGTTCCAAGAAGCCCCGATTTCCCTTTTCCGACGCCGCAAGTGTTGGATACTTTGCGAACATGGTGCACAGCTGGAGACGTGAAGTTGCCTCCAATAAATAACGAGCCTACCGCAAAGAATGTCAAGCACAAAGACTATCGCCATTTTCACAGAAGGGTCACCCATCCTTCCAGAGATTGTATCCAGTTGAAGAAAGTGATTAACCGATTTATTGAAAAGGGGCTTGACCGTAGAGGAGGAAATAATACAGTACGGACCAACCCTTTCGCTTTCCTACGACAAATGAAAGCAAAAGTCCATTAACATGGCATCCGTGTTCGAATTGCCAACCGCCGCTCAGAAGCCACATTATTGCTCGGTAACTCCGACTCCACCCGCAGAGATGACGCAGCCTATAGCGGAATCACTACGCTTTACTCCAAAATTCCGCATTTTCTTTGACCAACTGGGGTTTGACGCGGCGCTCGCAGAAGCCACAAGAGTTCCGATTAAGGTAGCAAGAGACAAATGATCGCCCGTGTTTACGGGAAGGGGGGTTCCTCGAGCAAGAAGTGGAAGGAGTCAAGCTTCCGAAATTGTTTTCGCGTACGCCGAGCATGAGGGCCGAACATCCGCATAATAGGCCTCTTTTTATGTTACCGCGGAAATACATTGGGTCGAATTTAGACGGGCGCTTATTGATAACGGGTCCCATGCGAATGTCATTCCGTACGCCACTTTCAAGAAGGCCGGGTTTGGAGAAGAAGATTTGCAAAAACATGCATAGCCATAACAAAGCTGGATCAAACATAGTTAATACCATCGGGTCCGTTATTATCCCTTTAAGCATGGGAGTTTGCGGACTTCAACAAAGTTTCACGTTATTGATGCGGATACGACCTATCGGGCCAAGTTGATTGGGAAGCGGCTTCGCTTCACCAAAGATAAGATTATTCCATCCACTCTACATCAGCCACAAAGCGGAATTGTTGGGGGTAAACAGATCACTTTAGAGCCTTCCATCCGGCCTTTTTCACGAATGGAGGCTCATTCGCTGATGCATTATTTTATGACGAATTTGCGGAAGGGTGCCTTGCAGACCTCAATTCTCTTCGATAACCGCAGAATCAAGCTGTTACCAAGAGAAAGGCCGAATGACAACGGGAACTAGCAAGCGGATTTGCTTACCGTACGGCCGAGCGATGTATACGGTCAATCTATGACGGTGTGCGGGGGAATTCCACAAGCCATGGGACGACCCCCACGAATGTTATGTTATGGCTAAACAAGGGAACGAAGAGAACTTTGGTATAATCAAGGTGAACCCGCCGAATTAAGAGATGAACCGCGCCCTCGAGTCCACAAGTCAAAGAAGTAAATTTGGGGGAAGGCGTTAGTCAACCTATTTTGTTATCTACGACTTAAGCTTGTCGCAGCAAGAAGAGCGCTTATCGCCTCTTTTCGACCGAATTCAAAGACGTTTTTGCATGGAGTTACGATGAAATGATCGGCTTCGATACCGCGGTAGTAACGCACAAGCCGCACGCGCACCCAACGGCAAAGCCTATCGTACAACAGCCCCGCATTTACAAACCTGAGTCGGAAATCAAAATCAAAGCAGAGTTGGAACATATGATTACCAAGCGGAATCATCGCACCAATCAACATCCAACTCGTCAGGTAAATACGGTTATCAAGAAAAGGCAAGCGGACGAGATTCGCATTTGTCAGATTTTCGTGATTTAAATAGGGCCCGCCCTAAGGATGCAGTTCCCACTTCCCTCTATCGATGCTTTGATTGACGCAACTAATAGTGGCAAATTTAAACGTGTACTGACGCATGATGGTTATAAGTGGTTATAATCAAATTAAAATGGATCCCGGATGATGCCGAAAAGACCGCCAGGACTCCATTCGTAATTTTTATTTCACGCTCACGCCATTTGGGTTAAAAACGCGGTGCCACGTATCACGGGACAATGACAAAGAATCTTCCATGATATGCACTACGGCATAGTAGAGTTTTATATGGATGACTCGGTAGTAAAATCTCGGAAGGAATCCTCACATTCGGAGGATTTACTGATAGTCTTTGTAAGGCGCAGAAGATACCTAATAAATTAAATCCAAGGAAATGTGTTTTCTGGGTCACTAAAGGAAAATTTCTCGGGTCATATCATGGATCGCAGCCGGTATCCAGCGGACGCGGAGAAGGTAAGGCGCCCCTCTCGACGCCGGCACCAAGGAACCAAAAGCAACTCAAGAGCTTCCCGGGCAAGGTGTCCTACATGAGGCGTTTCATTCCCGCACTCGCGAAGTTGGACATCCTTTAATGGAATTACTAAAAGTCCGAACAAGTTTCGATGGGAGAGGCGGCATCAAGAAGCTTTCGAAAAGTTAAGCGAGCCCTTAGTTCACAAGACTACGGTAGCACCGCAACCAGTGTTCCCCACTCTTATCAGATTTAGCATCCACTACAAGGTCCATCGAGCTATTGGCACAAGATCAAGACGGGAAAAGCCAATTTACTATTTGAGCAGAGTAATTTCGGTGCGGAAGTTCGTATAACCAAACTGGAAAGGCATTGTTTGGCGTTGATCTTCGTAGTTCAAAAGTCATGCATTATTTTTTGGCATTTCCTGTGAGAAATAGTCACA
Source organism: Adenophora triphylla var. japonica (assembly GCA_022495995.1). NCBI lineage: Eukaryota > Viridiplantae > Streptophyta > Magnoliopsida > Asterales > Campanulaceae > Adenophora > Adenophora triphylla. Next base: position 761,875 of record JAFEMH010000098.1, on the reverse strand, counting down.
GTTGTGATCCTATCCGTTTCCTATTATCTAAGTCGATCTGGTTGGAAGAGCAAAGAAAGTGGTTCTTGATTCTATCGAATATGATATTAGACGCACTACCCCGAAAGCAAATGAAAAGTCAAGCATTAGCAGATTTACTATCCTCTTCCCAAGCGGAAGCTACGAGCCTCCGGTTCAGAGCCGCCACGGGAAAGCGAGAGCGGAAGTTTACGATGAACAAGAATGCGGACCTTGGAATTCGACTGCCGCCTACCGCGAAAGATGGAGGCGCTGGGTAGTTCTCACTTCCCCGAGTGGACCGGTTTATGCAAAGGCTTATAAGTTAGCATTTCCGTGTTCAAACAATGAGGCCGAGTACGAGGCACTAGTATTGGGATTGATCAAGCAAGAAAAAGGGGAGCGTGCAAGTCGACCATTAAGGGAGACTCCAACTTAATAGTCAAGCAAGTAAGTGGAGAATTCACATGCGACACATCAATTTAGCCCCATATCGCACTACGGTGCAAAGAATTGATTGATTATTTCGAAGAAGTGACAATCAGTGAACCTCAAACCAAGAATGTGCATCCTGATGCTTCTAGCAACCTCGGGATCCAAGATAGTTATGGAAAAGAGGAGGCTCAAATTGCGGTGTTGAAGCAAAGATCCCCAACCACTGAACGAGTTCTTTGGGAAGAAGAGACGATAGATCGGGGACCAATAGCCGCATCAAGAGCAACGAAGAACGCAAAGATTTGCTTGAATTGCAAAAATACTACCCGAAGAATGGGGTGTCAGATTTCCGCAATCCAGAGGGCCATTATCCCGTTGTGTAGACCAAAAGAAGCAAAGTTCGAGGTTGGAACAAATACACGAGCAAACTTGTGGTGATATAGATTTACCCCCATAAAGCGGATTCAAAGGCAGTGGTTACTATCAGTCTGATATGGCTCTAGATTCCGCAAAAGTCCAAGCAAATTGTATTGATTGTCGCATTTTATCTCTCCAAATGAAGCCTGTCAGACAAGGGAGTTCGTGATCGGGCGCCACCCTTACATTGATTACCTTCAGGAAGCGATCCCTCCTCGCCAGCCAGAAATGAGGCCGGTGCTATTAAAAGAAGGGCTTTTCGATTCCGCTGGTTGACGGAAAGTCAGATAGCAAGGATACAAGTGGAACTCTACTCGACGCGTAGATGGTGCGGAAGCTACGGTGATTTTAAAGGAAGCGCATGCCGCCCGCGCATATTGGGGAGCTAAGTCGTTAGGACCAAATCTCGATTGCGGATACTATCGGCCAACTATGGAAAAGGATAGCACGTAGTTTGTCCGCAAATGTAAAACGTGCCAAGTCCACGGAAATTTGATTCACGCCCCACCGTACCATTACATTCCCTTTCCGCACCTTATCCGTTCCACACACGGGCTTTGATCTCACTGGAAAAATAATACCGCATTCCAGTGGAAGAATACGGATCCTAAGAGCTACGGAATTGTTCACTAAATGGAGCGAGGCCATCCCATCAAAACGCTACCGCAGGGGCACTTGTTAACTTTATGCTGGAGTATATCAGATGCAGATTCGGTATCCCAAAGCAAATCATTTCGGATAACTAACGCCATTTTCAAATAGCCGTGTTTCAAAGCATTCACGCTAAAATACGGGATTCATCATCATTTCTCCACACTTTCATACCCCCAAGGTAACTGGCAGCAGAGGCGACCAACAAGACCCTTATTAAAATCCTAAGCAAGTCATGGGAAGACTTTCCCGGCGTACGGGATGATAAGATTCCTGAGGTATTATGGGCATACGTAACAAGCAAAAGGAAAGCTACAGGACATACTCCTTTTTCATCGGGTATACGGCGCTGAAGCAATATTACCCGCAGGATTGGCCGTCCCTTCAGCTCGCGTTGCTTTACAAAGAAGGTTTGGTGCAAGATATCGTGCCAATTCGGCTGGAGTTATTGGATGAAAGGAGGGACGTAGCACGCAAGAACTTCCAAACTTATTCTCGCCAAATCTCCCGCGCTTATGATATGATGGTAAAGCCAAGAACATTCAAGTAGGGACCCGGTATTAAAAGCCTCCCAAATCATTCGCGGAGGTTCTGTTCCTAAATTTGCCCCGAAACGGGAGGGCCCATACAAGGTAGAGTGAGGCTAACGAATCGGGATACTATGTAAATTGCAACAATGGGAAGGCAAGCCGCTCCCACCTCTAAATGCAAAATGGCTCAAGCGGTTTTATTCCTAAGATCGCTATTTTACATATAGTAATCCTAGCTTCCGTTATATAGAAGTATTTATTACTTAAAAAATTTCTATTTTCCTAAAATGGTATTGTGCCTGCAGCTTTTATCATTGGTATCAATCTTGTGAAAAACAATGTTGAGCTTACAGCTTTGTACTCAATATTCTGTTTCCACTATTAATATATGCATGAAATACCCTCAAAAGTTTTTCTATTTACAATCTTCTATTTCTTCCTTAAAACCAGTGACAGTTATGTGAAGTTTTGCTACTTCCTTCTCAAGGCGGCATTCCTTTTCCGCAAGTTGGTTCATTTCTTGCTCTATAGGAAACTTAAGGGCGCGGTCAATTTCCTCAAAAGCCCAATCGACCAAAAAACCATCACGTTCCAAATCTTTAAATTCATCTTTCATCATGCGGAGCAATTCCGCTTCCAGCTGGTTCAATTGGTTGTTCTCAAAGAAAACCAAGTTCGACGCCAATAAACCCAGATTATGAACCACCCGTTTAGAGGAAGTGCAACACACATTAGAGAAAAGTCCGGAACATTTTTCTGCAAACCCCTTAAACGCTCTGCATTTTCTTGACCAACATAAAAACCACGCCAAGTATCCCCATCTCCCGCAGTCAATGGAACAAATTCCGCAGTGACCACTTTTGTACCAAATGCGCTTTCAATCCCCGCAATACCTTTCCTCCTATAATCAATAAGTTCTCCTCCTTTTTCTTCCACAACCGCAAGTCAAGTTACCTTCCTTCGCTCATTCTGCGTAATAACAAGAGACGAAGTAGCTTTATCCGCAAATGTGGAAATAATTTCTTCTTCACAAGAAGTTTCCTCAACCACTTCCACTGCCGCATCCCCAACTTTATTACCTGAATCAGATGAACTTTCCACAACAACCGCACCTGCGGGATTACTATAAGCTTGCACTCTCAATTTTTCCTCAGCACGTTGCGACAGCACGAGTCCTTCGTTTAAGCCCGCAGTTTGATCATCAACCTTGATATCATGCTCCGCACCAGTAAGGTTGGCGTGATCTCCCACATCCCCAATCTCTATCTCAATGTTGGACAACAGTAATCCACTTAAGCTTGCGGATTGATCACCAGCCACAGTATCACGTCCCTCCACTGCAGAGTTGCTAAGATCTTGCGTATCCACAATTCTTGCATCTTCTTCGGGCTGCATAAGCACATTCATTAAAACATTAGTCTGAGCGCCAGCATCGGCATCATGCTCATTGACAACTTCAATCTGAGCGCCAGCATTGGGCAGTTACGCTCATCGACAACTTCAATCTCAGCGCCAAAGATTGCAGCATTTCATTTACAACTTCAATTTGAGCGCCAAAGATTGGCATCATGCTCATCCACAACCGCAATTTGAGCGCCAGCATTGGCATCATGCTCATCTACAACCGCAATTTGAGCGCCAGCATTGGCATCATGCTCATCTACAACCGCAATTTGAGCGCCAGCATTGGCATCATGCTCATCTACAACCTCAATTTGAGCGCCAGCATTGGCAGCATGCTCATTTGCAGCTTCAATTTGAGCGCCAGCATTGGCACCATGCTCATTAACAACCTCAATGTGAACACCAACCTCATGTTCACTTCCAATAGAATTTTCAGAATCTTCCGCAGCTTCAACGTCTTTCACAGTTTTATCATCTTCCGCAGGTAAAACTTTCTGACGCAGTGATTTCACAAGGCTAGGCTCAATTTCATCCGTATCATCCCCAAGCCGAACCGCTTCACCAAGACTTTGCGATTGATCAAAGTCCTTTATAATGTTGCAATCTGCTATCATGCTACCGTACTCATCCAGTCCTGCGGAAGAAGGATGCTTAGAAGTAGCGGCTTCAAACAACCTCTTCAAACCACTCTTTTGCAACCGCTGGTCAATAATTTTGTGCGCAACATCATCCATAAGACTCTCTTCCGCTACTTCACTAGCAAGATTACCAGCTTGGCCATATACCGCAACTTGGCCTTTCTCTTTCAAAATAGCGGTAGCATCTGCAGGAGTAGATATTGATAAAGAAGTCCGTGGGTCAATCCATACTCCGCATTCAGATAAGTAAATAGGACGCATAGAGACTTCCGGAAAAGAAGGAGGAAGTTGCGGGGAAATCGTACTCAAAAACATCTTACCCAAGGGTGCATCTGGAGCACCAAGATCCGCATTAGAAATAGGATCAACGTTTACTTCTTCATCATCCCCCGACAAATCAATAGGTATTTCGCTTACTCCACTAGACCGCACCATAAATGAACGCTGTTTCATACATGAACTTTTTTTTTTTAGTACCAAGCCTTTAAAAGCACGTACAGAAAATTCCTAAAGAAAGAGCTTACCTTCCGGAGTCTTTGAGATTGCCTTAGGGGAGTTTTTCTTTTCTTAATAATGACATCCTTCTTTTTCTTCTTCCCGGTAGGGCTTGAAGCTTCCGCAGTTTCTTCATCAACCTTCCTTTTCCTCTTTACTACTTTCTGCCGTATTTAAAAAAAAATATATATAAATATATTAGAGGACCTACAATTAGTAAAAAAAAAAGGGAGGTGCTATCTTTCGTTAAACCCAACTTACAAACTGAGAATGAGAGCAACTATCCAGATGATCAACCCGCTGCACCGTCCTCCTTCCTTTCTTCATCTTTTCTTTCTCATTCTTTCCTCCCGCACTCTCGGTAGTAATATTATCTTTCTTGCCAGTATTCCTTTCCGCAATCCGTTCCTTTCTTTTCTTTTTTCTTTTCTTTTGACTCTCAGCTTCCTCTTGCTGAAAGTAAATAAAAAAAAAGGGGTGGGGAAAAGATAGAGAAATTTCTTTAGAAGACATAATACCTTTTTCTTCTTTTCGAAATAAAAAAGTATATATAATAATAATAATTATTATCATAAGGCCTAGATATACCTCAGAATTGCTCTCTTCCGAAGGTTTCTCAGCCAAACTCTTGCTTGCTTGTTGTTTCCCCTGAATTGAGCAAGGCAGAAGGAAAATCGTGAATCACTAACACCCAAAAGATACTTCAAATAAATATTGGGAAGCATAATACCTTCAATATTTTTTCAACCCCAATGTAAACTTCTTCTTCCGCAAATTGGATCCATCTTTTCTTTATCCTTCATAACTCCTTTCCCAACCTTTCTTTTTGGCTTCCCAAGTTTTAACTCGGGGCGTTCTTTTCATTCCTCTAAGCAACCAAATTGAGGAATTTTCAGCGAACCTTCTTTAATGTACGAAGACAAGGGGCCAGAGTAAACAACACCGCAATGTACCGAGATAAAAATCATTTCTCCAAATTGGCTCTTCCACAAGAGTACGAGGCGCTCCATTCATAAACTTCCGCATTAATTTCAAGCTACGCACCCAAAAGTCCCGCGCCGCATAGTCCTTGAACCCACCCATAATGCATCGGGGATAACTTTTACTCCCATGTCTTCCAAAGACTTGTGAAAAGCCACCAGGATAACAAAACCGCTCATAGAATCATCAAAATCCAAATATATATCATCAGCCAACCCAGCACAAACCAAATCATAACCACACTGCAAAGCACACCTTTCGTGGCTATATCTTACAGATCCAACTTCCAGCTCATTCAAAGTAGGAAGACAAGCGGAAGAATGTTTGCAATAATAGGGAATTCACTCTCTTTACCCTTCCGCAGCACTCCCATCTTTAAACTCAAATACTTCCGTGTACGACCGGCATTGCGGTACCAATTGAGAGAAATTGTATTTAATGGAACCTTTCCATAAGGGCGGAAGCAAAACTCATCTTCACGATCAATAAGTTCAAGAAGACCAGTGTTGAATTTCACATTCATCCAAGTCCAAGACCGAGGGACTAATGTTCCCCCTACCCAAAGATACACCTCCTCCCGCACACCTAACTTTTCAAAATGTTCAAGAAGGAACATATGAAGAAACTAATGTAAGAACGCATGAACGTAATACCTCCCAACAGATTCGCTTATCGCTTCCGCAAGATTATCAAATCGAGCATAAAGATTCCCCAAAACAAAGGGCCCATTGGCAACTTCTTACCCGCAGCCAGCTTCACAGCATACACAAAATTCCTCTCATATGGCCCATCATGAGGTTTTCCGGGAAAAAGGAACAACGTCAAAAACATAGATAAGTAGGCTTCTAGATAATGCTCTGAATCCTTCTTATCTGCGGGAGTAAATGTACCAGCTTTATCAAAAACGCCAAACCAGGTTAAGATCCACCCTTTCCAATCATTCTTACGACCCTTAATTTCTTTTCCGCAAATCTTACGGATATCCTCCAGAGCCTCTACTCTCAATCCCTCCTCCGCAGACATAAATTTTTCAAGAGGCTCATCCCCAAGAACTTCTAAACCGTACAAGGCAGCCACATCTTCCAGAGTTATGGTAAACTCACCCCAGCTTGCAATGAAAGTATGATTTTTCGTATCCCAACGAGAAAGCAGAGTCCACAAATGATCAAAATTCTTGGCCACAGTTAGATTTTGGCAAGCTCTTATGCATTCGTATATGCCACTATTTTTAAGAATTGAGACGTAGCTCTCATTGCCTAAAACATCTCTAGTCCAGTCCGCCCAATGAGCTACCTTTGCGGAACCACAAACAATGGTACCAGCGGACCATGGGATATCCCCCTTTCTATTTTCAGACGCAAAAGCCTACGATAACCTACTTTTTTAGAATCCTTCAAGGAAACCTCCTTAACAATTCCCATAGTCTTACCATGGTTAGAATGTGGGCCAGACCAGGACATGGCTTCATCCCAGAACATATCAGCGGGACCAAAGAAGGGAGCCATCTTAAACAGATTAGCGGAAGGAGGTTGCGGAACTTCATGGGTTCTAGTATTAATTAGCTCTACACCAACGTCATTTGCAGAACCGTAGGGTTTCCAAATAGAGGCTTTACCCTCTGGGGTAGGGGATTCAAATTCATCGCTGTTACTCGAACTCCCAGAGTTAGCGGAACCGGGAGAGGAACCCATTGCGGAATTATGTTCTTTTTCTCTCTCTGAAGAATCTCCTTCCTCACTTCTGCGGTTGCCCTCAACCAAAGACATTATGCGGAACAGAAGACAAGAAGTCAAAAGGAAAGAAACCAAATTAACTGATGAAGCTCAACCGCAAACTCGATTTATCAACCCGCAACTTGTCTCAAGGGCCAAAAGTAGTAAATGACGAGTGGAGCACTTATATATATATAGTGAGGAATATGAAAGGACATTTCTGCCTGACAAAGTAATGATTATGACTGACACATTAAATGCACGGACACAGTTCTCAAGGTTTTGCGGAAGTAATCCGCACAACATATCGTGTGAACTCACGAGAAAGTTCCGCAAAATAAGAATTTACGAAACTGTTTATGTTCGGGAAATTTCTAGAGAAATCTCCCGCACAGAGGGACTAATGTAGGACATGTTCCGTAAATACCGTGCACGTGCTACCGCATGTGCCATCAGTCTTATACTTTTACTCTAAATTACGAGTATTGAGGAAACGAAACATCATCTTCCGCTATATGTAGCGGAAGCTTAGTTCCATTGATTGAACAAGGTTAATGGGAACTCTTCTACCGCTTATTTTGGGAATCATCAAGGAGTTGTGGATTGGAGGATAGAGTAGCGGAATTTGCCAAGTGGCCCAATTGAGGGACTCCACGTGGCCTAGTCAGGACGAAAAGGGAAATTGCGGGACTGGTCCCCACGAGGGACACGCGGCATCGTTATACCGTTCCGTACAAGCCTAACGAATAAGGGCTTGACACCTTGCGGTACGGAGAGCACGTGATCTGCCATGTGCATGGTACGGAGCTGCTAAGCTCTGACCACTATAAATACCTGGCTCAGAAATCGATGTCAGCAACAGTGACGTACACGCCTTGCCGCTCCCGCAATACTTGTTCTTCCCTTCCTGACTTGTCCCTACTTTCGCTCCTCCTTCTCATTCCTCTTTGGTGGTTCGTGTGTAACGCCTACTGAAAGCTCTACCGCTTAAATCCTCCTTAGAACCTACATCCTACACAAACCATATGTAAGTTGCTCGTTTCCTGGTGGAGCTGTTTAGATGCAATCACCTAGAAAATAATTGGAAGGCAAACACACTTGGCATAAATAAATAAGTTATCAATACATGAATTATTTATTATGCATTCTTCTTCTTGAGGTTTCATATCGCGACCACTGAAATTTGTTCAGAAGTATGCATGCAAAGTTAGTTTGATTAAGGGCTTTGTTTTTATTAATTTGGTTGGTGATATTGTCAGGCTCATGCAGGAACGAGATTTTGCCAGTAATGCAATATCAAATTTGGTTGCGGGCGTGGTTTTTTGTCAGCTGTGGCACACTGGTATCAAGAAAGAGCTGCAGTTGAAAGACTTAGAAGAGCCCCATACCCCCATAGAGTCAGAGGCGACAGGATCTATAGTGAACATGTCAATTGATAACTCCAACGGCTGCAATTCAGTTCAAGCTCTAGAATCTAATTCTCCCATCGAATGTGTCTCAAACACCTCCATTAGAATTGACAAAAAAGGTAACCAGGAAGAAGAAGTTGATCAACAAAGAGAAGTTCTCATGGAGGTGGATGATAACCTACAAAGAGAACTTCCCCACCGTGATTATCACTCACAAGGGTTGATGAACTCCAAGTCTGCTGCAAGCGACGATGATGACGAATCATTTTGTTCAGTTCATTCTGGCCAGATGCCATTTGGTTCCATTTTTCATGCTCATGGTAAGATTTTGAATTTACTTAAGGGTACAATGCTGCCCCTCCCTGTGGTTTGGTTAGTGTTCAAACTCGACTATACCCGACTCATACGACAGCTCTAGTTGTACATAGTCCTAAAGTCAAATTAGAATGAAGCCTCCTTGGATTGCCAATGTGCGGATAAGCCCCCTATGGTACATCATTCCGTCAACTTTAATGGGACAAGTAACGGTTGCGATCTCCCATTAACCGTGAGGGCCCTATATGTACCACAAGAGCTCATCCGCACACTGGGGGTGGGGGTTTACATTTTACCCTTTATTTTATTTTCTCCTACCTGAAATATAGTCTGTTTTTAGTGTTTGCCTTTATTTACATTAATTAGCTTGGGCAAAGTACCTGCATACTGGCCTAATCTGTTCTTGCAAATAATCACAAGTACTACGGAAGGATCAAGTTTATAAAGAAAATGTACACTGATGCTAGTCCTCTGATTTTTACTTATTCCTTTTTGCTTAAGTTTCTATTTTATCTGATGCTATGATGGAGCCAAAGACTCACTATTTTTTGGCTTGGGAATATGATGGAATAAAGAAAATGGCTCACTAAACTGTCTGCGCTTCTTTGTTATGAAGCTGCAGTCAGTCCATGCAATTTTCGACGCAATTTTCATCATGGGCCCTCTGATACTCGGACTCTTTGGTTTACCCCGCCGTACCCGTGTCGGACACTCCGATTTTAGTGTTATTGACAAGTGTCTGGCGGGGTAAACCAGCGAGTCCGAGCATCATAGCATGGGCCATCTGGAAACAACCTCTCTATGCTTTAATACAGGGGCAAGACTGCGTACATTCGACTACCCCCTTACCCCACCGCAGGTGGGAGCTTTCGCGGCACTGGGGTAATGTTGTAGTTGTTGATGCTACGGTGTTGAAAGACAATGCTTTCAAGGTTTTTTTTTTTTTTTTTTTTTTTTTTTTTTTTTTTTTAAGCATGGTTAGTCATCTGTGCATTTCATCCATTCGAGTATGCAACTATTTTTGAAAATCTTTTAATGAGACAGTTATGTGTAACAGATCTTTTCTTCTTCTGTTTCTGTTAGCAAGCTGGCAAGTTCCTCCCCCCCCACACACACACACACACCACCACCACCACAACACAAGGAAAACACTAGAAATATCTATACCATGCCTGGAGTATCAGTAACTTATTATACATTTTTGTTTCACTATAAGATCAGAAATAAATGCACATAAATATTACTTACTAGTGATTTCTAGTTGTTTCGGGATAATGACACTAGTTTATTATCTCTGGAACTCCCCCTAAAATGTTTCCCATGCTTGTATTGTTCTGATACAAAATCATACTATAGATCTATTTATATTTTCTTTCCGTCCCCGCAGATCTCGAACCTTGGTTATTCCCTTTACGATTGCCTCGGACAGATGAAGTGGAGGATTTCATGTATGTGCAAGGGAGAATTCACAACGACTACTACAAAGGTGCAGTTAAACATTTACAAATTGCCCTTCATTCAACACCTCCAGCATTTGAGGCCCTGCTTCCTTTGATACAGGTAATGTAACTTGAGGACTTCCTTTAATTGCAATTTGAGTTGATGGCATTGAAAAAGCAATGCTGCTTTGGGATTAGTGACATAGCTTATGGCTCAATAAGTTGAAAGGTTTAGGAATATTACCGTTGTCTATAGGGGCGGAGCCATGCTTGTCCTAGTGATGTCCATGAAGAGCACTAACCCCCCCCCCCCCTTTTGTATTTTTAGAGTTTCTTATATATTTTATATTTAAAATGCAAGGCTTAAATCATTTTTTATATATATTAAACTAAAGGGACTATCAAAATAGCGCTTTGCCTTTCCCAAATTCAGTCTTCCCCAAATAAAGAAAGAGAGAGAGAGAGAGAGAGTGACATCCGCTTGTCCCAGTTCTGTCTATGGAGAGCACTTAAATCTTTTTTTTTTTCTTTTCACTTTTTGTAAATGTAAAGTTTTTTATTTATACTCCCTCTGTCCCATTTGAAATTGCAAAAAAGCCATCAGACACGGGAATTAAGAAGAAATATATAGTATTAAGGTGTTGTGAGTATAGATAGTGGGGTAGTAATTATTAGTGGGGTATGGAATAGTAAGTGGTCAGTTGGAGTGAGTATGACAAGTGGGTCCTATTGATTATATTATAAAGTTTCCATTTTGAGCCTTTGCAAATTTAAGTGAGACACCTAAAATGGCAAATTTTGCGATTTGAAATGGGACGAAGGGAGTATATTTTTGAAAGTGCAGGTGCTGAAATTAAAAATTAGTTGTTAAAGTCATTATTTTTTAAAAATTAAAGGGACGATTAAAGTCGACCCCCTTCCTTCCCGAATTCAGTTTTTCCCCAAATAAAAAAAAGACCGACGAAGAGAGAGAGAGAGAGAGAGGGCGGCATTCGAAGTAGACATTGTATGTCATGTTATTTTGTACTTTTGTAAGATATGTATATCTTTTTGTATTTTATTATTGCGATGATTAGGAAATTAATATCTATAGTATAAATCACACCTCCACTATCTACAGTACTATGAACAGTTTCAAGTGCCGAATTTCCCATTTTGCCCTTATACATTTGTCCCTTTCCCATTTTGCCCTTTAATTTTTTTTTTTTAATTAATAAAAAAAAAAAAGCACGTGTCCTTGGACATGGGCATGTACTAGTGTATATATATATAGGAAAAATTGCAAAAAAAACACCTATTCCCTTTTTGTGGATTTTACCACCAAACTAATTTTCGTTGTATCCAACACATCCAACTCTTCTTTTTTTGCATCTATTGTCACTATCACTAACCCTGTTAGTTTTTCAACGTTAAATGGCCATGTGCAGCGCATGTGATCGAATTATAAGGGGTATTTTAGGTAGTTCACACATTTAAAGGTTTAACTTGTTCTTAATAGTCCCTTGCCTATTGATCTTTCTTCAATTTACTCACTAAACTTCTTTTTTCAAAGTTAATTATTATTTTTTTGAACTAAATTATAATAAAAGTTTTTTTATTTAGATATTATTTTTGACTTGTATTTTTCTAAAAAATTAAATGATCTTTATTTGTTTCAAAAAAAAAAGAAGAAATAAAAATAAGGGCCACTTCCTCTAGGGCCTCTCATGCGAGATTTAAACCCAATGCAGGACACACCAGATCCAAAATACCAAAGACACCCTCGCTGCAAAAGACTGAACTGCCCTGCTATACAAAATCACAGTCAGCTCTTATAACTAACATATACAAGACCAGTTCGCCTCGTAAGGCAACTCCAATAATGGTATTAGTTAGATAGGGATCAAAATCAAAATTTGATACCTATTGATCACTATTCATAAGGTATCAAATTTTCATCTTCGACAATAGGTATCAAATTCATGGTATCAAGCTAATTTTTTATATTTACAAATTTTTATTAATATTAAATAAAAATTATAAATATTATAATCATTAATTTATTATTATTTAAAATTATCTCCAATAATAACAAATATCATGAATAATAAAATAATTCATTTGTCTTATAGTAAATATTTCATATTTCATTTCAGTTCATTCCAAATTAAGTGTCACATTTCTAATTTGCCCTTTTTAAAAACTCATAAAAATCTACGCAAAATATAAAATTGAAAAATATAGTAAAATGTTGTTAGTTCCTAAAAAATCTATCATTCAAGTATTATTGTAGTTCTTAAAATGAAGAGATTATATTTTAAGTTTTAGTGAGAAAACAAGAAATTTAAATTAGTGTATCAAAATATGTTGAAAGTGAGCTCCATTTATAGAGAAATACAAAATACAAATTTTGTTTTATATTAATATTTCTTTTAAAATATTTAACTTCATTTTTATAGCCAAATAAAATTTATACATAAAAATTTAAAACTAAATTTCATCTAACCAATGAGAAGGCTCCAAATATCCACTTTATTACCTATTTTTATTATTAGATGAATGGGGACAAGGCCATGTGCTTATATCCCCTCGTCAAATTACTCACTCTCCCCATTTGAGCAATTGATGAACACCCAAAAGGTATTAGGCAAGGTAGCAAATTTGCTACCTTTGCTAATACTACATCAAAATATGATGCCTTTTTTTTTCATTGTTGGAGTTGCTAGTACCTTCACATAGGTATCAAAATTTGCATTTGATACCCATTGTTGGAGTTGCCCTTATAATTAAAGTATAAGAGTCACTTTTTTCATAAAAATAAAATAAAATTTTAATATTTTACTTATGTTGACTCTCATATTCGGTCAAACAACAAATTAGCTCATAACTGACTTATAAGACTAATTCGTCTCTTATAAGTGACTTATAAGACTATTTCGTCTCTTATATTGACTTATAAGACAATTTTTTTTCAACAAAAAAGATAAAATTTTCAAAATAACAACAAATTAATCTCATAATGTACACATTACAACTCTTATAGCTGACTTATTGGACCAACTTGCCTCTTATAACTTCTTCATCTCTTATAATTGACTTATAAGACAATTTTTTTTTTCAACCAAAAAAATTAAAAATTTCAATAATAACAACGAATTAATCTCATAATTTACACATTACAACTTTTATATCTTAATTATAAGAACAAATCATCTCTTATAATTGACTTATAATAAGATAATTTTTTCAACCAAATAATCAGGAAAATCCAATAATAGCTGGAAATTAATATGATAATCTATATATTACAACTCTTATTACTAAAATACAAAACCAAAATCAAATCAAATCTAGCTGGAACTCATTTCTTCTTCTGAAATGGAAGACCTTTAAATCCATATACTTAGAGTACATAACTATAGAAATCAAAATTTAGCCGACAGACACAAAATATAAAAAATTAGTCTTTCACTCAATCTAATAAGACAAAATACAAAGAAAAATTGATTCTTCAACCCATAATCAGATTATCATGAAAACCCACTAAATTTCCAAATTATATTCACAATCAGCCAAGTTACAAACCCAGATGGTAGAATAAATTAAAAGAGACCAATGAGTACCCTCCCTCTCCTTTACCTGCCAATCTGAGTAGCAGATCTAGGTAAAATGAGAATGTGTAGGCGAAGGCAGGGAGGAGCGTGTCGGAGATTGTTGGATCTATTGACGTCGGGAAAAAATTAACCTACCAGAGACGTGGACTTGGGAGCTAGATCTGGAAATCCGGACAAAGAGATGCTACTATTGAACTGATGTAGAGATGTGGGAGTGGATAGAGGAGGAAAGCCTCTGATGTTGGCGAGAAGATGTACGTCGGAGGTGCCGGAGGCGGAGTAGGTGAGCCGGAGGTGAACATTAGGGTTTCGATATTTGGACAATGAAGGTTGGAGGGAGGGTGAGCGCATAAGATATTGACGGATCTCTCAATACGGCGCCGGAGACGATGGACATGGACAACTAATGGAAAGTCGCCGGTCAAAGGTTGTCGTAGAAGGTTTGGAGAGAGAGAGAGAGAGAGAGAGAGAGAGAGAGAGAGAGAGAATGGTGTGTATGTCTGTGTCTGTGTTTAGAGAAAGAGAGAGAGGAGGAAGAGATCAAACGGGAAGGTGAGAGGAAATGACGTGAGAGGAGCCTAGGGTGTCTGGAAATTATAATATGGAGAGAACTCTTTATTTGAGATTTACAAAAAAAAAATTCTTTAAAAGGAATAAAATCTGGGGCAGGGGGCCCTAGGGGAATTTTTCCTAAAAATAAATGATATTTCTATTTCTATGTGAAAAATTATAATATATACAAATACTCATTTTGCCTGGAGGTAGTATACCAACCTTACCAGTTACCACCATATCACAGTCGCCGCTACCACCACCGTCATCATCAACCACCATCATCCCACCTCCGTCATCAACCACCCAAATCCAAAAAAAAAAAACTTCAGATAATTTGTTCGGTCCCAAATCAAACCAACACTTTCTAGAAAAAAAAAACAAAAAAGAACACTTCAGATTAGTTAACCGTGGCAGCCAAATTAAACCATTACCATTCTCAACCACAATATAATAATTTACACACCGAAATTGAAGAGAATCAGCACCATAGTAATGTATGATTTTTCAGAATCCAAAATCCAAGAATGGGTTGATTACCCCTCAAAAGACCCAAATCAGTAATTAACAAAAAAATAATAATAATTGAGAATCGCAAACATCGTTTTAATCGAAAATGGCAAGCAAGAGGCCTTGGAGTATTTGCTGAACGAAATTTGAGAAGGAGCAGCAACCGCCGAAATTTATGGATTTGGACGAGATTAGCGGCTGGATCTGGGTCTTGAAAGGGATGTGGGGAGATCGTTTCTGGTTTTGAAAGGGGGAGTCGAGGATATCGTTGAACGACGCCAATGAAAAGGTTAGGGAGCCGATGCTGGAGGAGATAAGAGGTTGGAGAGTTGGGAAAGACGAAGGAAAGGGGCGAGTAGGGGGAAGAGAGAGGGGAGGGGGAGGTGTGGGGAGGGGATAAGGAAGGATAACAAGGCCTGAGGAGGGGTGGGGGTGGGAGTGGAAGTGGGAGGATGATAACAATGGCAGGGGTTGGGAGACGTTTATGAAGAACATAGGAAAGAGAGGGGGTTTTAATCTGGGGCTGAAATCTAATTTAGGGATAACAAATTTCCAACTTTATTTTAAAATGAAAAAAAAGAAGTTTACCGACTAAATTGAGAAAAATCAATAGGCCGGGACATATTAAGAACAAGTTAACCTTTGAATGTATGAACTACCTATATATTCTTTATAATTCAATCACATGCACTGCACATGACTGTTTAACGGTGAAAAACTAACGGGCTTAGTGATAGTGACAATGAATGCGGAAAAAAATTAGTTGGATGCATTGGATGCAACGATAATGAGTTCGTTGGTAAAATCCCCAAAAAGGGCAAAGTTGGGTGCTTTTTTTTTTTTTGCCATTTTTTCCATATATATATATATATGCAGGGGCGAATCTAGCCTTTTTTGAGGTGGGCTCCAGCCCACCTCAATTTTAATTTTTTTTGCCTAAGTCACCCACTACTATATGTAACTTTTTTTTTTTTTTATATATATGAAGTTATTTTTCACTGTTATTATTGTTTACAATGTTTTTTAAATACCAAGCTCACGCGGTTCCAAAATCCTGAATTCGTGCCTGATATATGGATTTTTTAAGTAATTCCTTCCCCCCCCCCTAAAACTTGGACAACACTTGCCAAAAGTCCTGTATCCGCCACTGTTTGTCTATGTAATTTGGTCGTCTTAATTATATCCTAGAACCCAGTTTCTCTCTCTCTCTCTCTCTCTCTCTCTCTCTCTCTCTCTCTCTCTCTCTCTCTCTCTCCCGCTCCATCTATCTAGCATATTGGTGAAGTGGTAAAAAGATTGGTCAAGGGTTCGACCCCAAGTGCTTAAATAAATAAAAGTTACAAATATAATGATAATACAAGCATGATTTATTTGGATTGGTTATTTTCTTTACGTAAAAATTACGAATTGTGGTGGTCTTGCTATTACTTTATGGATGGAGATCCTATTTTGATTTTGGAATTCTTTCTTTTGTTAGATGCTGCTGCTTGGAGATCAAGTGAAAGAGGCAGTGGATGAGGTTGAAAAGTTTGTCCAAATTTCAGATGCTGGACTTCCTTTAAGGCGAGTATACCTTCTGTAGGCCTTACTTGTGGTTTTGGGGAAAAGGGGTGGATTTAGTTTTTCTCCCCTAACTGAAGATAAAAATAGAGGAATGGGTAAACATTTTTCTGGTTGACCTGGGGTCTGAAAGTAATGGAATTATATTGCATGTTGGTAACATTAGAAGTATGATGCTTGAATTTCTATAACATTCTGATAAATACAAGAACGACGTTGACAGTGTGGAAGCGGGAACGTTCACGATGGTGAAATTGCAAGATGTATTGGTTGTATTCTTGACGATTCAATAGGTAATGTAATGCATACGAGAGAAGGTGCTGCAGTTATTACTGAAACACTAAGATTCAATCAACTTTTTTGTCAGTCTAGTTTCCTTACTGTTTATGGAAAGATTATACAAAAGTGGATATATTATTTATACTAATCTATTTTTATTATAATAAATTGGGAGGGTTGGGGGGGGGGGAGGGTGCTGTGTATTCTATGTTAACTGGACTCGGGTGCGGGTATCCGACACGGGTACGGATCCGAGTGTCGGATTTTCTTTTCCTTAAAAAATTGGACACGGGTACAGGAATACGTTAATAACAAAATATATTGAGTCTATTCATAAATAATAGTCCGATTAATCTTTTTGTACAAAAGTATAATTTATATATTTATATAATAAAATTATAATTTTAATGAAATTTGGCTAAGATATAATGTAATTAAGTAAATCACAAACATTAAAATTTGTAAAATCTGTATAAATGAAGTCAACTCACTCCCTTTTTTCTTTCTATATTTCCTGTTGTATCCGACTGAAAAACCGGGTGTCGGGTACGGATTTCATACCCATGTTGGTGTCGTGTCGACACGGGTACTACGGCAAATTTGAAGAGTCCGAGTAACATAGTGTATATTGTGCGGATTTCTTTCTTGCTTTCATGTCAAACTTTCTTATCGTTTCCTGTTCCAAAGTAGCGACAGAAACTGAGTTCTAATTATCTGTGCAGTTACTAATCATTGTCTTCATTTGGTACAGAATAAAAGCCAGTCTGCTGGAACACTTCTGTAGCAATGATTTCGGCAAACTTTGGAGCTGCTTGGAGGAAACTTTAAAGAAGGATCCAACATGTAACCACTCATTAAGGAAGCTAATCAGCATGCACTACAATGGTACAGTTGTCTATATAAGAAACTTAATCTTTCACATCATCTGACTGGGATAACAGATCTCGTTGTTCTAATTCTTCCTCATCATGTAATACACTCCCCTGTCACTCCTGACTTCTGTAAATAGCGATGTCGTACTATTTAAATTAGCAGTCTGTCATTCATGAAGTTCCAAGTTTTATCTTGTGAATTCTAGTCTTTTCTCTTCTTGGTTATTATTTGTTTCATCTATAAGAAACGTAGTTCCTCCCAAAATGAGTGTCAAAATTGCTGTCTTCACGACTTTGATTGCTGAAAAGTGCCTGACTTTAGGAACTTGCAGGCTTTTCCTTGAATCTAAGGAATTTTCAGAACTAACTTAAAGTTGCAAAAGAGAAAGTACTTTAAACATGTTTTGTAGCCCTGTGAGAAACATTTCTATGACAAGTTTTTGTACTATTTGTGAATATTTCTTGGTAATAGCACAGTTGTTTTGTTTCTGGGACAATTAATGCTCAAGCCTCATTAGTAATAAGCGTTTCTCACTTGGTTGCTTTGAGCTGTGTTGTTGCATTCAGTGGTTTATGTTATCCATGGAGAATGATGCAGAAAATTGGAAAAATGGCCATCTTTAGAGTTATACTTGGGCAATTTTCATGTTGTAGATTGATTATCTTTTTGCCAGAATTTCAAATCAATCAGTTTTGGCGAAATACTTGAATTTGCTAGCGTATTACAGTTCAATTCAGCAACTGGTACCAATTTCCTAATGGCATTCATATAAAATTCTGATGGAAGTTGGCTATGTATGATATTTTTTTATTAATCTTTGTCTTGCTATGTATGAATTATGTCTGACTAACTGGGAAAAAAGGGTCACTGTGCATCCTCTCACAAGGCTATGTTTTCAAATCACAACGATATCTTAGATCCTAATCTGTCATTTTCCTTGAACTTCAGGGTATTATAACGCAGAAAATCTGCTGGAGATGATAGCTTTGCATTTAGATGCCACATACGGAGAATTTAACACATGGCAAGAATTTGCTTCTTGCTTTCTGAAGATTTCTCAATCCGAAGAAGACAGAATGTCAACTTGTATGGATGAAAATTCTCATGGACGTCGGCAAAGTTACACGCACTATTTCAATACCATACCGGCAATGTTTAAGGATGGCGTTTCGAGTAAGAACTGGAGTCTTCGTTGCAAATGGTGGTTGACTCGTCATTTCAGACAGAGCACACTTGCATCAGAAGTTGATGAAGGTAACTTTCCATTGCTTTCCCTGATTACGTTTTTAGTTTCTAGTTTCTAGTTTCTTTAAGAGTCTATGGGCTATGCATTTGGTTTTCTTGAGCTCTGTGAATTTACATGAGAAAATGACTAAACTGATACTTGAAGTCTCCCTCCGTTCTGCTGAAAGACTCCATCTAGTAAAACCTAGAAGGTTTAAAATCATTTTATATATACCTCATAACTATGGAATTGAATATAGGAAAAATTGCAAAAAAAAAAAAAAGCACCCACCTATTTCCTTTTTGTGGATTTTTTTACCACTAAACTAATTTTCGTTGCATCCAACACATCCAACAATAATTTTTTTTGTATTCATTGTCACTATCAATAATGTCGTTAGTTTTTCTCAGTTAAATAATCATGTGCAATGCATGTGATCAATTTTAAGGGGTATTTTAGGTAGTTCAATCTCTTTTTACATTCAAATGTTAAACTTGTTCTAAATAGATCCCCGCCCTATTGATCCTTTCTCATTTTCATCACTATGCTTTTTTTCTTTTCACTTTAGCTATTAATGTTTTTTTTTAAATGACTTATATTCTTATTTTTTATTTTTCAGTTATGTCATCTTCTTCCCCATTTGTTTCATCCCTCTTCCGAAGCTGCAACCATTAAGCCCTCCCTTTAATTCCCCATCCAAATACCATTATCACAAACCAAAACCAAAATTCCAAATCCAAATAATCAGAATCACCATTAATTTAGTAGATAATAAATTTAAATTTTGAATCACAAAAAAAAAAAATAAAAAAAATATTGCAAAACCAAATCAAACCCATAACTTGCAGAATCCATCACATCATACACGCATACAACCTAGATCTGGAAAGAGGGAGGCGAGAATCGATGACGGCTGTGAGGTGGATACGGTAAGGGGGTGTTAGGTGACAGGGGGGAGCTAATGGGCTCGTTTGACGATGATTTTGCCATTGTCATGTTCGTCGGAATTAATGAAGGTGGAGCATGTGGGGACGACTTGGGATGAACAGGTGGGTGAGGGAGGAGATCAGGAGGCGTCCTTGAGAGAGAGAGAGGGAGAGGAGGGTGGGGGAAAGGGGAGGCGGCGTGGCGATGGGTGGTGGTAGGACGAAACACAGAAGAAGAAAGAAGATGGAATGTTTTTTTTTATTTGGGTTTTAAATGAATTTAGGGTTAGGTAGGGTCAAGAAAGAGGGTTATGTGTAAATTGATATTTTAATTGTTTGGCCTTTAGACTTATGTAAAATGTGTTTAGGGTCTATAATTTAATATATTACATTTTACCCCTTTTACTTCCATGTCAAGCAAAGTCAGCTTTCTCTAATACCAAACTACCTAAAATACCCCTTAAAAATTGATAACATGCATTGCACATGATCATTTAGCTGAGAAAAACTAACGACGTTAATGGTAGTGACAATGAATACAAAAAAAAAAAAAGAGTTGGATGCAACGAAAATTAGTTTAGTGGTAAATCCACAAAAAGGGAATAGTTGGGTGCTTTTTTTGCATTTTTTCCTTGAATATATTTACCCATTTATAAGGTTAATGTGGTTAGGCTACTTTTCGACATAATAAAAATATATTCAACAGGAATTATTAGTGGATAAGCAGGACTGTTAAGTGCAAGGAACGTGTAAGAAGTTAAGTTGATTTTTATGATTTTTTTTTTCAATGTGTCCTGGTGTTGCTACGAAATGTGGTTAATGATTCCGATCTCAATTCAGATTCTTATTGAGGCAAACTTAGTTTCTCGTTATTTCGTTTGGAATTGTTGCTATCAGCCTACCATCAAGGACTGAAAATAGGTCACTGCCATGGAAAGCAGATAAAAAAGAGGACTTTTGCATATACTCCCTCCGTCACATATAAGATTCCACTTTTGCCATTTTGGGCGTCCCATATAAGATTTCACTTTCCTAAAATGGTAAAGAATCTTTACTATTCCTCCCACTCATTCTCTCTCCTACTTAACTTTTATACTCACAACACCAATCAACTTACTAATCCCTACCCCACATTCTCTCTCCTACCTCACTTTTCATACTCACAACACTTACACATTTTCTTATTTCCCGTGCAAAACCCATTTGTGAAATCTTATATGGGACGGAGGGAGTACGTGACAAAGTTTCAGGTTTTTGAATGCTCTCTTTCTTGGAATCAACATGGTCTCAAGTTATTTTAGTGCCTTCCCACAACTCAAATTTTCAGCCCTACCCGCCCAAAGAGAGTCTTAATGGCCATAATAAGTTTTATTAGCACGTCTTCGTCAATCTAATTAACCAGACCTTAGCTAGAGGCAATATTCACTACCGCCAGCTCACGGTACATCTTTCTTTCCCCTTTTCTGGGATAAGGCTCAGTCTTTGTTTTTGTCCGATTCCACCCGAACAAGCAATGTATGGGTTTTAGGGGTAATGGTTTTATCAGATTTTTAGATGCAGAAAAATTCTGGGTTAATGTTTTCTGACGTCTGGCGTGTTTATACGTTTACAGGCAATTTGGAGCTCCTTACTTACAAAGCAGCCTCTGCATCTCATCTGTATGGTCCGACATGCGATTATGTTGTAAAGGTATCTGGTTGGTTACAGAAGGAAGAAAACAAAGAAATGTTGTCAATCTTGAAAATGCACATGCAAAATTCAGTTGGAATTTACAAGGCTCCACAAAAGAAATAGTGAAAGGTACATAAAAGAAAATGGTGTTCATATTTTGTTAAGCACCCTGCTATGTCCAAGCTTTGTGTGGGGTGGGGGGTGGGGGTGTACCAATACAGGATAGGGAACTAAGATGAAAGCTTTTTGATTTAGATAATCTTCGAGGGCAGTTTAGGACCTAGAATTTCTGATCAAATACTCCCAATTTTGAAGTCTGGATTGCAAAACATAGTTTTAGCATAGAAGGCGATGAATGATGTTATTGGGCATTGAATATGATACTGGCTCATGTGAAGGAATTATTCTTTTTTTGTGCTTGCAAATGAATGTTTTTTCGTATAAACTTTTCACTTACACAACAACAACCGAGCCTCCGTTTGTTTGGGGGAAACATTTTCCGGTGTTTGCTAAACACCGGAAAATGAAGTCAGCGGAAAATATTTTCCGGGTCATGGAAAATGAGCTTGATTTCTAAGGAAAATGACTCCTTACCTCTGCCTAAGAAAGTTGTTTTTTGAAAAATATTTTTCTCATTTTTCTTTGTTTGTATTGATTTTACCTTTAGAAAGTTACTTTAATGAAACTATCAAACATCGGAAAATGTTTTCCTAGGATTCACCAAACATTGGAAAACATTTTTCGAAAAACATTTTCATTTTTCGAAAAATATTTTACAAGAAATCATTTTTTGGGGGTTATTTTTCGTGAAACAAACGGAGTTTTAGTCTCAAATTTGGTCAGTTAACATGTCTTATTCTATCCTATAATATTCAAAAGCAAATTTTGACAAAATTTGGTATTCATTTTTGGGACAGAGGTCAGGAAGAGGAAGTACATTTATCGAGCGTTCCTTACTTTCGGGTTTGGCTTTTTCCATAGCGTTTCTAAATAAATAAATAAATTCAATGCAAATTTATCATTATACAAGTAAATCACATTTTTAAAAAATGTTGATAAGTTAAATGCGACATTGAAGCAATATTTGACTAAACCAAGTATGATTTACATGTTGGAAAATTATTGTTCCTTTAATGTCCCAATACTCTAGTTTGGAAGAAGTTTGAAAATATATGGAGGCGTAAGCGTACATGTTGAATCCATCTAATTTTGATGTTGTCGAGGAATAAAAGAAGAAAATAAGGAGATGAAGTTCTTTTAAATGATTGTGCCCTCTCTTTATCTTGTATATCTTGTATGAGAGAATATGAATGTTTTGTGTCTTTGAATATGAGAGAATATGAATGTTTTGTGTCTTTGAAGGCTGAAGGAAGGCTATATATATACTCCCTCCGTCCCCGGAAATTCGTCACTTTTTACCCAAAATGGCGTCCCGTTTGAAGCGTCACCTTTCCTAAAATGGAAAAAATTTATTAATATTCTATTATCCCACTAACTATTCCCTCCACTCATTCTCTCCTAAAACACTATTACACTCACGACACTTTTTAAATTTACTATTTCCTCCACTAATTCTCTCTCCTCTTTTCAAATTACACTCACAACATTTTTTCTTCCCACTTTTTTCCTTAATTTGCGTGCCGAGCCTAAAATGGTGACACATTTTTTGGGACGGAGGGAGTATATGAGACTAACAAACACTTAATTTAGGGACTACACCCTTTCACATGAAGTGATTTGATGTTACCATTATGCCCATCATTAAATGACAACTTACAGCTCAAAAATTTTACACATTAATTAATCTTCTACACTTATATTATAACATTATATTTATGATTTATACATGTACGTCTACATGTTTATATATATTTATCAAGTATACACATTTTGCAATTTATGTTCTAACAATCTCCTACTTGGATTGCATGAATATGTGTTTATACTTAATAAACCCTTATAATCATATTTATAATGTAAATGACAATCCTATATGCACATTTATTGTCATTCAACACAATTCCGTCCATTAGTTTTACAAATATAAGGATTAAAACATCAGTTGTAATTGATTCACAACTAAACCCAAAATGATCACATATATATATATCCAACTAAACGACATATATTAAGTGTACATGTGTAGCATTGAAAATTGATGAATATATATACATTTAATGAACGTATATATATCGTCCAACTAGTCCTATTTAACAAAATGAGATCAATACTTTAGAAAAATAATTAATGAAAGTACAACACAAACTCCCACTATATTAAATGTTATCAAAAGTTGTTACATCCATATGAGCAGTATGCTTGTTTAACAGTAAAGGAGATAACGCTTTAGTAAACAGATTCATAAGCATGGAATTTGTTTCTATAAGTTGTATTTCTATTTGTTCATTTCTTACTCTTTTCTTTACAACAAAAAACTTAATATCTATATGCTTGGATTTAGATGAACTCTTATTGTTGTTAGAGTACAAGACTGTTGCTCGATTGTCATAATGTATCTTGAGTGGTCTCTTGATACTATCGATAATTCGCAGTCCTTCAATAAATATAACTTGATTGGATGCTTCGTAACAAGCAACAAACTCGACTTCCATGGTAGAGAAAGTTACGAGTGTTTGCTTGGTACTCTTCCAATATATTGCTCCACCGGCTAATGTGAAAAAGGTCGATTTTTGACTATCTGTGCATCTAGCAAAACCAGAATCGGAATACCCAATGATCTCAAGATGATCCAATTTTGAATATGTAAGCATTTAGTCCTTAGTGTTATAGGTATCTCATTACTCTTTTGGCTGCAACCCAATGTTCTCTCCCCGGATTGCTTTGGTATCGACAAGCATTCCAACAATAAATGGAAGGTCTGTACGAGTACAGACTTGTGTATACATTAAGCTTTCTACTGCTAATATATAAGAGATATTTTCCATATACTTGGATTCTATATTATTTTTTAGGACTTTGTTTGAGACTAAATTTGTCTCTCCAAGAAACAGGGGTGTCGTGTGTCTTACAATCTTGCATGCTAAATCTTTGTAATACCTTCTCTATATAGCACTCTTTCGACAATAATAAAATACCTCGTGAATGATCACTGTGAATTTGGATTTCTAATACAAAAGATGACTCACCAAGATCTTTCATTTTAAATTTGTTTGAAAGAAATTTCTTATTTTCCTTAAAAAGACCCATATCATTACTAGCAAGCAAAATAGCATCCACATATAATATCAAAAATATAAATTTACTCCCACTGAACTTATGGTATACACAATCTTCAGCAAGATTCGTTTCAAAACTAAATTAAAAATAACTTGATTGAATTTTAAGTACCATTGACGAGAAGCTTGCTTCAGACCATAAATTGATTTCTTAAGTTTACAAACTAGTTGATTAGTTTGATCTAAATCAGTCACCATTTTTGGTTTCTTCATGTAGATGGTTTCCTCAATATCTCTATTGAGAAAAGCTGTATTTACATCCATTTGATGAAGATCAAGGTAATAATGTGACACAATTTCCATAATGATCCTAAAAGAGTTTTTAGATAATACATGAGAAAATGTTTCTTTGTAATCAATACCTTCCTTTTTGAGTAAATCCCTTATCAACAATACGAGTCTTATATCTTTCCACATTACCCAATGAATCTCTTTTGATATTAAAGACACATTTACACCCAATAGGTTTCACATTTTTAGATAATGGAACAAGATCCCAAACGTTATTGTCTTTCATGAATTTTAACTATTCATTTATGACATTGATCAATTTATGAGAATTAGGACTATTAATAGCTTCATGGAAGGTGAGCAATTTATCTCCCAGTAAGTTTAAACGTTCCTCATTCTCGGCAAGTTATACATCATAATCATCCGGAATTGCACTCCTTGTTACTCTATTGGATCTCCTTAAGAGCAATGGTTCTTCTTGAATTTGTTGAATTTGATACTCATTATCAACATTTTCATGTTGTTCAAGATTTATAGGAGATTTTTCATTGTTTTGAATTGTATATTCATGTTGAATTTAAGGTATAAATTACTTGATTTTCAACGGAAATTATGGGAAGATGTATAGAAATGAATTACTTTTCTTCTTCAAATTCAAAACGATTCCCAGTGGTATCCAGGTGGATGCGGAGAAGCAGAAGGCAGTCCTCTCGATGCCGGCACCAAGGAACCAAAAGCAACTCAAGAGCTTCCTGGGCAAGGTGTCCTACATGAGGCGTTTCATTCCCGCACTTGCGGAAGTTGGACATCCTTTAATGGAATTACTAAAAGTCCGAACAAGTTTCAGATGGGAGAGGTGGCATCAAGAAGCTTTCGAAAAAGTTAAGCGAGCCCTTAGTTCTGTCAGCACTATGGTAGCACCGCAACCAGGTTCCCCACTCTTATTGTATTTAGCATCCACTACAAGGTCCATTGGAGCTTTGTTGGCACAAGATCAAGACGGGGAAAAGCCAATTTACTATTTGAGCAGAGTAATTTCGGGTGCGGAAGTTCGGTATAACCAGCTGGAAAGGCATTGTTTGGCGTTGATCTTCGTAGTTCAAAAGTTGCGGCATTATTTTTTGGCATTTCCGGTAGAAATAGTCACAGGTTGTGATCCTATCCGTTTCCTATTATCTAAGTCAGTACTGGTTGGAAGAGCAGCAAAGTGGTTCTTGATTCTATCAGAATATGATATTAGATGCACTACCCCGAAAGCAGTGAAAAGTCAAGCATTAGCAGATTTACTATCCTCTTTCCCAAGCGGAAGCTATGAGCCTCCAGTTCAGGAGCTGCCATGGGAAAGCGAGAGTGCGGAAGTTTACGATGAACAAGAATGGTGGACCTTGGAATTCGACGGGTCAGCTACCGCGAAAGATGGAGGTGCGGGGGTAGTTCTCACTTCCCCTGAGGGACTGGTTTATGCAAAGGCTTATAAGTTAGCATTTCCGTGTTCAAACAATGAGGCTGAGTACGAGGCACTAGTATTGGGATTGATTGAAGCAAGAAAAAGGGGAGCGTGCAAGCTGACCATTAAGGGAGACTCCAACTTAATAGTCAAGCAAGTAAGTGGAGAATTCAGTTTGCGACACATCAATTTAGCCCCATATCGCACTATGGTGCAGCAATTGATTGATTATTTCGAAGAAGTGACAATTGAAAAGCAGCCTCGAACCAGTAACAGGCATCCGGATGCTCTAGCAACCTTGGGATCCAAGATAGTTATGGAAAAAGAGGAGGCTCAAATTGCGGTGTTGAAGCAAAGATCCCCAACCAATTTGAACGAGTTCTTTGGGGAAGAAGAGATGATAGATTGGCGGGGACCAATAGTGCATCAGTTGAAGAGCAATGAAGAACGCAAAGATTTGCTTGAATTGCAAAAATACTACCTGAAGAATGGGGTGTTGTATTTCCGCAATCCAGGAGGGCCATTATCCCGTTGTGTAGGACCAAAAGAAGCAAAGTTCAGGTTGGAACAAATACATGAGCAAACTTGTGGTGATATAGATTTACCCCTCTATAGGCGGATTCAAAGGCAGGGTTACTATTGGCCGGATATGGCTCTAGATTCCGCAAAAGTCCAAGCAAATTGTATTGATTGTCAGCATTTTATCTCTCCAGTGGAAGCCTGTTGTATTGCGGGAGTTCGTGATTGGCGCCACCCTTACATTGATTACCTTCAGGAAGGATCCCTCCCTGCCAGCAGAAATGAGGCTGAGGCTATTAAAAGAAGGGCTTTTCGATTCCGCTTGGTTGACGGAAAGTTGTATAGGCAAGGATACAAGGGAACTCTACTCAGATGCGTAGATGGTGCGGAAGCTATGGTGATTTTAAAGGAAGTGCATGCCCCTGCGCATATTGGGGGAGCTAAGCTGTTAGACCAAATCTTGACTGCGGGATACTATTGGCCAACTATGGAAAAGGATAGCACAGAGTTTGTCCGCAAATGTAAAACGTGCCAAGTCCACGGAAATTTGATTCATGCCCCAGCCGTACCATTACATTCCCTTTCCGCACCTTATCCGTTCCACACATGGGCTTTTGATCTCATTGGAAAAATAATACCGCATTCCAGGGGAAGAATATGGATCCTAGTAGCTACGGAATTGTTCACTAAATGGAGTGAGGCCATCCCATTGAAAAACGCTACCGCAGGGGCAGTTGTTAACTTTATGCGGGAGTATATTGTATGCAGATTTGGTATCCCAAAGCAAATCATTTCGGATAACGGAACGCCATTTTCAAATAGCCAGGTTTCAGCATTCACGCTAAAATATGGGATTCATCATCATTTCTCCACACTTTCATACCCCCAAGGTAACGGGCAGGCAGAGGCGACCAACAAGACCCTTATTAAAATCCTAAGCAAGTTGCGGGAAGACTTTCCTGGCGCATGGGATGATAAGATTCCGGAGGTATTATGGGCATACAGAACAAGCAAAAGGAAAGCTACAGGACATACTCCTTTTTCATTGGTATATGGCGCTGAAGCAATATTACCCGCGGAATTGGCCGTCCCTTCAGCTCGTGTTGCCTTACAGCAAGGTTTGGTGCAAGATATCAGGCCAATTCAGTTGGAGTTATTGGATGAAAGGAGGGACGTAGCACGCAAGAACTTCCAAACTTATTCTCGCCAAATCTCCCGCGCTTATGATATGATGGTAAAGCCAAGAACATTTGAAGTAGGGGACCTGGTATTAAAAGCAGCTCCCCAAATCATTCGCGGAGGTTCTGTTCCTAAATTTGCCCCGAAATGGGAGGGCCCATACAAGGTAGAGGAGGCTAACGAATCGGGATACTATAGAATTGCAACAGCGGAAGGCAAGCTGCTCCCACCTCTAAATGCAAAATGGCTCAAGCGGTTTTATTCCTAAGATCGCTATTTTACATATAGTAATCCTAGCTTCCGTTATATAGAAGTATTTATTACTTAAAAAAAATTCTATTTTCCTAAAATGGTATTGTGCCAGAGCTTTTATTGCTGGTATCAATCTTGTGAAAAACAATGTTGAGCTTACAGCTTTGTACTCAATATTCTGTTTCCACTATTAATATATGCATGAAATACCCTCAAAAGTTTTTCTATTTACAATCTTCTATTTCTTCCTTAAAACCAGTGATAGTTATGTGAAGTTTTGCTACTTCCTTCTCAAGGCGGCATTCCTTTTCCGCAAGTTGGTTCATTTCTTGCTCTATAGGAAACTTAAGGGCGCGGTCAATTTCCTCAAAAGCCCAATCGACCAAAAAACCATCACGTTCCAAATCTTTAAATTCATCTTTCATCATGCGGAGCAATTCCGCTTCCAGCTGGTTCAATTGGTTGTTCTCAAAGAAAACCAAGTTCGACGCCAATAAACCCAGATTATGAACCACCCGTTTAGAGGAAGTGCAACACACATTAGAGAAAAAGTCCGGAACATTTTTCTGCAAACCCCTTAAACGCTCTGCATTTTCTTGACCAACATAAAAACCACGCCAAGTATCCCCATCTCCCGCAGTCAATGGAACAAATTCCGCAGTGACCACTTTTGTACCAAATGCGCTTTCAATCCCCGCAATACCTTTCCTCCTATAATCAATAAGTTCTCCTCCTTTTTCTTCCACAACCGCAAGTTGGTTACCTTCCTTCTGCTCATTCTGCGTAATAACAAGAGACGAAGTAGCTTTATCCGCAAATGTGGAAATAATTTCTTCTTCACAAGAAGTTTCCTCAACCACTTCCACTGCCGCATCCCCAACTTTATTACCTGAATCAGATGAACTTTCCACAACAACCTCACCTGCGGGATTACTATAAGCTTGCACTCTCAATTTTTCCTCAGCACGTTGTGACAGCACGAGTCCTTCGTTTAAGCCCGCAGTTTGATCATCAACCTTGATATCATGCTCCGCGCGATAAGGTTGGCGTGATCTCCCACATCCCCAATCTCTATCTCAATGTTGGACAACAGTAATCCACTTAAGCTTGCGGATTGATCACCAGCCACAGTATCACGTCCCTCCACTGCAGAGTTGCTAAGATCTTGCGTATCCACAATTCTTGCATCTTCTTCGGGCTGCATAAGCACATTCATTAAAACATTAGTCTGAGCGCCAGCATCGGCATCATGCTCATTGACAACTTCAATCTGAGCGCCAGCATTGGCAGCATGCTCATTGACAACTTCAATCTGAGCGCCAGCATTGGCAGCATGCTCATTTACAACTTCAATTTGAGCGCCAGCATTGGCATCATGCTCATCTACAACCGCAATTTGAGCGCCAGCATTGGCATCATGCTCATCTACAACCGCAATTTGAGCGCCAGCATTGGCATCATGCTCATCTACAACCGCAATTTGAGCGCCAGCATTGGCATCATGCTCATCTACAACCTCAATTTGAGCGCCAGCATTGGCAGCATGCTCATTTGCAGCTTCAATTTGAGCGCCAGCATTGGCACCATGCTCATTAACAACCTCAATGTGATCACCAACCTCATGTTCACTTCCAATAGAATTTTCAGAAGCTTTCGCAGCTTCAACGTCTTTCACAGTTTTATCATCTTCCGCAGGTAAAACTTTCTGACGCAGTGATTTCACAAGGCTAGGCTCAATTTCATCCGTATCATCCCCAAGCCGAACCGCTTCACCAAGACTTTGCGATTGATCAAAGTCCTTTATAATGTTGCAATCTGCTATCATGCTACCGTACTCATCCAGTCCTGCGGAAGAAGGATGCTTAGAAGTAGCGGCTTCAAACAACCTTTTCAAACCACTCTTTTGCAACCGCTGGTCAATAATTTTGTGCGCAACATCATCCATAAGACTCTCTTCCGCTACTTCACTAGCAAGATTACCAGCTTGGCCATATACCGCAACTTGGCCTTTCTCTTTCAAAATAGCGGTAGCATCTGCAGGAGTAGATATTGATAAAGAAGTCCGTGGGTCAATCCATACTCCGCATTCAGATAAGTAAATAGGACGCATAGAGACTTCCGGAAAAGAAGGAGGAAGTTGGGAAATCGTACTCAAAAACATCTTACCCAAGGGTGCATCTGGAGCACCAAGATCCGCATTAGAAATAGGATCAACGTTTACTTCTTCATCATCCCCCGACAAATCAATAGGTATTTCGCTTACTCCACTAGACCGCACCATAAATGAACGCTGTTTCATACATGAACTTTTTTTTTAGTACCAAGCCTTTAAAAGCACGTACAGAAAATTCCTAAAGAAAGAGCTTACCTTCCGGAGTCTTTGAGATTGCCTTAGGGGAGTTTTTCTTTTCTTAATAATGACATCCTTCTTTTTCTTCTTCCCGGTAGGGCTTGAAGCTTCCGCAGTTTCTTCATCAACCTTCCTTTTCCTCTTTACTACTTTCTGCCGTATTTAAAAAAAAATATATATAAATATATTAGAGGACCTACAATTAGTAAAAAAAAAAGGGAGGTGCTATCTTTCGTTAAACCCAACTTACAAACTGAGAATGAGAGCAACTATCCAGATGATCAACCCGCTGCACCGTCCTCCTTCCTTTCTTCATCTTTTCTTTCTCATTCTTTCCTCCCGCACTCTCGGTAGTAATATTATCTTTCTTGCCAGTATTCCTTTC
Source organism: Adenophora triphylla var. japonica (assembly GCA_022495995.1). Taxonomy (NCBI): domain Eukaryota; kingdom Viridiplantae; phylum Streptophyta; class Magnoliopsida; order Asterales; family Campanulaceae; genus Adenophora; species Adenophora triphylla. The sequence continues at coordinate 730,664 of JAFEMH010000098.1, read as the reverse complement.
CGCAATCCGTTCCTTTCTTTTCTTTTTTCTTTTCTTTTGACTCTCAGCTTCCTCTTGCTGAAAGTAAATAAAAAAAAAAGGGTGGGGAAAAGATAGAGAAATTTCTTTAGAAGACATAATACCTTTTTCTTCTTTTCGAAATAAAAAAGTATATATAATAATAATAATTATTATCATAAGGCCTAGATATACCTCAGAATTGCTCTCTTCCGAAGGTTTCTCAGCCAAACTCTTGCTTGCTTGTTGTTTCCCCTGAATTGAGCAAGGCAGAAGGAAAATCGTGAATCACTAACACCCAAAAGATACTTCAAATAAATATTGGGAAGCATAATACCTTCAATATTTTTTCAACCCCAACAGAAACTTCTTCTTCCGCAGCTGGATCCATCTTTTCTTTATCCTTCATAACTCCTTTCCCAACCTTTCTTTTTGGCTTCCCAAGTTTTAATTCGGGGCGTTCTTTGCATTCCTCTAAGCAACCAAATTGAGGAATTTTCAGCGAACCTTCTTTAATGTACGAAGACAAGGGGCCAGAGTAAACAACACCGCAACAGCTGAGATAAAAATCATTTCTCCAAATTGGCTCTTCCACAAGAGCATGAGGCGCTCCATTCATAAACTTCCGCATTAATTTCAAGCTATGCACCCAAAAGTCCCGCGCTTGCATAGTCCTTGAACCCACCCATAATGCATCAGGGATAACTTTTACTCCCATGTCTTCCAGCACTTGTGAAAAGCCACCAGGATAACAAAACCGCTTGCAGGAATCATCAAAATCCAAATATATATCATCAGCCAACCCAGCACAAACCAAATCATAACCACACTGCAAAGCACACCTTTCAGGGCTATATCTTACAGATCCAACTTCCAGTTCATTCAAAGCAGGAAGACAAGCCGGAAGAATGTTTGCAATAATAGGGAATTCACTCTCTTTACCCTTCCGCAGTACCCCATCTTTAAACTCAAATACTTCCATGTGCTGACCGGCATTGCGGTACCAATTGAGAGAAATTGTATTTAATGGAACCTTTCCATAAGGGCGGAAGCAAAACTCATCTTCACGATCAATAAGTTCAAGAAGACCAGTGTTGAATTTCACATTCATCCAAGTCCAAGACCGAGGGACTAATGTTCCCCCCGGCCCAGCATACACCTCCTCCCGCACACCTAACTTTTCAAAATGTTCAAGAAGGAACATATGAAGAAACGGAACAGGTAAGAACGCATGAACGTAATACCTCCCAACAGATCTGCTTACTGCTTCCGCAAGATTATCAAATCGAGCATAAAGATTCCCCAAAAACAAAGGGCCCATTGGCAACTTCTTACCCGCAGCCAGCTTCACAGCATACACAAAATTCCTCTCATATGGCCCATCATGAGGTTTTCCGGGAAAAAGGAACAACGTCAAAAACATAGATAAGTAGGCTTCTAGATAATGCTCTGAATCCTTCTTATCTGCGGGAGTAAATGTACCAGCTTTATCAAAAACGCCAAACCAGGTTAAGATCCACCCTTTCCAATCATTCTTACGACCCTTAATTTCTTTTCCGCAAATCTTACGGATATCCTCCAGAGCCTCTACTCTCAATCCCTCCTCCGCAGACATAAATTTTTCAAGAGGCTCATCCCCAAGAACTTCTAAACCGTACAAGGCAGCCACATCTTCCAGAGTTATGGTAAACTCACCCCAGCTTGCAATGAAAGTATGATTTTTCGTATCCCAACGAGAAAGCAGAGTCCACAAATGATCAAAATTCTTGGCCACAGTTAGATTTTGGCAAGCTCTTATGCATTCGTATATGCCACTATTTTTAAGAATTGAGACGTAGCTCTCATTGCCTAAAACATCTCTAGTCCAGTCCGCCCAATGAGCTACCTTTGCGGAACCACAAACAATGGTACCAGCGGACCATGGGATATCCCCCCTTTCTATTTTCAGACGCAAAAGCCTACGATAACCTACTTTTTTAGAATCCTTCAAGGAAACCTCCTTAACAATTCCCATAGTCTTACCATGGTTAGAATGCGGGCCAGACCAGGACATGGCTTCATCCCAGAACATATCAGCGGGACCAAAGAAGGGAGCCATCTTAAACAGATTAGCGGAAGGAGGTTGCGGAACTTCATGGGTTCTAGTATTAATTAGCTCTACACCAACGTCATTTGCAGAACCGTAGGGTTTCCAAATAGAGGCTTTACCCTCTGGGGTAGGGGATTCAAATTCATCGCTGTTACTCGAACTCCCAGAGTTAGCGGAACCGGGAGAGGAACCCATTGCGGAATTATGTTCTTTTTCTCTCTCTGAAGAATCTCCTTCCTCACTTCTGCGGTTGCCCTCAACCAAAGACATTATGCGGAACAGAAGACAAGAAGTCAAAAGGAAAGAAACCAAATTAACTGATGAAGCTCAACCGCAAACTCGATTTATCAACCCGCAACTTGTCTCAAGGGCCAAAAGTAGTAAATGACGAGTGGAGCACTTATATATATATAGTGAGGAATATGAAAGGACATTTCTGCCTGACAAAGTAATGATTATGACTGACACATTAAATGCACGGACACAGTTCTCAAGGCTTTGCGGAAGTAATCCGCACAACATATCGTGTGAACTCACGAGAAAGTTCCGCAAAATAAGAATTTACGAAACTGTTTATGTCCGGGAAATTTCTAGAGAAATCTCCCGCACAGAGGGACTAATGTAGGACATGTTCCGTAAATACCGTGCACGTGCTACCGCATGTGCCATCAGTCTTATACTTTTACTCTAAATTACGAGTATTGAGGAAACGAAACATCATCTTCCGCTATATGTAGCGGAAGCTTAGTTCCATTGATTGAACAAGGTTAATGGGAACTCTTCTACCGCTTATTTTGGGAATCATCAAGGAGTTGTGGATTGGAGGATAGAGTAGCGGAATTTGCCACGTGGCCCAATTGAGGGACTCCACGTGGCCTAGTCAGGACGAAAAGGGAAATTGCGGGACTGGTCCCCACGAGGGACACGCGGCATCGTTATACCGTTCCGTACAAGCCTAACGAATAAGGGCTTGACACCTTGCGGTACGGAGAGCACGTGATCTGCCATGTGCATGGTACGGAGCTGCTAAGCTCTGACCACTATAAATACCTGGCTCAGAAATCGATGTCAGCAACAGTGACGTACACGCCTTGCCGCTCCCGCAATACTTGTTCTTCCCTTCCTGACTTGTCCCTACTTTCGCTCCTCCTTCTCATTCCTCTTTGGTGGTTCGTGTGTAACGCCTACTGAAAGCTCTACCGCTTAAATCCTCCTTAGAACCTACATCCTACACAAACCATATGTAAGTTGCTCGTTTCCTGGTGGAGCTGTTTAGATGCAATCACCTAGAAAATAATTGGAAGGCAAACACACTTGGCATAAATAAATAAGTTATCAATACATGAATTATTTATTATGCATTCTTCTTCTTGAGGTTTCATATCGCGACCACTGAAATTTGTTCAGAAGTATGCATGCAAAGTTAGTTTGATTAAGGGCTTTGTTTTTATTAATTTGGTTGGTGATATTGTCAGGCTCATGCAGGAACGAGATTTTGCCAGTAATGCAATATCAAATTTGGTTGCGGGCGTGGTTTTTTGTCAGCTGTGGCACACTGGTATCAAGAAAGAGCTGCAGTTGAAAGACTTAGAAGAGCCCCATACCCCCATAGAGTCAGAGGCGACAGGATCTATAGTGAACATGTCAATTGATAACTCCAACGGCTGCAATTCAGTTCAAGCTCTAGAATCTAATTCTCCCATCGAATGTGTCTCAAACACCTCCATTAGAATTGACAAAAAGGTAACCAGGAAGAAGAAGTTGATCAACAAAGAGAAGTTCTCATGGAGGTGGATGATAACCTACAAAGAGAACTTCCCCACCGTGATTATCACTCACAAGGGTTGATGAACTCCAAGTCTGCTGCAAGCGACGATGATGACGAATCATTTTGTTCAGTTCATTCTGGCCAGATGCCATTTGGTTCCATTTTTCATGCTCATGGTAAGATTTTGAATTTACTTAAGGGTACAATGCTGCCCCTCCCTGTGGTTTGGTTAGTGTTCAAACTCGACTATACCCGACTCATACGACAGCTCTAGTTGTACATAGTCCTAAAGTCAAATTAGAATGAAGCCTCCTTGGATTGCCAATGTGCGGATAAGCCCCCTATGGTACATCATTCCGTCAACTTTAATGGGACAAGTAACGGTTGCGATCTCCCATTAACCGTGAGGGCCCTATATGTACCACAAGAGCTCATCCGCACACTGGGGGTGGGGGTTTACATTTTACCCTTTATTTTATTTTCTCCTACCTGAAATATAGTCTGTTTTTAGTGTTTGCCTTTATTTACATTAATTAGCTTGGGCAAAGTACCTGCATACTGGCCTAATCTGTTCTTGCAAATAATCACAAGTACTACGGAAGGATCAAGTTTATAAAGAAAATGTACACTGATGCTAGTCCTCTGATTTTTACTTATTCCTTTTTGCTTAAGTTTCTATTTTATCTGATGCTATGATGGAGCCAAAGACTCACTATTTTTTGGCTTGGGAATATGATGGAATAAAGAAAATGGCTCACTAAACTGTCTGCGCTTCTTTGTTATGAAGCTGCAGTCAGTCCATGCAATTTTCGACGCAATTTTCATCATGGGCCCTCTGATACTCGGACTCTTTGGTTTACCCCGCCGTACCCGTGTCGGACACTCCGATTTTAGTGTTATTGACAAGTGTCTGGCGGGGTAAACCAGCGAGTCCGAGCATCATAGCATGGGCCATCTGGAAACAACCTCTCTATGCTTTAATACAGGGGCAAGACTGCGTACATTCGACTACCCCCTTACCCCACCGCAGGTGGGAGCCGCGTTGCTGGGGTAATGTTGTAGTTGTTGATGCTACGGTGTTGAAAGACAATGCTTTCAAGGTTTTTTTTTTTTTTTTTTTTTTTTTTTTAAGCATGGTTAGTCATCTGTGCATTTCATCCATTCGAGTATGCAACTATTTTTGAAAATCTTTTAATGAGACAGTTATGTGTAACAGATCTTTTCTTCTTCTGTTTCTGTTAGCAAGCTGGCAAGTTCCTCCCCCCCCACACACACACACACACCACCACCACAACACAAGGAAAACACTAGAAATATCTATACCATGCCTGAAGTATCAGTAACTTATTATACATTTTTGTTTCACTATAAGATCAGAAATAAATGCACATAAATATTACTTACTAGTGATTTCTAGTTGTTTCGGGATAATGACACTAGTTTATTATCTCTGGAACTCCCCCTAAAATGTTTCCCATGCTTGTATTGTTCTGATACAAAACCATACTATAGATCTATTTATATTTTCTTTCCGTCCCCGCAGATCTCGAACCTTGGTTATTCCCTTTACGATTGCCTCGGACAGATGAAGTGGAGGATTTCATATATGTGCAAGGGAGAATTCACAACGACTACTACAAAGGTGCAGTTAAACATTTACAAATTGCCCTTCATTCAACACCTCCAGCATTTGAGGCCCTGCTTCCTTTGATACAGGTAATGTAACTTGAGGACTTCCTTTAATTGCAATTTGAGTTGATGGCATTGAAAAAGCAATGCTGCTTTGGGATTAGTGACATAGCTTATGGCTCAATAAGTTGAAAGGTTTAGGAATATTACCGTTGTCTATAGGGGCGGAGCCATGCTTGTCCTAGTGATGTCCATGAAGAGCACTAACCCCCCCCCCCCCCTTTTGTATTTTTAGAGTTTCTTATATATTTTATATTTAAAATGCAAGGCTTAAATCATTTTTTATATATATTAAACTAAAGGGACTATCAAAATAGCGCTTTGCCTTTCCCAAATTCAGTCTTCCCCAAATAAAGAAAGAGAGAGAGAGAGAGAGTGTGACATCCGCTTGTCCCAGTTCTGTCTATGGAGAGCACTTAAATCTTTTTTTTTTTCTTTTCACTTTTTGTAAATGTAAAGTTTTTTATTTATACTCCCTCTGTCCCATTTGAAATTGCAAAAAAGCCATCAGACACGGGAATTAAGAAGAAATATATAGTATTAAGGTGTTGTGAGTATAGATAGTGGGGTAGTAATTATTAGTGGGGTATGGAATAGTAAGTGGTCAGTTGGAGTGAGTATGACAAGTGGGTCCTATTGATTATATTATAAAGTTTCCATTTTGAGCCTTTGCAAATTTAAGTGAGACACCTAAAATGGCAAATTTTGCGATTTGAAATGGGACGAAGGGAGTATATTTTTGAAAGTGCAGGTGCTGAAATTAAAAATTAGTTGTTAAAGTCATTATTTTTTAAAAATTAAAGGGACGATTAAAGTCGACCCCCTTCCTTCCCGAATTCAGTTTTTCCCCAAATAAAAAAAAGACCGACGAAGAGAGAGAGAGAGAGAGAGGGCGGCATTCGAAGTAGACATTGTATGTCATGTTATTTTGTACTTTTGTAAGATATGTATATCTTTTTGTATTTTATTATTGCGATGATTAGGAAATTAATATCTATAGTATAAATCACACCACCACTATCTACAGTACTATGAACAGTTTCAAGTGCCGAATTCCCCATTTTGCCCTTATACATTTGTCCCTTTCCCATTTTGCCCTTTAATTTTTTTTTTTTAATTAATAAAAAAAAAAAAGCACGTGTCCTTGGACATGGGCATGTACTAGTGTATATATATATAGGAAAAATTGCAAAAAAAACACCTATTCCCTTTTTGTGGATTTTACCACCAAACTAATTTTCGTTGTATCCAACACATCCAACTCTTCTTTTTTTGCATCTATTGTCACTATCACTAACCCTGTTAGTTTTTCAACGTTAAATGGCCATGTGCAGCGCATGTGATCGAATTATAAGGGGTATTTTAGGTAGTTCACACATTTAAAGGTTTAACTTGTTCTTAATAGTCCCTTGCCTATTGATCTTTCTTCAATTTACTCACTAACTCTTCTTTTTTCAATAAGTTGAAAGGTTTAGGAATATTACCGTTGTCTATAGGGGCGGAGCCATGCTTGTCCTAGTGATGTCCATGAAGAGCACTAACCCCCCCCCCCTTTTGTATTTTTAGAGTTTCTTATATATTTTATATTTAAAATGCAAGGCTTAAATCATTTTTTATATATATTAAACTAAAGGGACTATCAAAATAGCGCTTTGCCTTTCCCAAATTCAGTCTTCCCCAAATAAAGAAAGAGAGAGAGAGAGAGAGAGTGACATCCGCTTGTCCCAGTTCTGTCTATGGAGAGCACTCAAATCTTTTTTTTTTTCTTTTCACTTTTTGAAATTGTATTTTTTAAAAATTAAAGGGACGATTAAAGTCGACCCCCTTCCTTCCCGAATTCAGTTTTTCCCCAAATAAAAAAAAGACCGACGAAGAGAGAGAGAGAGAGAGAGGGCGGCATTCGAAGTAGACATTGTATGTCATGTTATTTTGTACTTTTGAAATTTCCCATTTTGCCCTCATACATTTGTCCCTTTCCCATTTTGCCCTTTAAATTTTTTTTTTTAAATTAATAAAAAAAAACACGTGTCCTTGGACACGGGCATGTACTAGTGTATATATATATAGGAAAAATTGCAAAAAAAAACACTCTAACTATTCCCTTTTTGTGGATTTTACCACCAAACTAATTTTCGTTGTATCTAACACATCCAACTCTTCTTTTTTTGCATCTATTGTCACTATCACTAACCCTGTTAGTTTTTCAACGTTAAATGGCCATGTGCAGCGCATGTGATCGAATTATAAGGGGTATTTTAGGTAGTTCACACATTTAAAAGTTTAACTTGTTCTTAATAGTCCCCTTGCCTATTGATCTTTCTTCAATTTACTCACTAAACTTCTTTTTTCAAAGTTAATTATTATTTTTTTGAACTAAATTATAATAAAAGTTTTTTTATTTAGATATTATTTTTGACTTGTATTTTTCTAAAAAATTAAATGATCTTTATTTGTTTCAAAAAAAAAGAAGAAATAAAAATAAGGGCCACTTCCTCTAGGGCCTCTCATGCGAGATTTAAACCCAATGCAGGACACACTAGATCCAAAATACCAAAGACACCTCGTCGCAAAAAGACCGAATCGCCCGCTATACAAAATCACAGTCAGCTCTTATAACTAACATATACAAGACCAGTTCGCCTTGTAAGGCAACTTCAATAATGGTATTAGTTAGATGGGATCAAAATCAAAATTTGATATATATTGATCACTATTCACAAGCTATCAAATTTTCATCTTGAACAATAGGTATCAAATTCATGGTATCAAGCTAAATTTTGATATTTACAAAAATTTATTAATATTAAATAAAAATTATAAATATTATAATCATTAATTTATTATTATTTAAAATTATCTCCAATAATAACAAATATCATGAATAATAAAATAATTCATTTGTCTTATAGTAAATATTTCTTATTTCATTTCAGTTCATTCAAAATTAAGTGTCACATTTCTAATTTGCCCTTTTTAAAAACTCATAAAAATCTACGCAAAATATAAAATTGAAAAATATAGTAAAATGTTGTTAGTTCCTAAAAAATCTATCATTCAAGTATTATTGTAGTTCTTAAAATGAAGAGATTATATTTTAAGTTTTAGTGAGAAAGAAGAAATTTAAATTAGTGTATCAAAATATGTTGAAAGTGAGCTCCATTTATAGAGAAATACAAAATACAAATTTTGTTATATATTAATATTTCTTTTAAAATATTTAACTTCATTTTTATAGCCAAATAAAATTTATACATAAAAATTTAAAACTAAATTTCATCTAACCAATGAGAAGGCTCCAAATATCCACTTTATTACCTATTTTTATTATTAGATGAATGGGGACAAGGCCATGTGCTTATATCCCCTCGTCAAATTACTCACTCTCCCCATTTGAGCAATTGATGAACACCCAAAAGGTGTTAGGCAAGGTAGCAAATTTGCTACCTTTGCTAATACTACATCAAAATATGATGTCTTTTTTTTTCATTGTTGGAGTTGCTAGTACCTTCACATGGGTATCAAAATTTGCATTTGATACCCATTGTTGGAGTTGCCCTTATAATTAAAATATAAGAGTCACTTTTTTCATAAAAATAAAATAAAATTTTAATATTTTACTTATGTTGACTCTCATATTCGGTCAAACAACAAATTAGCTCATAACTGACTTATAAGACTAATTCGTCTGTTATAAGTGACTTATAAGACTATTTCGTCTCTTATATTGACTTATAAGACAATTTTTTTTCAACAAAAAAGATAAAATTTTCAAAGTAACAACAAATTAATCTCATAATGTACACATTACAACTCTTATAGTTGACTTATTGGACCAACTTGCCTCTTATAACTTCTTCATCTCTTATAATTGACTTATAAGACAATTTTTTTTTTCAACCAAAAAAATTAAAAATTTCAATAATAACAACGAATTAATCTCATAATTTACACATTACAACTTTTATATCTTAATTATAAGAACAAATCATCTCTTATAATTGACTTATAATAAGACAATTTTTTCAACCAAATAATCAGGAAAATCCAGTAATAGCTGGAAATTAATATGATAATCTATATATTACAACTCTTATTACTAAAATACAAAACCAAAATCAAATCAAATCTAGCTGGAACTCATTTCTTCTTCTGAAATGGAAGACCTTTAAATCCATATACTTAAGAGTACATAACTATAGAAATCAAAATTTAGCCGACAGACACAAAATATAAAAAATTAGTCTTTCACTCAATCTAATAAGACAAAATACAAAGAAAAATTGATTCTTCAACCCATAATCAGATTATCATGAAAACCCACTAAATTTCCAAATTATATTCACAATCAGCCAAGTTACAAACCCAGATGGTAGAATAAATTAAAAGAGACCAATGAGTACCCTCCCTCTCCTTTACCTGCCAATCTGAGTAGCAGATCTAGGTAAAATGAGAATGTGTAGGCGAAGGCAGGGAGGAGCGTGTCGGAGATTGTTGGATCTATTGACGTCGGGAAAAAATTAACCTACCAGAGACGTGGACTTGGGAGCTAGATCTGAGTAGCACACTTGCATCAGAAGTTGATGAAGGTACCTTTCCATTGCTTTCCCTGATTACGTTTTTAGTTTCTAGTTTCTTTAAGAGTCTATGGGCTATGCATTTGGTTTTCTTGAGCTCTGTGAATTTACATGAGAAAATGACTAAACTGATACTTGAAGTCTCCCTCCGTTCTGCTGAAAGACTCCATCTAGTAAAACCTAGAAGGTTTAAAATCATTTTATATATACCTCATAACTATGGAATTGAATATAGGAAAAATTGCAAAAAAAAAAAAAAGCACCCACCTATTTCCTTTTTGTGGATTTTTTTACCACTAAACTAATTTTCGTTGCATCCAACACATCCAACAATAATTTTTTTTGTATTCATTGTCACTATCAATAACGTCGTTAGTTTTTCTCAGTTAAATGATCATGTGCAATGCATGTGATCAATTTTAAGGGGTATTTTAGGTAGTTCAATCTCTTTTTACATTCAAATGTTAAACTTGTTCTAAAATAGATCCCCGCCCTATTGATCCTTTCTCATTTTCATCACTATGCTTTTTTTCTTTTCACTTTAGCTATTAATGTTTTTTTTAAATGACTTATATTCTTATTTTTTATTTTTCAGTTATGTCATCTTCTTCCCCATTTGTTTCATCCCTCTTCCGAAGCTGCAACCATTAAGCCCTCCCTTTAATTCCCCATCCAAATACCATTATCACAAACCAAAACCAAAATTCCAAATCCAAATAATCAGAATCACCATTAATTTAGTAGATAATAAATTAAAATTTTGAATCACAAAAAAAAAAAATAAAAAATTGCAAAACCAAATCAAACCCATAACTTGCAGAATCCATCACATCATACACGCACAATCCAGATCTGGAAAGGGGGAGGCGAGAGTTGATGACGGCTGCGAGGTGGATACGGTAAGGGGGTGTTAGGTGACAGGGGGGAGCTAATGGGCTCGTTTGACGATGATTTTGCCATTGTCATGTTCGTCAGAATTAATGAAGGTGGAGCATGTGGGGACGACTTGGGATGAACAGGTGGGGGAGGGGGGAGATCAGGGGGCGGCCTTGAGAGAGAGAGAGAGAGAGAGAGAGAGAGGAGGGTGGGGGAAAGGGGAGGCGGCGTGGCGAGGGGTGGTGGTAGGACGAAACACAGAAGAAGAAAGAAGATGGAATGTTTTTTTTTATTTGGGTTTTAAATGAATTTAGGGTTAGGTAGGGTCAAGAAAGAGGGTTATGTGTAAATTGATATTTTAATTGTTTGGCCTTTAGACTTATGTAAAATGTGTTTAGGGTCTATAATTTAATATATTACATTTTACCCCTTTTACTTCCATGTCAAGCAAAGTCGGCTTTCTCTAATACCAAACTACCTAAAATACCCTTAAAAATTGATAACATGCATTGCACATGATCATTTAGCTGAGAAAAACTAACGACGTTAATGGTAGTGACAATGAATACAAAAAAAAAAGAGTTGGATGCAACGAAAATTAGTTTAGTGGTAAATCCACAAAAAGGGAATAGTTGGGTGCTTTTTTTGCATTTTTTCCTTGAATATATTTACCCATTTATAAGGTTAATGTGGTTAGGCTACTTTTCGACATAATAAAAATATATTCAACAGGAATTATTAGTGGATAAGCAGGACTGTTAAGTGCAAGGAACGTGTAAGAAGTTAAGTTGATTTTTATGATTTTTTTTTTTTTCAATGTGTCCTGGTGTTGCTACGAAATGTGGTTAATGATTCCGATCTCAATTCAGATTCTTATTGAGGCAAACTTAGTTTCTCGTTATTTCGTTTGGAATTGTTGCTACCAGCCTACCATCAAGGACTGAAAATAGGTCACTGCCATGGAAAGCAGATAAAAAAGAGGACTTTTGCATATACTCCCTCCGTCACATATAAGATTCCACTTTTGCCATTTTGGGCGTCCCATATAAGATTTCACTTTCCTAAAATGGTAAAGAATCTTTACTATTCCTCCCACTCATTCTCTCTCCTACTTAACTTTTATACTCACAACACCAATCAACTTACTAATCCCTACCCCACATTCTCTCTCCTACCTCACTTTTCATACTCACAACACTTACACATTTTCTTATTTCCCGTGCAAAACCCATTTGTGAAATCTTATATGGGACGGAGGGAGTACGTGACAAAGTTTCAGGTTTTTGAATGCTCTCTTTCTTGGAATCAACATGGTCTCAAGTTATTTTAGTGCCTTCCCACAACTCAAATTTTCAGCCCTACCCGCCCAAAGAGAGTCTTAATGGCCATAATAAGTTTTATTAGCACGTCTTCGTCAATCTAATTAACCAGACCTTAGCTAGAGGCAATATTCACTACCGCCAGCTCACGGTACATCTTTCTTTCCCCTTTTCTGGGATAAGGCTCAGTCTTTGTTTTTGTCCGATTCCACCCGAACAAGCAATGTATGGGTTTTAGGGGTAATGGTTTTATCAGGTTTTTATATGCAGAAAAATTCTGGGTTAATGTTTTCTGACGTCTGGCGTGTTTATACGTTTACAGGCAATTTGGAGCTCCTTACTTACAAAGCAGCCTCTGCATCTCATCTGTATGGTCCGACATGCGATTATGTTGTAAAGGTATCTGGTTGGTTACAGAAGGAAGAAAACAAAGAAATGTTGTCAATCTTGAAAATGCACATGCAAAATTCAGTTGGAATTTACAAGGCTCCACAAAAGAAATAGTGAAAGGTACATAAAAGAAAATGGTGTTCATATTTTGTTAAGCACCCTGCTATGTCCAAGCTTTGTGTGGGGTGGGGGGTGGGGGTGTACCAATACAGGATAGGGAACTAAGATGAAAGCTTTTTGATTTAGATAATCTTCGAGGGCAGTTTAGGACCTAGAATTTCTGATCAAATACTCCCAATTTTGAAGTCTGGATTGCAAAACATAGTTTTAGCATAGAAGGCGATGAATGATGTTATTGGGCATTGAATATGATACTGGCTCATGTGAAGGAATTATTCCTTTTTTTGTGCTTGCAAATGAGTGTTTTTTCGTATAAACTTTTCACTTACACAACAACAATCGAGCCTCCGTTTGTTTGGGGGAAAACATTTTCCGGTGTTTGCTAAACACCGGAAAATGAAGTCAGCGGAAAACATTTTCCGGGTCATGGAAAATGAGCTTGATTTCTAAGGAAAATACTCCTTACCTCTGTCTAAGGAAGTTGTTTTTTGAAAAATATTTTCCTCATTTTCCTTTGTTTGTATTGATTTTACCTTTAGAAAGTTACTTTAATGAAACTATCAAACATCGGAAAATGTTTTCCTAGGATTCACCAAACATTGGAAAACGTTTTTCGAAAAACATTTTCATTTTTCGAAAAATATTTTACAAGAAATCATTTTTTGGGGGTTATTTTTCGTAAAACAAACGGAGTTTTAGTCTCAAATTTGGTCAGTTAACATGTCTTATTCTATCCTATAATATTCAAAAGCAAATTTTGACAAAATTTGGTATTCATTTTTGGGACAGAGGTCAGGAAGAGGAAGTACATTTATTGAGCGTTCCTTACTTTCGGGTTTGGCTTTTTCCATAGTGTTTCTAAATAAATAAATAAATTCAATGCAAATTTATCATTATACAAGTAAATCACATTTTTAAAAAATGTTGATAAGTTAAATGCGACATTGAAGCAATATTTGACTAAACCAAGTATGATTTACATGTTGGAAAATTCTTGTTCCTTTAATGTCCCAATACTCTAGTTTGGAAGAAGTTTGAAAATATATGGAGGCGTAAGCGTACATGTTGAATCCATCTAATTTTGATGTTGTTGAGGAATAAAAGAAGAAAATAAGGAGATGAAGTTCTTTTAAATGATTGTGCCCTCTCTTTATCTTGTACGAGAGAATATGAATGTTTTGTGTCTTTGAAGGCTGAAGGAAGGCTATATATATACTTCCTCCGTTTCCGGAAATTCGTCACTTTTTACCCAAAATGGCGTCCCGTTTGAAGCGTCACCTTTCCTAAAATGGAAAAGTTTTATTAATATTCTATTATCCCACTAACTATTCCCTCCACTCATTCTCTCCTAAAACAATATTACACTCACGACACTTTTTAAATTTACTATTTCCTCCACTAATTCTCTCTCCTCTTTTCAAATTACACTCACAACATTTTTTCTTCCCACTTTTTTCCTTAATTTGCATGCCGAGCCTAAAATGGTGACACATTTCTTGGGACGGAGGGAGTATATGAGACTAACAAACACTTAATTTAGGGACTACACCCTTTCACATGAAGTGATTTGATGTTACCATTATGTCCATCATTAAATGACAACTTACAGCTCAGAAATTTTACACATTAATTAATCTTCTACACTTATATTATAACATTATATTTATGATTTATACATGTACGTCTACATGTTTATATATATTTATCAAGTATACACATTTTGCAATTTATGTTCTAACAATCTCCTACTTGGATTGCATGAATATGTGTTTATACTTAATAAACCCTTATAATCATATTTATAATGTAAATGACAATCCTATATGCACATTTATTGTCATTCAACACAATCCCGTCCATTAGTTTTACAAATATAAGGATTAAAACATCAATTGTAATTGATTCACAACTAAATCCAAAATGATCACATATATATATATCCAACTAAACGACATATATTAAGTGTACATGTGTAGCATTGAAAATTGATGAATATATATACATTTAATGAACGTATATATATCGTCCAACTAGTCCTATTTAACAAAATGAGATCAATACTTTAGAAAAATAATTAATGAAAGTACAACACAAACTTCCACTATATTAAATGTTATCAAAAGTTGTTACATCCATATGAGCAGTATGCTCGTTTAACAGTAAATGAGATAACGCTTTAGTAAACAGATCCATAAGCATGAAATTTGTTTCTATAAGTTGTATTTCTATTTGTTCATTTCTTACTCTTTTCTTTACAACAAAAAACTTAATATCTATATGCTTGGATTTAGATGAACTCTTATTGTTGTTAGAGTACAAGATCAAGCGTTGCTCGATTGTCATAATGTGTCTTGAGTGGTCTCTTGATACTATCGATAATTCGCAGTCCTTCAATAAATATAACTTGATTGGATGCTTCGTAACAAGCAACAAACTCGACTTCCATGGTAGAGAAAGTTACGAGTGTTTGCTTGGTACTCTTCCAATATATTGCTCCACCGGCTAATGTGAAAAAAAGGTCGATTTTTGACTATCTGTGCATCTAGCAAAATCAGAATCGGAATACCCAATGATCTCAAGATGATCCAATTTTGAATATGTAAGCATGTAGTCCTTAGTGTTATAGGTATCTCATTACTCTTTTGGCTGCAACCCAATGTTCTCTCCCCGGATTGCTTTGGTATCGACAAGCATTCCAACAATAAATGGAAGGTCTGTACGAGTACAGACTTGTGTATACATTAAGCTTTCTACTGCTAATATATAAGAGATATTTTCCATATACTTAGATTCTATATTATTTTTTAGGACATTGTTTGAGACTAAATTTGTCTCTCCAAGAAACAGGGGTGTCGTGTGTCTTACAATCTTGCATGCTAAATCTTTGTAATACCTTCTCTATATAGCACTCTTTCGACAATAATAAAATACCTCGTGAATGATCACTGTGAATTTGGATTTCTAATACAAAAGATGACTCACCAAGATCTTTCATTTTAAATTTGTTTGAAAGAAATTTCTTATTTTCCTTAAAAAGACCCATATCATTACTAGCAAGCAAAATAGCATCCACATATAATATCAAAAATATAAATTTACTCCCACTGAACTTATGGTATACACAATCTTCAGCAAGATTCGTTTCAAAACCAAATTAAAAATAACTTGATTGAATTTTAAGTACCATTGACGAGAAGCTTGCTTCGTAACCATAAATGGATTTCTTAAGTTTACAAACTAGTTGATTAGTTTGATCTAAATCAGTCACCATTTTTGGTTTCTTCATGTAGATGGTTTCCTCAATATCTGTATTGAGAAAAGCTGCATTTACATCCATTTGATGAAGATCAAGGTAATAATGTGACACAATTTCCATAATGATCCTAAAAGAGTTTTTAGATAATATAGGAGAAAATATTTCTTTGTAATCAATACCTTCCTTTTTGAGTAAATCCCTTATCAACAATACGAGTCTTATATCTTTTCACATTACCCAATGAATCTCTTTTGGTATTAAAGACACATTTACACCCAATAGGTTTCACATTTTTAGATAATGGAACAAGATTCCAAACGTTATTGTCTTTCATGAATTTTAACTATTCATTTATGACATTGATCAATTTATGAGAATTAGGACTATTAATAGCTTCATGGAAGGTGAGCAATTCATCTCCCACTAAGTTTAAACGTTCCTCATTCTCGGCAAGTTATACATCATAATCATCCGAAATTGCACTCCTTGTTACTCTATCGATCTCCTTAAGAGCAATGGTTCTTCTTGAATTTGTTGAATTTGATACTCATTATCAACATTTTCATGTTGTTCAAGATTTATAGGAGATTTTTCATTGTTTTGAATTGTATATTCATGTTGAATTTAAGGTATAAATTACTTGATTTTCAACGGAAATTATGGGAAGAGGTATAGAAATGAATTACTTTTCTTCTTCAAATTCAAAACGATTCCCAATTTTCCCTCTAAATTCAACATCCTCAAAGAACCTATTATTTCCCGTTTAAAAAGTTCTAGTTTTCGGGTTATATAATTTATATCCCTTAAATCTCTTAGCATATCCTACAACTCTTAAGGATTCTTTCCATTTAGTGTTTGTAAATTTTTCTTTAATGCACTTAATGCAAAAGTGTTTATCCGGATTATCAAGTTTGTTTAAGATTCATTCTAACACAAGCTTATCAATTCTCCTTTTGCAGATATGACCCAAACGCCTATGCCATAGGCCAGGGTACAAGAATTTTCAGTTGATAACTTTCGCTTAGTCCTCTCGGTTTCTCTAATATGAGACGCATTTGTTGTTTTAATTGTGTCAAGTAAATAAAGATTATCATTACTTGACAAATTACTAGTATCGACAATTTTAGAATTAAAATAAAAATCACATTTATTATTGCCAAATGAACAGGAATATCATTCCAGGTCTATAACTGTGACATGTATTAAATTTCGTATAAAGGACGTTACAATAAATGTATTATTTAATACAAAATAATACCAGTACTTAACAACAATCTGAAAGTCCTTATGCCTTACTTCAACTGGATTCCCAGCTCCCATATAGATGTATCTTTCATATTCACTGGGTATTCAGTAATTCAGGCATCCCTTCATATACATACTTATTTGAGTTGTTGCAAAAGAATTCAACCACCATGTATAAGAAAGAATTAAAACCAAATTAGCCTCAGTACAAATAATACCATATGACATACCTTTATTAACACGCCAATCGTGATATTTAGGGCAGTCGTTATTCATGTGAGCAAGGTCATTACAAAAGAAGCACTTATTAACTTTTTGATCATTAAATGATCCCTTATGCCTCTTATTTGAAATCACAGTTTCCTTCTATTTTCTCTTTGTCCAATTAGAAGAGGTGGATGCTAAGTATGCACTTTTTGGTTTAATTTACTTCATTTTATCCTCTTCTTGTGTCACATGAGTTCATTTACATTCCACTTGTCCTTTTAACAATTATAGGTCACTTCAAAGTGGCCAAATTGAGGAAGAGAGATCAAAACTAAGTGCACGAGTAAATCTTCCGATATCTCTAACTTAATTGCCCTTAATTTTGTCAAAAGATGAAGCATTTCCTGAATGTACCCCAGTTACCCTTGTACCTCATGGAAACAAGCTTCTTATAGGAAGCACTTGTTTCCGATTTCTCATTTTTTTGCAAAGCGTTCTTCAAGGGTATCTAAAAAAGTCTTAGCATCAATGTCATCAGAGATGCTGTTCAAAATGTCTCCGGGACATCATTTTTCATGATCGTTAGACTTACGCGTTTGGAACGGTTCCACTTCTCAGTATTTATGTGCTCTTCTTTGAGTGTTTTTATCAGTGAGAGCAGCGGGACTCAATTTCCTTAATGCGAGATCAATGTCCATACAACCCAAGATCATGGTTTTCCAAGTTTTAAATTTGTTCCATTAATCATCGATATGTTATTTATATCAGTAGTAACTAATGAAACATTTAATAAATCTGTTAGAGATAAGAATAAAGAATGAAAATACAAAATATGTATCAATAACTACACAACTAATGAATTAAGTGATTAATTATATCAAATGAATTTTATCTATAAGATAATCAACATGACATCAAAACTAATCTTTGGATTGCGAGTTAACTCATAAACAATTATCTTGAGGTAACCAAGAAATCAAACGGTGTCTTAATCAAATACTCAACCTTCCTTGGGCCGATTTAAGTACCTGAAATACTAACTAATTCTCTTTTACTTGTTACCAAATGAATCTATAAATTTTGTCAAATAACACGATCTTCTTTGGAAAATTCATGTTATCCACGTATTAATGTATACACTCAACACTTAACAATTTTGGATTTAAATAACGTAAATCAATTTGGTGACAATATTATTTAAAAATTTATAAAATTGTTAATCAAATAATTAATCACCAAAGGGCTTGAAAATGTATGTTTTTACTAAAAAATGAAGTAAACAACTATTAAACCTTGATACAGTCAGCCGAGTATAGAGAAGTGCTCGGGCGAGCAAGTAGATATTGTCATTTGGCACAATGATGCTCGGTCGAGCATAGAGAGGCGCTCGGCCGAGCAAGTAGATCCGCACGGCTATGCTTCATACAATGCGTGGCCGTGCCAATGAGACAGTTTTGAATGAACCATTGTGCCTTTTAACGAATTTTGTGCATTTTTTTAGCAAAAAACTTTAATCATTTCCAGAATTTAAACAAAATAACCATTACTAATACTATATGAACAGATTTAGAGTGTTTTATCAACATCAAAACAGAATGATTTCAACAATATCATGAATTAAAATAAAGCATTTCATGATATCTTAAAACTCAAACTTAATCCAAAACCTCAGGAATTCTACACATTA
This sequence comes from Adenophora triphylla var. japonica, assembly GCA_022495995.1. Taxonomy (NCBI): domain Eukaryota; kingdom Viridiplantae; phylum Streptophyta; class Magnoliopsida; order Asterales; family Campanulaceae; genus Adenophora; species Adenophora triphylla. The sequence goes on along the minus strand of JAFEMH010000098.1, from coordinate 711,447 downwards.
ATTAATCTTCTACACTTATATAATAACATTATATTTATGATTTATACATGTACATATATATTTACATGTTTATGTATCAGCACGTGTTCCGACGTGGGGCCAAGTAGGTCCCTGGTTCGGGGCGCGTCACCTTATCTTTGGCCGGAGTGCTTAATTCAAAGGTCTTGTCATTCTGCACAACCTTAAAAAATCTCTTAAAGACATGCATACATGGCTCGCAATGAACCTGCACACCATGACAAAGCAAACCAACACCCTCACAGTTGGCGCCCAACTACATGAGGACAGCGGCCATGCACTCCAAAAACTCACAGATAAACGGATCAAGGGGAAGTCGTAGCACGACCTCAAACTAACCGTAATAGAAGGCTAACCTATAGGAGCTCAGACCCCAGTGCATCCAAGACTGAGCTTTCCTTTGCCTCTTCGTGAAATGGGTGAGGTTGGAGTCATCTTTGGGGACCTCACAGAAGTCATGAAGGATTTTGATGCGGGATTCAGCATTCTTCCTCCCTATGACTGGCTTGGGGCCAAATATTCCCTCTCATTGCGACCTGGAACCACGGTCGAACAAAATTTGTCCACGATGTTGCCTAAGGAGGAGCTCGGCGAAGTAGGAACGGGAGACTGTTGAGCTGGCATATCTACAGAAGAATAGAAACAGGGGAATCAGATCTAGTTGAAGTATGTTCCGAACTAACTAAGGGCGGCCTAGATTCCCCTGTGAATGCTAATCTCTCTATAGGGAAGGGAGGTTTGTTGGACTTGATGTAAAAAATTATGATGTGGTCTATCAGTTTTTTGAAGAGATGGAAACGAACAATCCGTGGGTCATCCGTCTCCAAATCTCACATACTCTCTCCAGTTGGGAACTTTACCTCACCATAAAATAAACTCCACCTATCTAAGATGGTAATACACTCCTCCCTCGTCAATTCCACCCATGTACCTTCTAACCTTTAATAAATCCTAAGGTTTATAGAGTTATAATCATATCTAACACCTAGTTCGAAACCAAAGGTCCTATACATGGCGGAATAGACGGAGAAACTTGAAATTAAGCCTAAAAATAGAGCAATTGAAGGGTATCTTGATGATTTGGGGAAAGGTGGAGCTTAACGATGAAGCCGAATGCTTGATTACACCGGAAATCGAATTCCTTGCTATTTGCTCTTGTTGGATATTTGAGTATTGGGAGATTGATTATTCCTTTTATACTCCTCCTTTTCATTACCTGAATGGAAAATGGCGGGGGACACATCAGTTATTTTTGTCAGTTAATGCCCAGCTGCGATTTACAAGACAGTTGTACAATCGCCAGAACCGTACTATCATTAAGGAAATTACGGCACATTAAATAGCGTATGCATCCAACCGTCAAAAGTCAATGATCGAGAGCGACCTACATCTACTCAGTCGACCATCCAACAACGAGATGTGTAAGCCTATACAAATTTTTTTATTACTTTCTGGTCGACAAAATTGGATATTTATACAATTTCTTTCAATCCAAGGCACAAAGTCTGACGAATTCGAATACTCAAGCGTCCTCGACGTACAAACACATACGTCCGTGTACGTCGTTATTTGTAACCGCATCCTACATTCTCGTAATCGGGCCATGCCACAACATCTTCTTTGATTTTAGGGATTCACAAAGTGATCACATAACCGCACTATGTATACCGTACAAAATACAGCGTTACAAGGTAATGTATTATTGACTATTTGGAGATTACTTCATTTAATACAATTTTATATAAACTTATAACGATATATCTAATCATCACGCTGGAGCGTATGAGCCGAATATCAACCTGGATAGTCTTTTGTTTATGTAAAACTTTTTAATTTAATAATGAAATTTACTTGTTATACTAATAACAACTATCACTTATTCTCTATTCTACTATCTCTCTCTTCTATTTCATCATTCACAATAATTTAATATTATATATTTATTGTTAAACTAACTGTTTTTTAAGTTTCAGGAAGTATTTGAGAAGTAAGCTCCAGAAGTCTCTTAGAACATTTCTTGTGACAAAAATAGCAACATCCTTCAACCGTACTAGGTTGCATACGCTTTCTCCTTTGGACACGTAGTTGCTTCTAATGTATCCTCGGAAACATTAATTGTTCAAATAATTTCACACGTGGCATTTATCCATTAGCCTTACTCTGCAACATTTGCATTATCCATCATGCCATGTAGGATTCATAGCACGTGCCAGCCCATTCAATTTCTTTTCTACTTCACCCACGTAGCTGTTTCGAAGTGGCATCTCTCCATTCCAATGATGCCAACAATTAAATTAAACAGTATGGAGTATCCCACAAATATCACATGTGGCTTTAAATATTTAGGAATATATAGTTACGAAGATCATAGTTGGCATCCACGTAAGCTTCTCCCGTACTGTATATATTCTCGTCTCCTTCACTCCCCCATAGGCCATAGCCACCAATTTTTTTAAATATGCAGTTTCTTCGTTCTTGAATCGTGATGGGCTACCTCATTTTTCTTCTAAATCTTTGAAATACCATTAAAACCCCCACTTACAATGCGCAATTCCGAACAATCCTGGACTCCCGCCATTGCCGACAAGGCTCCGGCTCCGGCGGATAAATGGGTCAAAGTTATTGGAATTCTATCCGCCGACCATGTCAATTCCGCCATGATCGCAGCTTTCAAGCACGTGCTCTCCCATGAGCCACAATTTGAGCAATCAGCCTGCCCAGAAGTTGTTGATGAAGAAATTGCGGTGCTGGTAGTTCCGGAGCCGGAGATGTGTTTGTTCTGCAGGATCGACGGTTGTTTGGGGTGCGATAATTTTGCGGCAAAGGAAAATGATGGTAACTATAAGGGAATAATAAAGAGGAAAAGGAAAGAATACAGGGGAGTGAGACAGAGGAGGTGGGGGAAATGGGCAGCTGAGATTAGGGACCCTTGGAAGAAGGCAAGGGTGTGGCTTGGGACCTTCGAGACGGCGGAGCAAGCCGCCAGAGCTTACGACAGGGCGGCCATTGGGTTCCGAGGAGATAAAGCCAAGACCAATTTTTCTCCGGCAGAGTACCCGGACTTGAGCACAAGACCAATATCCAGCAACAGTTAATTAATGAAAGCAGAGGCAGGCGGAATTCAATTTGGTACTACTAGTAGTATATGAGTTGACTTTTTACTGGAGCAAAGTCAACAATCAGTATCTTTCCAAGTTGATTGTAGTCAACGTTCATGTGATGTTTTTGAGTTGACCTTTTATCGACTTTAGGGGGTTAAATTTTGGTAATAATATACTCCCTCCTCCGTGTTCCAGTCCAATTGATACTTATTTTCTTTTTGGTTCGTCGCAGTCCAATTGATACTTATTTTCTTTTAGATTCGTCCAAATCCAATTGATACTGTTCAAAATGAAAGGAAATCTATATACATATATACATATACATATACATATACACATATACACAGGGCGGAGCTGTGAATTGCCCTGTGGGGGCAAGATTTCACTGGTTCGGGCGGCGCCCGAAAAAATTTTCGGGTCGGACAAGTAAAAAATGGGCCGGATCCATGAAATACAATGTATTTTAGTTAAAAATGTAAAGAATTAAGAAATGGGAAAAGCCTAACTAATTAATTAAGATTGAAAAAATGTGAGGAAATTAGGAGAAAGAGAACAACAAAACTGTTAAGAAAAAGAAATGGATAGAGAGAAAGAGAGAATAGCAAAGATGGAGGACAAATAAAATTAATCAAAATGTAGATAAGCGGCTCGAACACGGATTTGAAAGGAAACACCAAAGGCTTTAACTTCACCCCTTCTACCACTGAACCACACGGTGTTTATCTTGAAGTTAATTATATATATACATATATAAAAAAAAATATGGGGGGGGCAAAATTTTTTTTTTTTCACTGCATTTCCGCCGCCGGGGGGGGCGAGTGCCCCCCCCATGCCCCCCCTGGCTCCGCCCCTGCATATACACATATACATATACACATATACATATACATATATACATATACATATATATATATACATATATATATATATATATATATACATATATATATATATATATATACATATATATATATATATATATATATATATATATATATACACTCCCTCCGTTCCATTACAAGCAACACACTTTTCTTTTTGGGCGTCCCATTACAAGCAACACACTTTCTAAAAAGGAAAGTTTTTATCACTATTCCTTCCACTCATTATCTCTCCTACATTATTTTAATACTCACAACACCATTATAATTTACTATTCCCTCTACTCATTCTCTCTCATATTTTACTTTTACACTCACAACATTTATATCATTATATTTTTTCTTAATCTACGTGTGAACAGTAATTTTCCTCTTCAGAATTTAATGTATGGGAGTATATCGTAATTAGGGATACAAAATGCTCATAATTTAAAAATTATCCAAATTCTTGTTACAGTCATCGACTAATGTTAAAACTATATAAAAAAGAAAGATCCAGAAGGAAGGGTCTTAGAAGATTGGTTGTAACAAAACTCCAAAGACACAAAATTTTAAGGTTTTGACCGTACGTGCAAGTTTCCTCCAACCATGCATGCAAATTGTTAATGCTGGTAGAGTTCTTCTTTCGCCACGTGGGTCTTTAGGAATGAAGTATTGAGTAAACTTTCCATAAATAGTTTTTTTTTATCCTGGCAAGATTCTGCAACTAATGTCATACGTGGCAATGACCCATTAGCCTCCGTAAGTAACACTAAGGCTATGTCCAATAAGGGTGTTGAATGGGTAGTTGAGGGTGAGTTGGATAATTGAATGTGTTTAATAAGGAGTTGAGAGGGGGGTAGTTGAGGGAGATGAGTTGAGAAAGTTCAACCCGGTTGAAGAGGAAAGGAAGGGGCCCGCCTGAGACACGTGTCGCGCGTTCATTGGCTTGGAGAAGGCGCGTGGAATCCACGCGGGGAAGAGGCGCGTTGAGGCGCATGAATTTTCTTTTTTTTTTTGTTTTTTCCTGATATGCCAAGTGTCAGCCAATGGTTGGTCCGTACTTTATTATTTTTTCACCCAATTATTTAAACTCAATTATCTCATAATAAATGATTTAAAAAAAAAAAAAAATCACCAAAATTCATCATTTTTTTTCCCTACAAATTGATATAAGTTTCATTTGATTTGGACACAAAAAAAAAAAACACTCATTTTTCAATTTGAGCTTAATTATCACCTAGTAATTCATTTTAAAAAAAAAAAAAATTTCACCAAAATTCATCATTTTTTTTCCCTACAAATTGATATAAGTTTCATTTGATTTGAACACAAAAAAAAACACTCAAAGTGGTGGGGTATAGAATGATGAGTTGGGAGGAGTTGAATTTTAAACTAAACTAGCTTATTGTGGGGGGTGTAGTTGAGAAAGTAGTTGAATGATTAAGTGGATGGAGAGAGAATATGAGGTGTCGTAATATTAGGGTAGTTGAATGTTTTTTTGTAGTTGACCTATTGGACATAGCCTAATGCATCAATGCTGGCAGCCACGTCAGTTCCCTCCAATTGTTACATAGTTTTAGGAGACCAATCTGTATTTCTTTTTATTTTTATGAGTTACGTAGAGGAGTAGGTCTTACCAAAAACGTATTTTTTTTAAGCTTAGAAAAAATGTTTTTTATACTGACACTTCATAACATTAACGCTGGCACTTTTTTACACAAACACTTTATTACATTAACACTGTCACTTTTTTACAATGACACTTAATATACATGCACTGACACTTTTTTACACGGACATATTGTTACACTAACACTGGCACTTACTATACATGCACTGGCACTTTTTTACACTCGCACTTTGTTACACTAACAATGACACTTTGTTAAACTGGCACTGACACTTTGTTATACATGCACTGACACTTGTTTTACATGCACTGGCACTTTGCTAAACTGGCACTGACACTTTTTTACACCGGTACTTTGTTACACATGCACTGGCACTTTGTTACACTAGAACTTTGTTAAACTGGTACTGACATTGACGGGGAAAACAAAACACGTTTTTTCTAAGTACCAAAAAAAATGCGTTTTTCCTGAGATTTTGGCTACATAGAGTGGCATATGATGAGTTACAAAGAGTGTCAGTGCATATGTTTTATTAATGCAAGTGAATGTATTATTAAGCAAATACACGACAATGAACGTAACTTTTGACTCCGTATAAAACTACGAAACCCAAATAATCAAACAAAATTTTGAGATCTTCAAAAGTGATCGGACTTTGCCCTTTGGCTGGACCATTTGGTAGAATTTCTACGTATCCCGAGTGGGAATCAAGTCTGAACGTAGTTCGTGGGGAAGGTGACCGCATTGGTCGGATGGCTGAACCCTTTGGTAGGGTTTCTACGTATCCCGAGTGGGAATCAAGCCTGATCGTAGTTCGTGGGTGAGGGCAATTTTGAGGGGCCTCGACCTGTGGGGAACTATTTGTAGGCGTTCGTCCTGAGTTGTGACTGTTTGAAGGTGTCTATACCTAAGTGAGACTGTTTAAAGGTGTCTATACCTAAGTGTGACTGTTTGAAGGCGTCTATACCTGAGTGAGACTGTTTCTTGAGGCGTTTCGGCCTGAGTGTGACTATTGAAGGCTACCTAAGTGAGTCTGTTTGAAGGCGTCTATACCTAAGTGAGACTGTTCGAAGGCGTCTATACCTAAGTGAGACTGTTTGAAGGCGTCTGGACCTAAGTGAGACTGTTTGAAGGCGTCTAGACCTAAGTGAGACTGTTTGAAGGCGTCTGGACCTAAGATAGTGAGGACGTGGTGGCGCCTCTGGCTGAGATTATGAGGACGTGGTGGCGCCTCTGGCTGAGATTATGGAAGACATTTGTGCCCTGAGATGAAGGCGTTTGTTGCCTTGAGTTTTGGTGTTTTTCGAAGGAATTGTACCTCGAGTTTGTGTTTTTGAAGGCATTTGTTGCCTTGGGTTTGTATTTTCGAAGGTGTTTGTTGCCTTGAGTTTGTGTTTTTGAAGGGGTTTGTTGCCTTGGGTTTTTGTTTTATGTCGGACTTACGATGACGGCCGGGATTTGACTTGCTGGGGATATGATTCTGTTTGATTAGGGACCAAATTGTATGAATCTCATAGGAATGACTTTTGACGTACCAAGGGCAAAGATTGTAAGGGCAAAAAGGGGAATTGCCTGAGCTTGCAAAGATGTCCGCACGGACACATATTGCATTTGCAAAGAGGTCCGTACGGACATGTATGCAAATCTGATGTTTTTAAACGATTCGCTCTCAACATGTCGCCATTCCCCATTCTTTTTCAATTTTTAGCCGAGGAGAGGAGAAGGAGAGAAAGAAAGGAGAAATCCCCATTTTCGAGCCTTGTTTTCTCGAGAAAATCTTCCCAAATCGCTAGATTGTCATCATGGAGGAAGGATTGAGACGAGGTCGTCGCTAAAGGGGTCGAGAGGCCATGGAGAAGAGGTTGGATTTACAAAGGAATTCCTCCCTCTTCAAGCCTTCAACAATTAATTCAGATGAGTTGTATCCGGATATGGATGTGCACAACTCGAGAGGGAAAGCGAAAGTGGAGGTAAGAAATCAAATTTTGTCTTTGATTCTTATTTGAATGGTGTATGCTAGAACTAGGGTTTTTGGTTCTTGCAAATTTGGGGCTTTTGTTGTTTTCATGATCAAGTTGTGAAATTGATGATGATTTGTTGAAATTGAATGTGTATGAATTGTGGGTATGTGATTTTTGTCCAAAAATATGGAGTTTAGCTCTTCTTTGTGAAAATAAATTATCTCTCCTTGAAATGAAATTTTTGCATGCTTGGGTGACTTGTACTTTGATGGTGTTTTATATGTACATGTGAAAATGGGCTTTCTGTTGTGAACTGGGCCATGTAGGGATGGACTTTGTGTGAAAAATTGTCGTTTTGGGACGGACTTTGTGTTGTAAAAAATTGTCGTGTTGGGACGGACTTTTGTTGAAAATGTGTGTGTCGTGTTTTTGTAACAGACTTTGTTGAAAATATGCCGTGTAAGAACGGATTTTGTGTTGTAAAAATGTGCAAAATGTGTCGTGTTTTGTGACGGACTTTTGTGTGTGAAAATATGTATCGTGTAGGGACGGACTTTTTGAAAGTGTGTGCCGTGTTTTTGTAACGGACTTTGTTGAAAATGTGTTGTGTAGGAACGTACTTTTTGAAAGTGTGTGCCGTGTTTTTGTAACGGACTTTGTTGAAAAATTGCCTTGTTTTGTGACGGAATTTTGTGTGAAAAAATTGCCGTGTTGGGACGGACTTTTTGAAAGTGTGTCGTGTTTTTGTAACGGACTTTGTTGAAAATTTGCCGTGTTGGAACGGACTTTTTGAAAGTGTGTGTCGTGTTTTTGTAATGGACTTTGTTGAAAAATTGCCGTGTTTTGTGACAGACTTTTGTGTGAAAAAATTGACATGTTGGGACGGACTTTTTGAAAGTGTGTGCCGTTTTTTTGTAACGAACTTTGTTGAAAAATTGTCTGTTTGGTGACGGACTTTTGTGTGAAAAATTATCGTGTTGGGACGGACTTTTTGAAAGTGAATGATATGTGTCATCATTTTTGTTTTTGTGTAGAGTTTATATTTGTTAAGTATCGTATTGACGCGCCTTTGCTGTGTTTACCTGCAGGAGGAGGTGTTTTTGTCCGGAAAGGCGAAGAGGATGAAATCGCGGGGGTCCCTCGAGGCCGTTATCGAGGTTTGGCGGAGCATGATCGATATCTCCTGGGAGGGGAGACCTAGTCCTCGGAGGCTAGTTATTGACTCGGGATTAAACGTCTTTGTTGAGAATTTGGTTGGGTTAGCGAAGACCCAGAAAAACAAGGGCGTTTTTCTGGCATTGTCCGAGAATTGGTGGGATACCACGCAAACCTTCCACTTCAGCTGGGGGGAGACGACGATGACTCCTACCGATTTTGCCGCTATCACCGGGCTATCCTTCATGGGAAAATCGATGAGATGGAGCGATCTGATGTCCGATGAGAATCTGGTCGAGCTGCTGGGATTTGCGCCTTCGCCCCGTAATGGTTTGGGCATGGTGTACTTCGATGTGGAGGCGAGGATTACTGCCAACATCAGGGAGTACCGGCGAGGTTCGAGGAGAGTGTCGGCGGAGCAGCTGGCGCGCTCGTTTCTATGCCTTGGGTGTGCGATATTGCCTGGGGAGAGGCGGGCCTGGCCGAGCTTTACTTTGCTTTGGACAAATTTAGCAGGGCGCGGTCAACTCCCCGGGGTGCTTCGACTTTGCCTTGGAGGTACGAGTTCATTGCTTTTGTAGTTCGGCCTTTTCATCATTTTCTCCTTTTTTTTTTTTTTTGTTTTTTTGTTTTTCTCGAGCGTTATCTGCTTTTTGTGGCGGGTGTGGTGTTACGAGATCTTTCAGTGCCAAGCATGGGATCTGCATGATGAGGCCATGATCGGGGTATCCCGCCATGCTATTCTGGGCGTGCTCTTTGAGGAAGAGGAGGAGCAGCAGGGGGAAGGTCACTATCACCTACGTGGAGGTGCAGAGGTTTTGGAGAGGGATAGTTCGACCGGTGTCCTGTACCCTGAGAGGATAGTTCGGCCGGTGTCGCTGCTCCTTGGATGACGCGGCAGAGAAAGCTTATGTCGGGCCTCACTTGTGACTCGATGTACTTGGGGGAGAGGGTCTTTTGGCAGCATGGTGCCGGTGTTTCTCCCTGCGCTCCGAGGGATCCGCCGCTTCATATGATGAGCCCTGCTGCGATGGACGGGCTGGAGTTCGAGAGGTACCGGGCTGGAGTGGACGTCGGGGAGTTCACTTTGGAGGGCGAGGAATATGAGCCCTTTGTGAGGAAGAAGCTGAGGACGCCTCAGGTGCTTACTAGGGAGAGGCGGGCTGGTTCGTCACGTCCTCGGGATGTCCCGGTGCCTGGGCTGGATTTCACCTACGTCTGCGGGGACTCTTCCAGGAGGAGGGTGTTGGTGCCCATCCCGGAGCAGCTTCCTGCCGCTTATCGAGTCGATCAAGATGCTGCGGTGAGTTGTTACTCTTTTCCTTCTGGCATCTTGTTTCTTTTTTTGTTTATCTCTTTTTGTTGAGCATTTCTTTTCTTTTTTGCTGTGCATGTCTCGGGGCGGACCGTAGATGTGATCGTTCACCGGTATTTGGGGCTGAGGGCTTTCATGAAGAAGCTCTTGAAGGGGATGTCCTGCGGGTCATCGAGGAGTGCGGCGACTTACGAGCCAATGCCTTCGATGAGATCCGTGGATATTCCTTCTTCAAGGGCGGACACGGATCCACCGCCGCCTCAACTCGATATGCCGACTCTGGGGCGGCACGGCTACGATGCCGGAACCTCTGGACTACCGGGAGTGGACGTATCACCAGGATGCGGGGTTTCCATCTAAGCAAGGCCGATGATGATGACTCTGAAAGAGGTCTCTTTTTTTTTTTTTTGTATTTATAGAATAGCAAACATTTGTATTTATGGACAAAGTATTTTGCTATGTAAATGAGTTATTTATTTGCAATTTCGTGGGGACTGGCTTAGGAATTATTTATATTTATATTTTTTTGTGCATGATGCATGATCTGGAAATGTTTGTGTTTAGTGTATGGGGGCTAGAAACAACTTTGGCAGGTTTTTTGGGCAATTGGGTGCAAAATCCTGCTGCGGACAGCAACTGTTTTGTTGCTGCAGATTTTTTTTAGCTGGGGTGCAAAGAGATCCGTACGGACCACTTCAGATGCAAAGAGGTCTGCACGACACTTGTTACATTGCAGAAGGAGATAAAGCTTGCAGGATTCCTAACAAAATGTCAATGTTAGGAATCAGATTGTAATTTTTTCAAAGTTGGAAATCAAATTGCAACAGTGACAAAACATTGATAACCAAATTTCAATTTGCCCAAAACAAAACAAAATTCATTTTTTTTTTACATCTATTTATCTATATGGGGTGGAGGGAGTAGCACTCATTGGAAAGGATGGGACCACAGTGCAATGTTATTAAAAAATTATTTCCTGGGTCCTCAAAAATATCAATACAGCAAGCAAATCCATGGGAAAATACTCATAATTCTCTTTTACATCAAACAAAATGAACGTGACCACCCCCAACCTGCAATGGGTAAAAACAGCTCAAAAAACTGCTATTGGCCATCAGTTCTACAACTCCTATAATATAAATAACCCAATTTACCTAAAACTATTTAACAATTGATCCACATAAAACAAATAAATAACTAGCATCCCCTACAGAATTTTTACAGCTTAGGCCAAAAACACCAACATATTTGATTCTGAACTCTTGGCTCATCCAACTGTAGAGGACGGAGCACTTGAAGTTTGTTTGGCCACGTAGATTTGCTTCATTTTCAAAGGTGGGTTACTTCTATCGGCACCCATAGACTGGTTCCTTCCATGGAACCCTGTTCTGCGGTGGGCCCACTCCCCAGTTGAATTGTTCTTCTGAGATGTCCCTCCTCTTTGATATCCACCGGATTGATTATATTGCTGGTGCTGGGCTGACGAATTCTTAGGGTGGGGGGGATGCTGAGGCCTGAAAGTATTACCAGCTTGGCCACTACTACTCCCTTTTGGGATACCATCAGCAGCCTTTCCAGAAGAGAGCTGTTTGGATGTGGTACCAGAAATTGTGGGACCTGATGATTTGACCAACCCAAGTTCATCAGCAAACTGGGCTACAGTTGTATCTCGTGTCCCGGAGAATCGGTTTGGATTTAAAGATTGATCTACAGGATGACCATTGCTGCCGAATTGAGAGGGGATTGGGCCTTCTGTCTGTTGCTGCAGAGGCAGAGAATTTGGGACAGGGTGAAGAGCTGATGCAGGTAGATGGGGCCATCTAGCTTGGACTGACATCTCCGGTGCATTCTGAATACAATTCAATTGCAATTAGTTTAATGGCCATAGGTAAAAGGTGTAAAGATAGAATCTCACAATTTCACCACACCATTTCACCCAAACCCAAACCTAAACCAGAAAACAAACACTTTCAACTTTTAAAATCCCTCTTTGAAATTTCAACAAGGTACAAGTACAAGTAAAGCATGATTCTTTAAAATAGTCCCAGAAATTAATCCTACAAACAGGCAATTGCTTTGTACCAAAAATAAAAATAAAAAAAATAGGCAATTGCTACCGACTAAGGGATGTGTTCACGAATTAGAGGTAGGAGAGAGAATGGCACCAGAAATCAGGATCCAACTAGCTATAACAGGTTCCCCAAATTTGCTGCCCAAAAGTAAGGGCCTGTTTGGTAACCAAATTAAGATCTTAATTTGGAACACTTTAAGAGATTAAAAAATTAAGCTTGTTTGGTAAGGTAAATTTGAATCACTTAAATAATTAAGATTGTCTTAAAAAAGGCTATTAATTTTAAGTGGGCAAGGAGTAGCTTAACAAGGTAAGAGGTGGAAAGAATGAGAAAAAAAGGGAATGAGTTCAAATCCACACATCAACATATTTTATTTATTTATTTATTGTTACTTCCTTTTGTTGAAATATTTTTTCTTTTCATACAAATTATATTTGACCAAGTATGAAAATATAATTTTTTTAATATTAACATTTAATAATATTTTTATTAAAGTATCATTATATAATTTTTTTTTTTATTATTTGTCAACATTTGAGATCATATTTACCAAACTAATCAAGATAAATATTATTATGGGATAAAGAAAGTACAAATAAAAATATTTAAATATTATAATATTAAAATTTACTTATAATAATAATAATAATAATAATAATAATAATAATGTATATGTCAATAATGAATTTATTTTATTATAAAATCATAAATATTATTCATATAATATTTTAAATGTTGAGTTGAAATTCTGAAAATTCAGATGTAAGTGGTTTGTCATTATCAAACAAACATAAGTCTTCAAAATTCAGCAACTTAATGATTTCAGCTCTTAATTTTCAGCTCTACATTTTCAGAACTTAATTTTCAGTTTTACCAAACAGGCCATAAGAAGGGAACCGAACAGAAAAGAGGGGTAGGGGATAATAAGGAATAAGCAAATTAAAGCAAATATCGGCTTACCTGGAAGGGAGACACATCAAACATGGCTAAAGGAGAGGCCATTGGCAGGAGGGGCGACCCAGGAGCAAGATGTTGAAGGGGAGGAGGCATGTTGGGAAGATTTCGCTGCCCAGAAACAACATTCATGTCTCCCTCACCGATACCCATGCCAGAAGATGTGGGATTGTGCTTCCAATCAGGCTGCTTTCCAGATGGAATATAAGTGGCACCCATAAAACTCAAGCCAACCTGCCCAAACTGCCCAACTGGCGCATAATGATTGTACACTACCATGTGTGGAGGGGGCTGAACTCCTGGAATACTCCCAGGAGGACCAATGAAAGGACCAGAAAATCCTGCTGGAGGACCATAGAATGAGTCAACAGAAGAATGGGGTTGCCAAGCCCCAATATGCCCCGATCCTGTCATCGTGCTGTTTTGGGACTCTGTTTGGGTGCCACTAGATTCTTCATTTGAACCAAAAGCAAATATCGGACCCCCCATCATAGGATGATTCATGTCGTAGAAAGGGAAGTGGGATGGAGGGGCTCCAGGGAAATGAGAAAGCATTGGGGCTGACGAGTTCTGAGGACTTGGTAAAGGTGGCCAGAAGGATATTGGTGGAGTTTCAACAGAAAGGTCGGCAGGAAGAGAGACACTTAAAGATTCCTCGTTCCTCGATTGACTTCCAGATTGCTGATCCACAGCCAAACCTGCAAGACATGGAGGAAAAAAGATAAAAATGTAAGTGCTCAAAAAACAAGATTAACTAGCCAACCAAAAGATGCTAGAGATAGGTTCACTGGTTGATGGCATAAACAACAAGGAAAAAGGCACCACCTACCATCTGCATCTGCACCTCTGAAGCTTTTGGCATCTGAAACAGATGCAGAGCCCAGCCTGTTACCAACAATTTCATCAGCACTAATGGCAGCTGAAGCAGCAGCTGCTTCAGCCTCACAATCTTTGGGATGCTTGTCTTTTTCAAAGAAAAGTTCACGTTCTTTCTCAGTTTTTGAAAGACTAAGAGAGGTTTTTATGTCAGATCGAAACGATCCTGGAGCTCCAATCCCATGTGAAACAACGCGACTGCTAGGAGGAAGGACTGTTGGTGACGTAACTGCACCTAAATAAGGAGAGGGTGAATAGTACACATTAGAATTTGACATCCGCAACTTCTAAATAAATTGGTAAGCTTCTTTGTAGGCTCAAGAACTTACCAAATTGGATTTTCTCACCAGCAAGCAGGGAGTTGATTGGACTTGCAGAGGATGAGTTTGATCTTTCCTTTGTCAATATGGATGACGATGGCAATATGGGTTCGCTAACTGAAGTAGTATGATCTCCAACAGACGTGGCATGTGTATCAAATCGTCCAGGCTTCATTGCCTCATCTAGTTGGGTCTGAGTTAATGCCATAACCTATTGGATGAAGTAAATTAGCTTAAACTACAAAGTATGCACATGAAATACTCCTCCGTCCCAATTGAAAAAAGAGGTACACTCTAACCCATTTCGCAAGTTAAGAAAATATTTGAATAATCACTAACATCCTAAATTACCTACCATTGTAGGGCCACAATTCAAAGTTAAGTTGATACAAGCCATATAACATGATTATTCTCAACCACATATATGAGAGTACTAAAAACATAACACTGTAAAAAATTTCCTGAAAGGAAATGTACCTTCACCTCTTCAATTGGAGCAATTGAAAAAAAGTATGAGCATCCTCATTTGAGAAGGAAGAAGTAACTAATATTCCCTGTCCCATCTTAATCTACAAAATTTTCCATTTTGGGTGTGCCGCTCAAAGTTACAAAATCCATAAATGGAAACTTTTAATACTCCCTCTGTCCCAAAATGATCTTCCCACTTTTTTTGTCATTGCTACGTATGAACTTAGAGCAATAATTTTAGATTTATTTAATTATCCTAATAATATCTAAAACTTGTTAACGATAGTATCGTTGATGGTATATCAATAAAGTTTTAGATTTACATTTGTATGATTATATCAACCTAAATTATTGTTCAAAGTTCCTTCGTGGTAACAGCAAAAAAAGTGGGAAGATCATTTTGAGACATAGGGAGTACTTTTTAAATAATGTGACCCACTTGCCATACTCACAACAACTATCCACTTACTATTCCCTACCCCACTTTCTCTCTCCTATCCCACTAGCTACTCACTACAATTCAATATTGTACTATTTTCCTTAATTCTCAAGCAAGCACCACCTTCATTTTGTGCATTAAGTTTGGATGGAGGGGGTATCTAAAAAAATGCAAGGAATAATTCCATAAGGTCCTTTCACCCCAAATCATTTTCCATAAAAGCCCAAACGAGATCCAAAAGCCCACTCACTATTGAAGGCCGAGAAAAAACCCCAAAAAAGGTACAAGAGTCTCACTTTTTGGTATTGGAGCAGATTTTATTGATTTTTAAGAAATATTGTGAAAATTTGTGAAAAAAAAACTCTCAACACCTTAAGGTATAAGAGTAATTTAAGTCATATACCTTTAGGTATAAGAGCAAATTGTTTAATAAAATATGAGTCATTTTTATTATTTTTAAGAAAAGATGAAAAATTGTGAAAAAAAATACTCCAATACCTTGGAATATAAGAGTTATTTTAGTCTTATACCTTTGGGTATAAGAGCGACGGGGATGGTATATGTGAGCATGGATTTATGTGGAATTTTGTATCTCGCTTGGGCATTTATGACTTTGATATCTCACCCCAGGGTCCTAGGGTCCATGCCCCAAAATGTAATACTAACTTCACAAAGGTAATACAAGTGACCTTCATACAAAGAACCAAAAAGTGTTTGTGTGTTTTATTCAAGGAAAAGAACATACTCCCTATGTCACAATGTTCTTGCTAGTTATTTCCTTTGTGGGCGTTCCAATGTTCTTGCTACTAACCCAAAATGTCAATTGGACCCACTTGCCACACTCACAAAAATATATCCCTACCCCCACTTTCTCTCTCCTACTTTACTTTTTATACTCACAACAATTGCTTTTTTTCTTGATCCCCGTGCATTCAGTTTTAGTAGCACGAAGTGAAAGGTGGGTGCAATGAAACCACAGCATAAAAATCCTGATACCAAATTCAAAAAAGCTATCTTCCCGAAGCAAAATTTACAGATTTATGCACTTGTGTTAAGATTATGAACAACAGATTTTTAGGTAAAGATTTGCATTAGACCTACTGCTACAATTTAGTCTACTGGAAAGGCCCACTGACATGAAGAGCAACGGCCAAGGAGAGAGGGGTCTTTCCCCTTTTAAAATCACATCATACCGTCAGTTGTTAAAAAAATAAAAAAATTGTTCATTTGCTGAAAAATGGTACTCCTGCCATTACGAAAAAGAGACTTGTTACCATTTGCACATAATTAATACAAAATCAAAGTGAAAACAATTAAATTGGGGGGGGGTCTAGAGTGCGAATTTGTGGACGCAATACATACTCTCTATACGCCAAAAAGAAAGTGGGCACTTCTTTTGAAACACCCCAAAAAAGGAATACATGACTCTTATTTTGTAATGGAGGGAGTTCATAACATTTCGCTGCCTTAGTTGTAGTCTTGTAGGAAAAAAGAAATGCACCTCGTGATTTTAAACTCTAATTGCAGCAAAAATTTACATATGCCAAACATTGTATCCTTAATTTATTCACACCCCCGCCCTCCTTCCAAATAGTCTTCTTACTATCATACAATCATAACAGAACTTAACTATACTTAACTAAAACCACACAATGACAGTACAAACACATCATAAATTTTCATGCTGGATCGCCACACTGGATATTCGGAAGGCCACCTAATAGTACAAAAATTAACTCCTTTGTATTAAACATGAATGCTAGCACCAGGGAGGACAAAGCCATGTACTTATACAGTTTATACAAATAATTTAATTTTATGTTTCTATCCTAGCTCTAAATTTCTCCTCTCTCAAACTCAGCGAATGGTGTGTGCCTGATACGGCATTTATCTTTTTAAATCAAATCAGGCATGTAAATCATGAACAGTGATTTTCTCTTAACACCTTGATGGAGTTCCAATTTCTTCTGCCAGCTCCTAGGGAAGGGGTAGAGCCGTAGGGGGGTAATGTGGCTGACAGGGAACTTACACGGTAATAAATCCATTATAGAAGAAAAGAATGTACCCGTTGAAGGTTATCTACTCTATTTTGACAGAGATGGAGGATGCAAACTAGGCCATCCGAAATAAAAGTTGATCAAGAAAATTATGGAGAACGTCTGCAATTGCAAGACACAACATGGCAATGAGTTTGTAGTTTGTTGTGCTTTCTCCTTTTGACGTTATCTGGGTAACATCCAGGAGAGTGTTTGCTCTCTTTTATTCCTAGAACTGTGTGTGCATGACATGACTAACAGGCAGAGCAGACTTAGGAGTTAGTAGTGCAACCCCTACCCTTCTTGATGTGGGAGGGGGGGAGAGAAAAATTTGATGCAAATGAAAATCTAAGGTTTGTTTTCTGATGCAGGTGTTTTGGACTGATAAGGCGTACCCGCATGATCAAGTAGTACCTTTCTGAGGTGAGAATTAAGGCTATATTTGGCAACTCAACTCCAAGTCGTGAAAATGTAATTGGAAGAGCAATTTTAAGTTCATAGAATTCATTTTGTTCTTCCCATTCCAAATCTATGGCTTAGAATTGAGTTGCCAAACATAGTCTAAGAGATTTAACGTGGCTTCGGTTGTCTTATGTTTTAGTCTCTAGTGCTCACACAATTTTTTTCTATAACATCCTTCGACCAAAGAAACTTGGCTAGAAGTCATAAGTAAATGGGGGATAAGCTTACATGATGACTCGGTTAAAGAGAGAACCACATAAAGATTATTACTTGCATATGACACAATGTGATTCTGCTTTTAGTTCACATAACCAACCCCGATTATAGGAATAAAAGGTTTTGTTGTTGTTGTTGTTTGTAGTATAGCAGCCCTTGATCTTTCTTTTTTTTTCTTTTGAATAAATTGTCATCACTCAGGTACTCATGTAAGGGGCTGTTCGGTATGCTTTTATTTGCATACCCAACATGCGCATGGGTACACAAGTCTACGTGCTTTCGGCTTTTCTTTAATATTATTGTTAATTAACAAATATCTTGTAGTTGCAAAAGTAGTTATAGAACATATACTCTCTACAATATACATATCTCAATTATACTACTACCAGAATTTTCACCTAGTTAAAACGAAAGCAACTACCCAGGCATTCCACCACCCATTTTCTAAAACCTCGCTTTGTTCCTGGCCATGATGTCCCCAAATCATAGCACTTTTACATAGATAATTACAAGAGAGAGGAGAGAGAACCACAAAATCAACAAAAACAGGCCAATAGTAAAGATCACAGAAACTAGCAGTTCTGCTCACCTGTTGATCAATTTGTGCACTGTCCCAAGCACCCACAGATGCTTGAACATTGTCCGGAACCTTATTTTTAGATTCATTACTTGGCCCAAGATCCTTTCCGCTTCGAGATATGGCAGGTGCAGGAACTGTTTGGAGGGACCTGTAGAACAGAACATGATTATTACATGAACGTTTGTAATTTTCAGCTTCTATGAAAATGCCTACTTGATTGAATGAGATCTTATATCAGCCTGAGCATCTGTATTCACAGCCGGAGTGCCAATTGGAGGTAATGGTTGAGACACCATTTTGGGAAAACCAACAGATGATTCCTTATGCACTATGCCTCGCCCCTCGAAGCTGGAAAAATCAGAACGAACGTTGTTTGATGTTTGGCTACCCATTGATGTAGAGATTTTATTTGAACTGGTTGACACTGCAGTGCTTTGAACAGAAGAACGAGGTTTCCGCGGTAGCTGGAAAAAACAAAAGAAATACTTCCATCAAAATCAACTTTAAGTCACGGGAAATGAAAGGAAATAGAGGTAACTTTATAGAGGAATGAAACCTTTGTAACCCGTGACTTCGCCTTGTTTTCCTTGTCTCTCTGTTCACGTCGATCATTCAGCATTTGCCTTTTCGACCTGACCTCAATAAAATCATCTTCATCACTCGGGGCTTCTATGCCAGGTTGTTTAAAAACACGTACAATGCCACTTTGTAAAGGAGCATCAACATCCTCTTCAGGAATATTCCTTTTCAGGTTACCCTCCCCAGAGTTAGAGATGCCTACACTCCTTGAAAGAGATTGTCTTGCACTTCCCCTTCCTGCTCTGTTTTCAGAAATAATCTCTTGAGAACTGTTAGGACCAGTGATTGTATTTACTGATTCAACTATCTGCCTTGATGGTTTAGTGAGTGAAGAACCTTGCCTAAACCCGCCTCGCGTAAATGTCGCCACGCCTTTACCATTTGAATTAAACTTGTCGTCTGGCTTCAAGTGGTTAGGAAAGTCAAACCCAGATGTTTGCCTCCTATCAACATTCTCCCGAACCCGAAACTCAGTTCGTTGGATGGCACGGCGAGGTCTCCTCTGGTATCCACCACTAGGATCTGTGTTAGAAGCCTCTGAAGCTGGAAAAGAAGATATCATCCCAGAATTTCGGACTGAATAGGCAGTTCTCCTCCCCTTGTTACCTGGTAATGGGCCTGGAGCCTTCGATGAAGTAAAATCTTTTTCACCATGACCAGATTGAGATGTTACAAGCGCAATCTGCAACCGGCCTCCAGAACTTTTGTTCTCAGATTGTGGAATGCAGGTTTTACCAGCAGACTCATGGTGCTCTTTTGGTTCAGCTTGCAAACCAGGTTTCAATATAGCCCTATTATTGGCGGCACTGGAGACCTGAGTTTGGTTGCTGGGTATCAGACGATTGCTCTCTGCACTTCCTCTAACGGGAAAGGAACTCAAGTCCCTGGACAAATTATCACGGGATGAGTCAGGAACGATTGAAACAATTGCAGGTTGGTTACTCACTGAAAAGGATGTCACATCATCTTTCTTCATGTTAAGAGTAGAGGTGTCTTGAGCAGGTTGACTAGGTACAGTAGCTCCACTTTGGTTCAAATTGTAATGGGTATGAATGTTCGGTTGGATAAAAGACAATGATTGAGGAGCCATCGGGAGAATTCCCTGAGAAACCGGAGATGTATACCTGAACTGACCAAACTGGAAGAGGGGGGCTTGTGATTGGTGTATATGGCTACTGGGTGGACCAACCTGAACCTGGGGATACAGGTGGAGAGGCATCTGTATGGAACCAATTTGTATGGCTGGAACAGGAGAAGGTATAAGAGAAGGGCCAGAAAACAACCCAAACTGGAGCTGAACAGGTAAATCAGCTTGAATTGGAGCTGAAGATACAGCTGACATGATAGCCTGACCAGAACACTGTGATGCCATATCAACTGAACATGGGATAGTGCTCTGAGCAGATATGCCAGAGCTACTGGACGCATCAGTACTCTCCAAAAGATCAGATGCTGTTGAAGTATGAGAAGCATCCAAACGCTGTGTATTTGAATCTTCATTCGCCTTTATGGATTCATGAAACACCTGCGAAAGGCATTCATCACCTTGTACTCCCTCAAAAGATTCCTTCTTTTCTTCCATGATACTAGCAGGAATTTCAGGCATCTCATATTTATTTTGTTCGCTTTTTGAATTTCTCTCAAACTCATCACCTGGTATTCCGACTTCAACCCCCTCATTAAAGCCCAAGACCAAATTCTCCATCACATCGGAGGAGCTTTTTCTCTCTAAGTGCATATGCTGAAGTTCCTGGGTAAGGTCAATATTCTCATCATCTCTTTCATGCACTTCATCTTCTTCTTGATAACCATCAACATCCTCATCATACTCTTCTTGCTCTTGCATCTCTTCATCATTCTCAAGACTCCACTCATCATCGTCATCAGCTGAGATAGAGTTTGATGCTTTCATCATTATCTCTTTTCCAGATTTATCATCCGAAGCCTCAAAATTATTGCCAGAAAGAAGAGTTTCTTTGCCTTCCACAGCAGTAGATACAACTGGGGAATCAGCGGAATCATCAAGCTCATCATGGGAGAGATGCGTTGGGGAGCTAGGGGGACTTGAAACAGAAAGAGAAGATTGTGAGTCACACCTTGGTGTGGCATTGTTATCCAGCCTCTGTGTTGCAATCTCTTGCCTAACATCAACAGGCTCAGAAGATTCGCAATCCTCCTTACGACCTCCATAATACTCTGTCTGCAATGTAGGCTCAGCTCTTCCAGCATGATGATTGTAAAGCACTTCATTTTCCAGGGAAGTCGAAGTTGCAGATTGTTCAAACTCACCTCTAAATGAAGTTTTATGCACAGAAGTTAGTGAGGGTGGAGGAAGGACACGAGGCTGTTTCATAGAATATCTGGACCTGCCAAAAGAATAAATCTCATCTGAATCAGGATATAGCCGGTCCGGGTAGGGAGGATGAGTACTGCCACGAGAATGGCCCTGTCCCCATCCAAAATCGCCATACTTCTCACCAATATTCTCATAGAACTCCGACTCAATTCCCCTGTTTTTGTTGTAAAGATCCCCATCCCCAAATTGGTTCCACCTGTGCTCCCTTAGATGATGAGCAAATCCATCAGGCTGGGATTCTTGCATGCCACTTCTAAATTCAGTCCTAGACGGTATGTATCCACCTCCTCCATAAAATTCTCTCCTTGGCAATGCCCTCCCACCAAATGCATCTCGTCTAGGACTATTATGCCCATTCTCCGGCTCGTGTATAAGGAAAGATGAGTTACTTCCATTTTCAAATGCATCCCTTCTCCATGGATTACCAGGTTTTCCTGTGTCTGCAAAGCTAGATCTGTTCAGCGTGGACAAGTCAGAAGACGCTGAAGTTGTTATCCTTTCCACCATTCTCTCACTGTCTTCCCAGTTATCAAGATCAGCAGCCGTGGACATATCTTTTTCCATCCGGTTTGCTGATAGTTCATCATCTGCAGCAGTATTAGCAAAAGGCCCACTCTTTGTCACTTCAGTCTGTCGTTGTGCAATCCTAGCCTCCAATTCTAGAAGCTTCTGTTTAGCAGCTTCTTTCCTTCTCTCTTCCTCATAATAAATCCTTCTCTTCTCCTCTTCTCGAGCAATCCTCTGCTCTTCAGCTTTTCGAATAGCATCCAACCTCTCTTGCTCGGCCCTCCAAGCAGCCTCCCGAGCTTCGTCTTCAAGCCTTCTCCGACGTTCCTCTTCCTCTCTAATCAGTCTCCTTCTCTCTTCCTCTTCTCTACGGGATTGCTCTAAAGCTCTTTCTTGCTCCTCAATAACCCTCTGCCTCTCCATCTCTTGCATTTTCTGGACTCTCTCAAGCTCAGCCTCGAAAGATTCCCTCACTGGGTCATGGAAATCAGATGGTTTGACCACATCTTTCTTCCTCTTAACTAGTCCGACAAGACTTGCAGAAAAAGGATCGTTTTCATCATAACCACTAGATCCAAAGTCCTTTGAATAAGGATCCTCTACATAAGGTCTTTCATTCTTCGAAAATCCACGCTTCTCTCTGCCAAAATTCAGTAGGGGATCATTCATAGGAAGTCCTTTACCACCAGAAGAAAATGAGGACTTCGTTGCTGTGTAGTTCAAGGAAGACTCATCCCTGTATCTGCTGGATACGCCATACCGATCTTGCATCTGTCTTTCAGCCCCACGGCTTGATGATTCAACTGACTGATTCCAATGCTGTCCCACATGCTGCCCGTTTCCCATATCCCTTCTTCCAAATGAAGTGTTGTGATTTCCAGAGACACCACCATGCCGAGTGTTGTCTCCAAAAGATATGGAAGTGTCTCTACCAGGACCAGCTTGTCGGCCGATATCAAATCTGTCATTCACGACTTCTTTAACACTTAATCCATCTTTATGAAGAGAAGAATTTCTCCAAGTGTTGCCTTCTCTATCTTCCCTGTTAGGTGTACTCACATCTCTGTGGTAAGGATCCCGTTTAGTGACTTCAATTGAAGAACTTTTGCCAGATTCATCACTGTGCTGACTCCACCTTTCAAATGTACTTTTAGGGGGCTTGTGTGGCAAAACGCTGCTTCTGGGCATGTCAAAGTCTCGCTCCCAATAAGCTTCACTTCTCGGAAACCCGTGATCTCTGCTCCGTTCTACAAACACGTGACCTGTATCCCGCTCATCATCAGCCCAATCAGACCTTGGATTCAATCGAACAAGTGGCAATGGTATATCCTGCTTCTGAGATTGATCACCTGCTTGTGCACCACCATATCTGTGACTCTGACCACCTTTCTCGCTCAATGAATTTGTGATAGAATGCCCCTGTGGAAGCATAGGAACAGGTGAACTCATATTTGAACTGTCCCTCTGCTGAACAGATGACTCCTCAATCACCAATTGCTTCTGCTTTTGAGATGAGGTATCTTTTTGTTTATGTGAAGGCCCGGATGAGGTAGGCAAAGCAGCCCTCAAAGAAGGAAAATCCTCCCCCCTCAGCACCATTGCTTTCGCTACAGCCGGTGGATAAGAATGAGCTGAAGCTGAAGCCGCATCCGTGTGTACAAGTCCACCCCCAGCCAACCTAGCCGCAGGCGGCATATAAGTGCTACCACCTTTACTAACACCATTTTTATCATGCACAAATTCAGCTACAGCAGAAACATCCCTGCCTTCGTTCTCTTGCAAAGCAACATTCCCTGGTTTTGTCCACCCCATACCAGAAGAAGATGGCCTAGGACCAATCCCTGCACCAGAACCTCCAGCGGACCCACCAGCACCACCAGACGGATCTTGTTTCTCATGTTCTTTTCTACGGGAAGGTAAATTCAAGGGGGGCGGAACAGATAGCTTAGGCGCAGCCTTCTGCAAAGGACGGTTACGCGAGAGAACCACCATTCCACCCCCAACCCCTGCACTGGCATGACTACCTGGTCGAGCACGGTTTCCCGACTGGCCATAAGAGCCACTATTATAAGGTTGATTATTATGATGAGACGACTGTCCATATGATTTATTCAAATTAACCGACACAAATTTGCCCCCAACGCCACCAGGATTGGCCATCGCGCAGAGTCCGACCCACAACCCCTTAATTCAAAACCGCAGCAACGCATCAAACCCCTAACCCTAGTTTTATCTCTCCTTCAATGATCAGTGTGTGTCCGGGTTCAGCTCAGCAGATCTCACTGTAAAATCAATCAATATCAAAACCCTAGAAACTCACTCTGGCCCTAATTGAAAACAAAAACCAAAATGCTGTGATCGATTATGAAAAATTAAAAATAAGCAAAATAACAAATGTGCAGAGATCAAAAGCTTTCGACGGGTCTCAGATAATATTGAGAAGATCAAGAAGAAATGAAAAGCCGAGTGTAGGAAAAAATCTTACCGGCGATGGTAAAAGATAGTGGCCGGCGGTGTTTAACGGCGCCGGGGAAAAGCTAGGTACGACGACGTTCGCAGAAAGCCCTACAACTGCGAGTTAGACAGGGAGAGATTTTGTTTAAGATAGGTTTGAAACGACAAATCAAGTTTTTTATTTTTGGCTGTCTATCGGAATTCGGATTGTTCCCCTTCATTTTGGTCAAATCACATTTCGTCCTTAAATCCTAACTTTAATCCATTTTAGTCCCCAGTTATTTATTCGGTGGTAAAATAGAAAAAACTAGATATGCCCATGTCCAAGGCCACGGTTTTTTTTATTTTTTAATTTAAAAAAAAATAAAAAATTAAGGGCAAAATGAAAAGGGACAAAATAGTGAGGGCGAAATTGGCAAAATGGGAATTTCGCCAGGCGAAACTGTTCATAGAACTGTTCATTTGGGTGAGGTGGACAACCCTCTTTTATACTATAGATTTCAAACAGGACAAAATATATAAATCTATCATTTTAGTAGTAAAAAGTAGTCTTTAAGAAAATTTAAAGTACTAAAATTGACACGTTTCAAAATTGAAGGGGAGGAGTGTCATCATGTGAGATTTAAGGTTTAATTTCTGCCTCCTAGATTGGTCATCGAAAAAAAAAAACTTCAATTCATTTTTAAAAATGATTGATAATACTAAATGATGATGTCAAAAAGTCGGATCAGCCCAAATTAAGTGATTCGAATATATCCTATTGACTTGAATAGCCTGAAAAAAGATGAACAAACACATAACTAAGTCGAAACTTCACCGACGAATTTCCTCCGGTGTGAGAGTAAGTATTGATATTTTATCAGAGCAAATCAATTGACAATAGTTCAGAGTTAAAGAATACGTTACCAGAAATTCATGATTTATGCGTATATATATAGTTGTAGCAGACAGTTTCCTGCCTTGAATAGGAAGTTATGATAGAATAAGGAGATGAATCATACTCAGATCATAATTCCACGATGCCCATGTTGGACTAGGATTTGATATGTGCTCTAAAGGTATGTCGGGCATGTGATACTCGTCGACATATTCAATACATATTTGTTTGTCAACATAGTTGTTATGTCGCGAATGAGGGATGACCAAAGGTAGGGAAGCTCTTTCCCTTTGTCATCTCGACTAACTTCGTTGGTGTCAAATGTAGCGACTAGGTCGACGTACCAGGCTTGACCTTGGTCGACCTAGTCTTGCTCCTTAGTCGTAATAGTCATATGATGGGCATCCTCATGCCTTGGTCGACATAAGGCTGTGTCGAGTATGGTACGAAGAGAATAGGTAGGTAAGCCCATTTTTTATGTCATATTTAGGAGTTTCGCATATTTTTCATTGAGCTCAATCCATTAATCCTTACCCATTTCATGACCCAAGATCGTACTCGATTTATACCGTTCCCTAAAGTTTTTTAATTACCTGAATATCATACCTTCAATCTTTTTAAGGGTTAAGAGTTCTTTTTTAAAAAGTTTCTTATATACTTACCCTTTGACAACTTTGGGCCGTAAATGAGAGGAATTGGGACAATGTTTAAACTTTGGATACCAGGTTGGGTTGATATTTTAACTAGTAGGAGCGTAAGTGGTTCGGTACAAATCGCGATTTGGAATTGAATCAAATTAAATCACGTGATTTAGTTCAGTTTTCAAGTAATAGTGGTTTGGTTCTTGATGCTGTCCAAATATAAGGAGTGGGCCTGGCCCAGGTTATTGACAAGAAAGTGGCAAAGGGGGCCCAAAATAGAGTACGACCCAAGAAGAAGAAAAGAATATAGGCGGCCCAGTAAAAGAAGGCGAGACATGAGTATCCCGCTAATATTCTCAGGAAAGGGGGAAATCAAGATGGTAAAGGGCGACATATTATAAGGAAAGCCGGCGATAAAGATTAAATGCGAGACATGATGGCAAGGCGAGACATAATGGTTAGCGACCTTATCCGGCGAGAGAGGGATTTCAGTTGATATTCACCAGAGGCGGCATATAAGTATCTACCAAGTGGGACCCATTAGACGGTTATGCATTGGGATTGATGATCACGTGAATAGGGTTTACTTTATGAAAGGACCAATGATATGGCGACACGTGGCAGTAGGCATGAAATGTGAGGATGTCATGTGCAAGGCACGAGGATGAGGGTATAAATAAGATATGAAGGCTTCATTGTCAAGGTATGTCCAACTTAATACACACACAGCCACCTTCAATATTGTTTTGTTTCTCCCTTTTACCAAGCCAATACTTATCCTCACGCCGGAGGGGCTAACGCCGGAGCCGCCCCCGGCTTAGTTTACGTTTGATTGTGTGCAGTCCAGTCGAAGAAGAAGGAGCCGGAGTTATCAAAGTCAGACTACAACGGTGGAGTTGCTGTTGAGGAAGTTCCTGGCAACATCAATTGGTTCCGTTGCCGGGACCTGATTCTCTTCAAGGATTAGAGTTTTATCGGCAGAAGATCGGTAACAGGGGAGTTTGTTCGAAGAATCTGGAGGGTGGATTCGTGGTGAGGACGATTCATTGGGTATTCTAAATTTTCCGATTGAGTTGGTTGTGTTTGCAATTTATAAGTCGAACTTGTTGTTCTTATTGTTGTTGGAGTTGATTAGTGGTATTTTGTAACTATTGTTGGAATCGGTTGGATTTTTGT
Organism: Adenophora triphylla var. japonica; assembly: GCA_022495995.1. Lineage (NCBI taxonomy): Eukaryota > Viridiplantae > Streptophyta > Magnoliopsida > Asterales > Campanulaceae > Adenophora > Adenophora triphylla. The sequence continues at coordinate 684,390 of JAFEMH010000098.1, read as the reverse complement.
GATATTTGTGGGTTGAAATAGTTGGAGTGCTTAATATCATTTGATTAGGTTGGTATGAATTCCTGATTGCAAAAGTGTTTGCGTGAAGTTGTGGTGGATTTGAAGTTGTATGTTAATTTTTGTTCAAATCTGGGTTTGATTGTGAGTTGTGGAAGTTTTTGTTGCTGGTGGTGGATTTTGTTCATTTGATTTGGAGTAATTGGGATTTTTGTGTTTTTGGTGGGTGTGTGTGGTTGAAGCAATTGTTGAAGATTTTTGGTTGGTGTTGAAAAGTTTGATTGCTGGGTTGTTGTTTTGTTTTCTTGGTTTGTGGGTAAGATCTTCAAATCTTCATAAGATTTGCAGATTTTCACAGTTGAAGTTCATCAGTTGATTACGTAAGAGGAAAGAATGTCAACACCAGAGAAGAATATGGTAGTGGGCCAAAAGACTGTAGCGGGAAGGAACATTGTCACTCCAATTTCTGGGTTTGGGAATATCGGTATGGGTGGAACGAGAGATACTTCTTCCTCGCAGCAAGTAATCCCGGAAGAGGCGGAGCGAGATACTGGCGACGAGAGAGAAAGGAATGTGATGCCGCCACCACAAGAGGAGGAAATAGAGAATGAAGAAGAAAGTTTGAGGATCCATAACGCTCTGATCATGCAATTGATTGAGAACAACAAGCGACTGAGGGCGATGAAGAAGAAACCTACTCCAATCCCGCAGGGATTTTTAACGGCGACAATAGAAGGAAACAAGGGAGCAAATAAGGAGGTAATTGTAGTAAATGAGGAGCAAGAAAAGGAAGTAGAGCCTGAAAAGCCAAAAGAAGTAGAAGCGAGAATAGACGGGTCGCAAAAGCGAATTGAAGGAACACAGAAAAGAAAAGCGGGAGAATACATGGAAAATGGAAGAAAGATTAAAGTTTATCACTGGCCGCACACTTCCCAAGTGTCGTCTCTCTATTGTGAAGAAGAAGAAGGCGATACTGCGTCGAATGAGGCGGAGGATGGCGAGAAAGAGTTGAGAAGTTTCAATGATATGGAGAAGCCCAAGGTGATAGAAAAAGGGAAGGGTATTGGAGTTAGTCGTTTTGGTGAAGAGGACGTTTTCAAGAAGCAGATGGCTGAAAGGAGATTGGCAGAGCTGGAAAGGGGTGGTGTAGTTGATAATGAGAAAGACTCCTTTGTAGCCCCATTTGCTAGATATATTCAAGAGGCCGAGACAGCACCAGATTTTCGTTTGCCCGCTCTATCTAAATATGCAGGAGTCACCACCGCCAGAACTCACGTAGCGGGATTTGAGGTGACTATGGCGATTTTGACCAAGGACGATGCTTTGTTATGCAAGACTTTTGCTAGTACCTTAGAGCTTCAGGCTTTGGATTGGTTTGTACAGCAGCCTGCTAACTCTATATTGGGGTACCAAGACTTTAAGAGAAAATTTTTGGCGAGATTTGGGTCAATGGGAGCTCAGCCAGTGGCGCTGCAGGAGCTGATCGGCATTAAGCAAAAGACGGGAGAAGGTCTTGTTACTTACACCAACAGATTTTTATTAATCGCCAATCAAATTGCTGAGATTGATCCCAAATACGTTATAATGATGTATATGTCGGGTCTGCAGTCTGAATCATTCAGGAGGGAATTAAGAATGAGATTACCTGCGACTTTGAGTGAGTTGCATGAGAGGGTCAAAGCGTATTGTGGGGGCGAGGATGTTGATGAAGGAGCTCCTAACACTGGAAAGAAAAGTGTTAAGGATCGGATTGAGTATGTGAAGGAAGGAAATGCCGCTCAGCAAGGAGGTCGAGGGAATCCCGCTGGCGGCAGAGGGGGAGGTCGCAATGGAGGTCGTAATGGAGGCACGAATGGAGGTCGTGGAGTTAGGAGGGTTATAAGGTTTACAAGGTTGACTGCTACACCAAGTGAAATTCTGCGGGCTGTTGAGTTGCCACCACCTTTTGAAATGAATGATCTTGGGAGGATTAACATGAATCAATTTTGTAATTATCATCGGGACCGGGGTCATGAGACTGACAATTGTTATAATTTGAAAAGAGTAATTCGTATGCATTGATAGGGGTGAGTGCAAGAATATGTATGGCAAGAGCCAAATGGTGCGGCTCAAGGAGGAAATGGTAATAGGAATGAAATTTTGGTGATTCACGAGCCCACAAGCATTACTTGCCTAAGTAATCAGATTATGTCGCTATCTCACACTTGTCACATTCCCGCCTATCCACCCAGTGAAGAAAGAATGATTAGTTTTTCAAGACGAGAATTGGCTTTAACGCCAAGTCATGGATGCCAACCGGTTGTAATCTCAATCGCCCCGGGGAACAAGATTTTTACATCGGGTTTTGGTAGATTGCTGGAGCAAGCCGAAATATTCTCTATTATGATGCTTTTAAAAAGATGCGATATACAGAGGCCAATTTGGTGCCGTATAAAGGATTCTTGGAAGGATTTACTAACCACACTGTGCGGGTTAAAGGAACGATTTCTTTGGCGGTAGAGATAGGAGAGGATGAGAAGGTGAGAACTCGTACTGTTGAGTTTATGGTTATTGATTTGGTGTCGCCTTATAATGCTATTGTGGGCATTCCCTTTATGCAAAGCTTTGAAATGGTGGTATCTATCCCGCATCGTGAGTCAAGTTTCCTACGGCAAGGGGGATAGCATGTTTGAAAAGTGAGGTGAAGGAAGTTATTCAAAAGAAGATTGAAATGCAAAAAGCAGAGCAAGCACAAGTTCACTTTCTACGCTTTTGGCTGTGCGGGATGCGAGAATAAATATGATCACCGACTTAGGGGATGTGAGAGTTGGGAGGAGACAGAAAGTATGAAGAATAAGTCGGCAATCATAATTATTGAGGAAAGAGTGAGGATGAAGGTATGAAGGAAAGAAGTGATGAGCGAGATGTGGAGATAGAAATGATGCAGGAAAAATCAGAAAAGAATTTGATGGCTTTGATGGTGATGCAAGCGGAGATGGCTTGGTCTAGATCCACCGAATTTGTCAAGATGAAAGAGCCCCATATTGAAGAGATAGTGGATTCGGAGAGTGAGGAATGTGATGAAGAAATCATGATGGACACCTGGGAGTATGTCACATGGCGGGAAAGAAAAAGTGGAGAGTAGCGGTAGCGGGATGAAGAAAAATGTCGATCGAAAGAAGACGATCCGAATTTGAAGTAGACACATTGCAAATGCGGGATGAGCCCGATATTCAGCGAGAAGAGTTGGAGGAAGTAATTGTGAATGATGAATACCCTGAGCAGAAAGTCAAAATTGGGCAACAGCTGGAAAAGGATGAGCGGAATATGCTAATTGATTTTTTGCGAGATAACATTGATGTATTTGCCTGGAGACCGGAGGATATGTGCGGAGTTGATGAAAAGGTCGCCTTACACTGTCTAAATGCTGACCCAAATGTGGAGCCTTTTAAGCAGAAGGTGAGATATTTGTCGGCAGAAAAAGAGAAAGCGGTAATTGGAGAAGTGGAAAAGTTATTAAAGGCGGGAATCATTGAAGAGATCACTTATCCAGTCTGGCTAGCTTGCCCAGTGATGGTGCTAAAGGCGAACAAGAAGTGGAGGATGTGCATAGACTTCACAGATTTGAATACGGCATGTCCCAAGGATTGTTATCCTTTGCCTAAAATTGACAGATTGGTGGATTCTATTGCTGGACACAAGGTGTTTAGCTTTATTGATGCTTACTCAGGGTATCACCAGATCAAGATGCTGGAAGAAGATAAAGCTAAAACAGCTTTCAGGACTCCCCTTGGAAATTTTTGCTATAGAATGATGCCTTTTGGTTTGAAGAACGCGGGGGCGACATACCAAAGGATGGTAAACAAGATATTTAAATCACAAATTGGGAGGAATGTCGAAGCTTATATTGACGATATGGTGATCAAAACCAAGGGGGAGGATCATTTGGTGGATCTGGCTGAAACTTTTGAGAACTTGAGAAAGAATTCCATGAAGCTTAATCCAAGTAAGTGCACCTTTGGAGTAACGGCGGGAAAGTTTTTGGGATTCAGTAAATCGCCGCGGGATAGAGGCAAATCCTGAGAAGATCCAGGCGTTAATTGATATGAAGTCGCCTAAGACCATTCAAGAGATTCAAAGGTTAAATGGTAGGGTGATAGCTCTGGGACGATTTGTGTCGCGATCAGCGGAGAAATGTTTGCCGTTCTTCAAAGTGCTGAAAGGAGATCAGAAGTTTGCCTGGGATGACAAGTGTGAAGAAGCTTTTCAGAAGGTAAAGGAGTATTTGGGAAAGCCGCCCATCTTATGTAGCCCAGAGGAAGGAGACCATTTATATGTCTATTTGGCGGCCTCGGATTTAGCAGTTGCAGCGGTATTGTTAAAGGAGGAGGGCGGCATGCAAAAGCCAAAGCAGTATTATGTTTCAAAGGCATTGAGTGAAGTAGAAGCGAGATATTTTAATGCAGAAAAGTTGGCTTATGCTTTGGTAATTGCGACAAGAAAGTTGAGGGCCTATTTCCTATCCCATCCTATTACTGTGTTGACCAATGCACCCTTGAGGAAGATTTTACAACAGCCTGATTCAGCTGGAAGGCTCCTTAAATGGTCGATTGAATTGACAGAGTTTGATATTCAATATGAGGCGAGAAAGGCGATTAAGGCTCAGGCTTTGGCAGACTTTATTCTCGAAACTTCATTCACGTATGAAAGAGAGGAGATTGAGACTCAGGAGGCCAGGAAGAGGAAGGCCAAGTCGCAGGACCCTGAGGTGGAAGAGGAGAAAGAAAGACCCGCGGGATGTTGGGAATTGTTTGTTGATGGGTCCTCAGCTAAGGACAAAGGCGGTGCTGGGATTTCATTAAGCTCGCCAGCAAAGGATTGCACATATGAGAAGGCCTTGAGGTTTAAATTTAACATGACAAACAACCAGGCAGAATATGAGGCGTTGGTGGCGGGATTGGAGTTATGCCGAGATATTGGAGTAAAACAAATAGTTGCTCATTCTGATTCTCAGTTAATTGTCAACCAAGTAAAGGGTAGATACGGGGTATTGAGCGCAGTTCTGGCAAGGTATTGTGAAATGGTAAGACAGATTTTGCAGAGCTTTGATTATTGGGAGCTGGTGCAGATTGATAGAGAGAAGAATGAGCGAGCCGACATGTTGAGCAAGGCCGCTTGTGACAAAATAGAGGAGTTGCCCAAGAAGGTGATGGTGGAATTTATTGAAGAGCCGGCATTCGACAGGCCGTTGATAATGGATATTGAAATAGGCGAAAAAGATTGGGTATGCGAAATGAAAGACTATTTGGAGAAAGAAGAGCTGCCTCAAGATGAAGAAAAGGCAAAAATTGTTAGAAAAACGTCGCCAAGGTTTACTGTACAGGATGGGATCTTATATCGCAAATCTTTTTCGCGACCGTTAATGAGATGCGTAGAGCCAGGAAAGGTGGACAATGTTTTGTTTGAAGTACATGAGGGCGTTTGTGGAGGCCATCCAGGAGCAAGAACTTTGGCTAATAAAATCATGTTTCATGGGTATAATTGGCCGACATTGAAGAAAGATGCGGAGGAGTATGTGAGGAGATGTGACCAGTGCCAACGACATGCTAACATTCCTAGGCGGCCCGGCGGCAGACCCAATTGTAGCGGCACGGCCTTTTGACATGTGGGGATAGACCTTATAGGACCTTTCCCTAAGGCCAAAGGAGGAGCACAGATGGTGGTAGTAGCGGTTGATTATTTTACTAAGTGGACGAGAGGCACGAGCTTTAACTTCTACCTGAAGACCGGATCATCAGATTTGTAACGGAGGAAATCCTATGTCGCCATGGAATGCCGCGGGCAATCATTTCGATCATGGGCCGCGGTTTAGGAAGAAGTTTCATGGGTTTTGCGAGAATTTGAATATCAAACATTGGCGATGCACGGTTGTATAGCCGCGGTGCAACGGACAAGTAGAGGCGCTAACAAGCAAGTCCGGAGATTTTGTGTAAAAATTTAGAGAAGAGAGGAGGGGCTTGGTTGGAAGAGTTATCCACGGCTTTATGGTACGTTAGAACAACGGTGAAGGGATCAGCGGCGAGACGGCCTTCGCATTAACTTATGGCTCGAAGCAATGGCTCTGAGATGAGTTTGCCTACCCATAGAGTAACTTATTATGACGAGATAGTGAATGGCGACGAAGGTGCTTTGAGCTAGATGCAGGTGATGAAAAGAGGCTTAGAGCAAGAATGAGGATGATAAATTATAAGCAGCGGATGAAGGCGCAACACGACAAGCGAGTAAAGAAGAGGTCATTCAGTGTAGGCGATTGGGTGTTGAGAAGCCGTGAAATTAAAGGCGCAACTGCGGGATTTGCCAAGCTAGATCCGAAATGGGAAGGTCCTTTCCAGATTGCCAAGATCGTTCGAGAAGGGACTTATCACTTGAAAGAAGAAGGCGGCAAAGAGGTCCCGAATGCATGGAGTGTTGATCACTTAAAGAAATATTACCATTGAAGTGATAAGGGTAATTTACCTATTTTATTCCCTATTAAAGTCTTTTTCGTAGTCATTTTTGATGAATTTATGAACTTTCCAATCATGAATGAAAGCCATATGTTTTATGATTTAATAGAAGATATATATGTGAACTTGTGCTGAATATGTTTTTAATACAATGAAAGTATGAAGTTTTATTCCTCATATATGTCTTACATGGGTTAAAGTCTATAGTTATGCATGATTAAGTCGCCAATAACATGATAAAAATCGCTTAAAGAGTAAAGTTGCCTAAAGACAACTTCACTTTTTCGATGGGAGTATATGTGTATGGTGATATCTCGCTAAGAGTAAGAAGGCAAAGAGTTTTTGATGAATTATCAAAACAATATTTGATGAATTATTGAAACAAATATAAGACAATGAAAGTCGCCGGACTATAAGCGGTGAAAGTCGACGGACTATAAGACAATGAAAGTCGCCGGACTATAAGACAATAAAAGTCGCTGGACTATAAGACAATAAAAGTCGCTGGACTATAAGACAATGAAAGTCGCCGGACTTTAAGACAATAAAAGTCGATGGACTATAAATGTAGAAAGTCGACGGACTATAAATGTAGAAAGTCGACGGACTATAAATGTTGAAAGTCGTCGGACTATAAACGATGCGAGTCAATGAAAGTCGTCGGACTATAATCGATGTGAGTCAATGTAAGTTGTAAACTATGATATAAGTCAAGCTATAGATGGTGGAAAATGTAAGAGTCTATGGACTATAAAAATGAAAGTCTCTGAACTATGAATAAGGAAAAGGTTTATTTCGCATTAAGGGCATGAGCATAAGTCGCTATGAAAGATATCACTTTCTCATTTGGAAGGACAAAGAAAAGATGAGGCAAAAAGAAGGAAATTATTCTAAGTATGCAGCAAAAGAAGACCAAGAAAAGGTTAAAGTTAGCGACAATATGAGTCGCACAGTATGCTATAAGTAAAGTCGCCTAAAGACGACTTCACTTTTCGATGGGAGTATATGTATATGGTACTGTCATGCAAAGGAGATTTTGATGAACTATCAAAACAATGAGTGAAGAGACAAGTAAAGCATGAAAATAAAGGGGCAAGCACAAAGGCCGCGAATGTACAATGTTCAAAAGGCACGCAGGCCCCAAAAGGAAAAGAGAGTAAATTGTTTAGCCACCAAGGCAAGCTACAAAAAATTGTTCAAAAAGAAAGTTAAGTATCAAAGAAAAGATAGATCAGACAGTAGGTTCAGTTGGCGGAATGGCTTGACTAGAGCTTGAAGTCGCTAAGGCGCGAGCTTTGGCATCATCTAATTGCTTGTGTTTATGCTCGAGAAGATTATCCCACAAAGCAATGGCGTTGGGAACTTGAACAGGGGGAGCTTTCCATGGCGACTTACCCAGCAAGGCATCTTCATCGGCGAGATCCTTGAGCTCTTCAGGAGTATAAGGAACCATGAAATGGCCGCGGCGACACACTTCGCTAAAAATTGGCTCTGAGCCCCAGTGTGCAAGTTTTTCCATTGTGATGGCAGGAATGTCGTTGATATCAGCCGCTGCAGCTCGCATAACTTGAAGGGACGTTTGGTTCCCAATATCAGCAATGTCGTCAGTTAGCTGAGCCACATCAGCATTCAAAGCAATAATTTCGGCATTCCTCCCAGTCAGCTCCTCTTTCAGCCGAGCAATCTCATCTTGAAAGGATTGAGTATCAGTAGCATGTTTTTCCGTCAAAGTTTCATTCTCACTCCTCAGCTTGGCGACATTCTCTTTAGCAGAGTTAAGTTCGGTAGTGACGGTGGCGAGATTGGAATTAGCGGCATTGAGATCCGTCAGGGTCTGATCAAGCTGATTGTGAGAAGTGGTTAGATCAGTCTTCAACTTGTCTCGCTCCTTTTCCAAATTTTTGATCGAAGAATCCCGCCTCGTAAGTCTACCCTTCAAGACATCTTTGTCGCGCTTCAACCGGGCCGACTCATTTTCCAGGCGAGTGTTTGCCTCACTGATGCCTGTGATAGAAGATCCTAACTGGGAAAAGGTAACAATTAAAAGTTAAAAGCGAGTGAGAATGAAGTCAAAGTAAGATAAGGAAGAAAAGAAAAACTAACCAATGAAAAGTAGAAACCAGCCTGGCAGGCGGCATGAGCAGAATCCATCTGGGCAACATTCTTAACTTGTGTTTCATCACTAGCTCTAATTAAGGCCGAGCTACCCAGCATGTACTCTTCAGCACTTCTAGTTTCTTCAATCAACCCCTTTATGCGGGGGACTTTAGCAATTTCTTTGCTAAGCTCATAAAGCCCAACAAAGTCAAGCGGCTTAGAGAAGTTTTCCTGCAGCCAACTTGGAGAGGGAAGAGCGGAAGAAGTGCTAGGAACAGGAGGAGTTGAAGTAGAGCTGGACATGATGGTTAAGTCGCAGATTTCCGTCTCGCGAGAGGGAGGGATTTCAGATTGCTGGGGCTCATTATTGGTAATTTCCAAAAAAGGAGAATTAGGTGGGACAGGGTCGGATACAAGAATTTCGACATTTTCAGTCGCGGGTGCGACATCAGTGGACGGAGCAACAGTTAACGGAGCATTGTTTTCAGTGGTTGGCAAAATAGAGGTTAGCGGGAGATTAATTTCTGTGGATAAAGGATCTGAATCAATGATAGGGTTTGCCGGGATATTTACCTGAGGAGACGAGGCGACAGTGGTTGTTACCGAAGCGACTCTTTTTTGTCGCTTAGCTCGTGCCGCTTGGTTTGTAGGCCTGGCTCTATTTTTAGCCGTGTTCTGGGCTCTTTCCAGAGCAATCTCATCAGTATCTTTTCCATCGCGAGAGATGGGTAAAGGAAGGTTTTCAGTAAGAAGGGCAAGGGCAACTCCGCGAGCATTGCTCAGTTGTTTCCGTCTTTTGTCCCGTCTCAATTAGCGGCTGACGACTATCCATTGATTTGGCTCGATGGTCTGAAATCAAATAAAAAGAAGTTAAGAGGAAGTCAAGAGTTAAAGCAATTCAAATGTGAGTCAAAGTAAAGAAAAGATAAGGTTTAAAAGGAAACATACAAAGAGCAGTATTCATGGCGGTGCAATGACGTGAGCCTTTGCAGGATTGGCATTCATGGGCATACTTGTTGCCCGAGTGTCGCTCCCATCCATCAAAGAAGACATGACTTATTGGCACTCGGGGTTGAACCCTAGGCAAGTTGTCAGCAAGACCAACTTGATCTAACAATTCTCTATCCCGCAGAATACCTCTCCAAGAAATAAGAGGTTGGGGAGTATCGGCAGCAGAGTTCTCGGGTAAAACAAGCAAAGAGCGAATGTCGTCACAAAGGGCAGAGTCGCCGATATTAGAGGCTTCTTTAGATTCAATTTGAGGATTAATAGGGTGAAGGTCAGCGGGATGAGACCATCCGACGCGAAACTTGACAAAAAGAGGTTCATCCATCCAATCATGAACTTTGGTAGGTAGTGGAGTAAGGATTTTGGGCCCCTATGGTATTGGAGGGAAAGGCGGGTTTCTATGGTGTCGTTGGAAAGTTGGTTGGTTTGTTTGTATCAGTGAACAAAGAAATGAGAGGGCTGTGATTGTGGGTTCTTTTCGCAGAGAGCGACAAATGGTGATGAAAGAAGTTATTATCCTTATGGCATTTGGGTGGATTTCTGTTATCATGGCTTGGGCTTTGTACAGGAATTCACAAAGAAAAGGATCAAAGGGGATCCTAAGTCCAGCTTTTAGTTGAGAAGGAAAGATCACTATGCCCTCCCTCATTTCTCTTAAGTGGGCAAGGAGAGATCTCCCTGATAGTCAGAAATGCGATATACTGAACTATCAATGTGGTAGGTTCTATGCCAATCAGTAATAGGGTTGGAAATCAGGGAGTCCGTGTCGGGTGCAAGGGAAGATCCCGCCTCAGCATGCGCGGGATTAGTAAAGAATGTACCTTCTTGAAGAGCGAGATTTTGAACCCCGGTGGGAGGAGGATTGTTGGAAGCCGCTGCGGGAGGAGAAGTTGCTTGACCAGCCATGTCGCGAGAATTCACTGGAAGAAGAAGAAGAAAGGATTGATTTATAATGTGTTCTACGTTTGGAAAAAGGATCAGCGATGCAGTGGAATTCAGATGAGTCGCTCAAAGGGGGATTATATTTATCTTTGATAAATCGAACCAATTGATTGCTAGAAGGAAAAATGTGCGACATAGGGGCTGATAGAGGAAGGAAAAAATGGCCTTGGAATTCAAGGGAGTCAATCAATGAAGGATCCACCCAATGTTCAACTAAAAACCTAACTATGTCAGCCTTGGGCAATCTCGCCCAAGTAGTTCGCAGACGTCTATAAAAGTCGCCTGAAACCTGACAGCGACCATACCTAACTACCTTGGCACAGTTCTTGTATCTCGCCATGAGGGACAACGTGGGAAAAATTATTTTTAGGGAATAAAAGGCAATGCAAAATTCAAACAGATGGGTAAAAGGGGAAAAATCAAAATGTGAAGGTTAAAGAATGCGAAGGGTTTTTGGAAAAATTACCTGATCAAAAATGTAATCTTGGTCGGAAAAGATGAAGCGTCACCGGGAAAGATGAACAGACGCCGGAGAAAATGGTCGAATCTTGGAGAGTAAGAGATAATGCACCAAATCACTTCTAAAATGGGTAAATGTGAAAGGAATAGATGCCAAGAAACAAGTTTGGGCAAGAAATCAGTGGTTGAACGGTGAAAGATGAAGGAGAGCAGTCGGAAGGAAGCTTAGGTTCGCGGAGTTTAAGAATGCTTGAGCAAGGTTGAAGAAAGGTAAGAAAAAAGGAATGAGGGCGGTGATTTGGGTATTTATAAGAGAGAGGGTTTTTAATGAAATGATTGATGTGACATTTGAAAAAAGAAACTTTCGAATTTTCCCTCACAATTTTGGCACGATTCCCAAATGACGGCTTGTTTAAATCTTAAGGGACACGTGTATGGAGAGGGATTTGCAATGGTAGCTTTTGAAGAAAGATTTATGTGTCGCTGAATAAGGGGGCAGTAGATGTAAAGTTTTTGGCGAGACCATAAATGAATCTCGTCATAAACTTAGGGGCTTACGATCTTTGTCCAAATATAAGGAGTGGGCTGGCCCGAGTTATTGACAAGAAAGTGGCAAAGGGGGCCCCAAAATAGAGTACGACCCAAGAAGAAGAAAAGAATATAGGCGGCCCAGTAAAAGAAGGCGAGACATGAGTATCCCGCTAATATTCTCAGGAAAGGGGGAAATCAAGATGGTAAAGGGCGACATATTATAAGGAAAGCCGGCGATAAAGATTAAATGCGAGACATGATGGCAAGGCGAGACATAATGGTTAGCGACCTTATCCGTGAGAGAGGGATTTGATTGATATTCACGGAGGCGGCATATAAGTATCTACCAAGTGGGACCCATTAGACGGTTATGCATTGGGATTGATGATCACGTGAATAGGGTTTACTTTATGAAAGGACCAATGATATGGCGACACGTGGCAGTAGGCATGAAATGTGAGGATGTCATGTGCAAGGCACGAGGATGAGGGTATAAATAAGATATGAAGGCTTCATTGTCAAGGTATGTCCAACTTAATACACACACAGCCACCTTCAATATTGTTTTGTTTCTCCCTTTTACCAAGCCAATACTTATCCTCACGCCGGAGGGCTAACGCGGAGCCGCCCTACTTAGTTTACGTTTGATTGTGTGCAGTCCAGTCGAAGAAGAAGGAGCCGGAGTTATCAAAGTCAGACTACAACGGTGGAGTTGCTGTTGAGGAAGTTCCTGGCAACATCAGTTCTGTTCCAAAAATTTTCAAACCGTGTGGTTCGATTTGATCTGCGGTCTGAACCCTCAAACCACGGTACGAGACCGCGAGACCGAATCATCAAATTGAACCGATAAACCAAACCATCAAACCGTTCGATAGTAACCGTAGATATGCATATCTTTCGTCTACACCTTTCATTCAGATTTGAAAACCTCTAATTCTATTAATGGGTTTTAGCCCATAACCTTTTTTTTTTTTCGTTAATCTTCCTGTAATAATATTAATTCACTTTTTATCACATATCATTACAAGTATTCAAATGGCTTGTTGTTGTCATAAACATTGAATCACAATTGCATTTAAATTTTGAATCTTTTCTGTATGCTATGTATGTCTGGAAAATTCAAACAAACATGACAATGAATTGTGTAGTCTGAAACTATGTTCTAATTAATGGTTTAAGTTGTGTTATATTTCATGGTTTAAACCGCGATTCGGACAATAAAATCAAACCACTTTTCGAACCAAACCATAGTGATTTGGTTTGGTTCAGTTTGAATTTTTTTCATGATTCGATTCGGTTTAAGATTTTTCCAAACCGATAACTAGTGGTTCGATCCATAAATTGGCACCAAACAAACAGAACCATTTACACCCCTCATTTTAACTTTCAATGACGACCATTAAAATACTCCCTCCGTCCCATACCTAAGTGTACACTTGGTGTTTTGCACGTAAATTAAGGAAAGTGAATAATGGAGAAAGTGTTGTGAGTGTGAAAGTAAAATAGGAGAGAGAATGAATGGAGGAAATAGTAAATTATAATGGTATTGTGAGTATAAAAATAATGTAGGAGAGAGAATGAGTGGCGGGAATAGTAAATATTCTTTTCCATTTTAGGAAATGTGCATGTAGGTTTGGGACGTCCAAAATGGCAAAATGTGCACGTAATATGGGACGGTCACAAACTTTTCATTATAAACACTTCTTCTAATAATCAACCTTGAGTTCTATATACAAGCAAGACTATGTATGCAAGTATATCACATTTATACATTTGACAGAATCCAGAGATAATGGAGATGGATGATCCTCAAAGGATCACCATAGTTTAGAGTAAAGGTCTTCAAGGGCAGCGTACAATGGTTGAGCTGCCTTCGGTCTATCAACCGTCCCAAGAAGTATATCCGAAGTGGTAAGGTAAGGATCACCGTAGAAGTGTAGATTAGTCTCCATCCTTGTCGCAACAATGTTACCTTCCAGTGAAACTCCAACAAATGCACCTACATCACAATATTTTTACATCAGTTAGTTTCAATAACTGGATAAGCCTATTCCCGAATGAGTTATTAATACACTTACAACCCTAATTTGTTTCCAACTCCCTGAGAGTTGGCAAGGGCTCGATAGGATAAAAAGTACTCCCTCCGTTGCAAAATAAAAAGTACTCCCGTTGCAAAATAAAAAGTACTCCCTCCGTTGCAAAAAGTACTCCCTCCGTTGCAAAATAAAAAGTACTCCCTCCGTTGCAAAAAAGGAAGACTTTTATATAAGAGAGTGAGTACTAGAGAGCATAGTTTGATACTCCCTCCGTCCCTTAATGATCTTCCTACTTTTTTTGCCATTAACACGAAGGTAGTTTGAGAATAATTTTAGGTTGATTTAATTATCCTAATGAAAATTTAAAACTTGTTATCGGTGCACCATTATGAATACTATCAATAACAATTTTTAGATGTTCATTTTTTTTAATTAAATCAACTTAAAATTATTGCTCAAAGTACCTTCGCGTTAACGACAAAAAGAGTAAGAAGATCATTTTAAGTATCTTTGCGTTGACGACAAAAAAAAGTAGGAATGTCATTTTGGTACAGAGGGAGTACGTTTTTTAGGTTCCAGTTTGATAAGAATGATGCTTCAAATAAGGGTCTTATCCCCTCAATATTTAACCCAAGAAGGGGGGGGGGGGTTGGCATTATTATGACGGACCATTAAAAAAAAAAAAAAAACTAATTAGATGAGATGGCAATGAGTTGAACCACGTCACATAATGCATTGTATTCCATGTACTATAACATGGGAGATAATTTGAAGATAGATATTTACAGTCATATATTAGTATATTCATAAATCATAATTGTGAGAATTTTCCACAAACACATCCCACCACACAGGAAAAGGGACATGCCTGGGTAATAAAATGAAAATTTAAAACGGCGCCTTTAATGAGTTCCTCTTAATGGACAATCAATTACCCTTTTCACGTGGTCAAAAAGCTCAGTCCTAGACAATGGAATGACTACATACTTGCAATAGAGTGAAAAATGCGTAACAGATACTCCCTCCGTCCCGAAATAAATGACCATTTTGAATTTAAGGGTCCTTTAGAAAATGTTGTTTTTTAATAAAAAAAAAATATAAACATTCTTGCTATTCACTTTCAAAAATTTAGGTTTGCAAAAATATAATGAGCCATGAGAAAAAGAATGAAAAAAAATATATTTAGAGATAGATTTTTAATGGAAAGGTTTCAAGAGGTCATTCAATTTGGGACAGAGGGAGTATAAAGACTCCAAATATATGACGCCTAATTGCAAAAAGCCCAGATTGATAATACCAGGAAACACGAATATCTGTAATGGGAATGCAGGAGAACTAGTGTAAGAAATAGTACCCTTGCTACAGCTGTAAGTATAGCACATGCCAGAACCTCTGTCACCAGCTCGCACATCCGCTTCCGCCACTCTTCCAATAGGTCCAGCTGCAGCACTGCACCCAGCCCCAAGTGAAAAATGCATGCGACTACAGAATGTTTTCACAGCTTCCGAGTCGTGGAGCACTATGATGAAGTCCATGAGCTCTCCTCCAACCTCAAGTAAAAAAAAATGGAAGGTCCGTAGTTAAACATTGCATAGAGACATCAAATAGCCAAAATATTCAAAGTCAGAACAAAATCAGTTTTTTTTTTTGGTACATAGACCAAAATTAGACTGAGATGTTCTTCTATTGAAATAATGATGCAAGATAGGCTCTTTACTTGGAATTTGCTGATGATGTTACAAAAGACAACATGTTTATGTACTGAGAACGTAAAACATGTACTCCCTCCGTCCCACAATAATCTTCAAGAATGGGTTGGACACAAGAATTAAGGAAAAGGTGAAAAAAGTGATATGTTTTGAGTGTAGATAGTTGGGTAGGAGAGAGGTTGGGTAGGGAATAGTAACGGGTTTGTGAGTATGACAAGTGGGACCCATTATTTGAAAAGTAATAGAAGTTTTCCATTTTAGGATTTTGTATATTATTGTGGGACACCCAAAACGGCTATTTTTGAAGATTATTGTGTGACGGAGGGAGTATAAGATATAACGAAAAAGTGCTTAGTTTATTTGATGAGTTCACAAAAATACATGCTTAGTAAGTTGGTAAGATTGGTTGCAAAAAAGCTATAGAAGTCTTGTTATTTAAATTACTCCCTCCATCCCTGAAAGATTGTCTCATTTGCCATTTTGACTTGTCTCAAAAAGTATGTCCCATTTCTAAACTTAGGCATGAATGTTAGTGCAAATCTACTAAGGTACAAGAAGGTGAAGCTCTTCCTTAATAATTGCAAAATGTACAACAGGACAATCTTTTAGGGACGGAGGGAGTATTAAAAAAGAGCCATAATGCATCAAACATGAAAACAGATTTCAGACCCATATGACAGAGAAAAGCTGAACATTAACAAATGTGTCCTTGCCAAATTATAAGATACTAGGGAAGTAACTAGGAGTATCTACTATTATCCATTCATGATAATGTAACACAAATGACCCGTTTCTAATTAACAAATGCCAAACCAGTAATAAATTTATAAGTTATGCATAGAGGATTTTGATTACCTGTGCACCCCATCCTAGACCAACCGAGAATATAGCAGATGGTGCAGACCATGATCCATCTGACTTTCGAGCAACAACCAATCCAGTCCCAAGCTTGTAAGTAAGCAGCACCCCAGCTTTAGCAACAGTTAAAATCGCAAGACCTTTGGCCCCTTTAAGAACTGCTGCGGGAATAGACCTCTCCGGATTCAACCTAGCAACCTATCAGATATAAATCAATATGGGAAAAGATGGTGTATGTGAGAAAATCTCAAACTTCAAAGTCAACAAACTAGTTGTTGAAACTAGCAGTGGCGAATCTAGAAATCTCGGTAAGGGGTCAAATTTTTGAAGGACTGATGCAAATTTGAGGGGGTCATAATGAAATTTTGGAAGGATCATCAGGGATATTCTATAAAAATTAAGTGGCTAAGTGGCCAAAATGAGAAAGTCAGGGGACCCAGTTGACCCCCCCCCACCCCCCACAATGTAGATCCGCCCCCTAGCTTAAAGGGAAAGTGAAAATGACCAAAATAGCCAGTGTACTTTTTTAGTTTTTTACACAACGGGCATAGTACAATGTTTAACACAAGTGAGCTGCATGCTTTCAAGCTTTTTCTAATTTGTCCGAAACCCCAACCCCGCTACTTGAACTAGATATGCTGACTTAACTTACATATTGATCCAAATGTTTTCATCATAAACAACAAAACAACAACAACAACAAAGCCTTAATCCCGAAATGATTTGGGGTCAGCTAACATGAATTGTTGCATATATTCGTCAATGAAGAGATGTGTTTTCATCATCAAACATGTAAATCACTCTTTAGACATACAGATACTTGCACATAAATATCATACTGGGTTAAAACTAGTCCCACTAATGTCATGTCAGCATTATGCTTTGGAAAATAGATAGTCTTAGGGTTTTGGAGATCTTCAAAAGTACGCAAGACGCAAACCAATTTGTTTAATGTGAGAATGCGGAAGTACGCTAGTCAGTTGGGTCATTTCCTAATGAAAAATACAAAAAGTCTTTAACACTTATAAGAATGGCACCTGGGAATAACTTCTCAATGTGTTAGAAGATTTGTATATCTCATGCTCCATGGTGAACCCCACCGGAAGATTCAACCATCCTCTTGTGCACGTCCAATCCATGACATCATGCTTCGCAACTTGTACAGCATTGCTGATAGTGTTGATCAATACACCTTGCAATGGATCAAGCATGTCATAGCAAGTATCACACACTCTCTGTGGGTTCCTTTCCCTAAACTTAACAGGCAATAAGCACCTTCCTTTCGAACATACCCGACAAAATATCCCTCCACAAAATCGACAATGATGTCTTCCACGTGTAAGGGCTGTGAAGGGAGCATTGCACTGCATGCAAGCTGAACAAGAACTGTCCCTAAGCCACTCTGGAGGCTCCGCTTCCAGCACTTCTTTGTAAGCAGTATAATTAATTCCACTTGGTTCAAGCAGTGGTGGCGCACTCGGTATGTAGACAGATGAGTGCACAAAAGTATCTCCATTTTTTTCTGATCCCAGAAATGAAACATTACTACCAGAGGATTGTTGACCACCACTCGCACTCGTATCTTTGTTACTCCCGGTCACGATGGCAACAATACCACTTATAACGTTTTTCAAATTCACCTCAGGAGCATATTGCTGCATAGAATTGTAATTATCTTGGCTAAAAGCCTGTTCTCCATCAAGAAAATCATCAGATTCAGGAGGAAATTGGTAAGGATGATCCTGTCTTGTGGATTTAGAGTCTGAGGGGTAGGCAGTTTGGCCTTCTGATATAGCCCAGGCAGAATCAGTGTAGTCATCAATGTAGTGAAATTTGCTGTTCTCCTTCTCTATATTTGAAAGTGAAGAATATGAAACTCTTTTTTCAGATGGTGCCATAATTATGCCTCGTGAGGAACTTCTCACCACACTGCATTGCAAATAAAGCGTCCCAGTCAATCCTTGAATGAAGGAAAAATTTGAATGCAAAGAACACATCAGCGGAATGATACAAAATGATAATATAATGCTTTTACTATACAAAACTCAATCCAAAAACTTATTTTATACACTTAACAACTCATCCCCAACTAAGCTGTCAGAGTCAGACTATCCAATCAAAATAGCATTCGAATTAAGACCAATATACCCTGAACTCAAGCTAGAAATTTATTTCCAGCCATCTACTAAAGCTTCATATAACACAAGTAGCATCTATAACAAGATCCACAACCTTATAAAGACACAGTAGGAGAACATCACATCTTTACCACCTTAAGCTACACAAGGCAGATCCTAGGAAATTTACCAACCAGTTAAGTTCCAGTCAAATAATGTACATTACAAAATGCCATTACTGATAATGCAAGTCTAAATCTTTAAAATCAGTTCAAGAACCAAACTGAAGGTGAAGTAGCTCCATTTTCTTGCAAGAAAATATCTACCCTCAAAATCACTTGGAAGTCACATTACAAAATGGGGTCTATACAATGAATGAAAAATAAATCTCAAAATTGAAAATAAAAATACATACAGAATACACAAATAAAAAAAATCAACCAAATGCAATGATCATATTATTTAATTTTGATGGTAAAACCCCCAAATCTCTACGGAATAAAATACTGTAACATCAAATTACGAAGCATTCAAACTGAAAGTGATCATTAAAAATCATATGAAGTTTAGATCATGTTACCAACCAATTGAGACCCGTATGAAAGATTTTCCGAGATACTGATGCTTAGATATATAAAAGAGTTCCTTTCACCATCGTTATGTAAAACCAATAGCTCCTGCAGGAACAAGTAACACCAGGAACCAAAATGAAGGGTGTGTATATATGGAGTATATATATATATATACACACAACAACAACAAGCCTTAGTCCCAATATATATATATATATATATATATATATATATATATATATATATATATATATATACATTTTATTGTGTAGACTTTTCATCTTCTACATTTGCTAGGAGCTAACTCTTATGAAAAACTAGTTTTTTCAAAAAAAAAAAAAATACTATGGAAAAACTAGGTTTTACAAAATTTATACAATCATGTGTTTGATTCCAATGTTATAAAACTGTTTTTTTTTTCTTTTCATAATGCATTGGAAAACCTAGTCTTAATAAATCTTATTCTTTTGCTAATTAGTAAATGATCATGTGTAGGCACTAGCCTTCAACACACACAAATTGATTAATAACAATGCCTTTTTGGGAATAAACAACTAGAGAAGAAACTTGGTTCCAGTGGAATCAAGAGCTTCCATAAGGAAAGACTTGGAGTACCTTAGCATCTATATGCAGTGGAATCATAAGGCTAGAATATATTATTTCACGCAAATCTATTTCAAACTATATTTGTGATTCACGGGGACATGCTTTATAGTCTAAAATATGATTAAAAATCAAGCCCAATGATTTTGTGATAGAGTCTTATTTTCTTTTTGCATTAGAATAATTATTATATTTGATTTTCAGCTGTATAGGACATGTCAAGAGCGGAGTTTTAATTTTTTTGGGAGGGAGGGGGGTCACTAATTAAAAAAGGGAAAAATGTATAAAATTTTCTACATACAACCGCTGGAAAAATTCATTTATTACCCTAAGATCTCCAAAAAAAATTGCAATATATACAAAAAAATGTTTTTTTTTAAAATCAAATGAAGCATTTGCCCCAATAACCAAGATTACCGATGTTTCATGGGACAACCGCGTACATATTACCTTAAAATCGTGACAATTATATGAGTTAGTCGAGAAAAAACCGAGTGATAAAGATAAAATTAAACTTACTGTTTATTCTCCCTCCGTCTCACTCGAAAAGACGCAAAATTCCATTTATGTGTCCAATTTAAGTAGTCACACTCCCAAAATGGATTTTTTTAAATACTTCTTTATTTATCAAACTCACTTGTCATACTCACAAGAACTATCCACTTACTATTTCATACCCCACATTCTTTCTCCTACCTCACATTTCATACTCACAACACTTACTTCACTATACGCTCTCCTTAATTCCTTTGCCAGACCAATTTTGTTCATTTTCGGATGAGACGAAGGAAGTATGTATTTTAGTGAACGGTATAAACCGAGGTACGAACGTGGATCCGTGACCGGGCAAGGCCCAATGGATTGGGCCCAAAATATAATTCATACAAGTCTCAATTACGACAAAGGGAGTGGGCCTTCCCTACCTTTGCTCGTCATAACTTATTTCCACTATGTCGACCTAGGCATAGCAGCAGATCGAATAATGACCAATGTCCAACAAAACTGTATGCCGATGAGGCATAATCATCGATGCCGAGCAAGGCATCCATCAAGGCCGAGCTAGGCCTTCTTTGAAGACGAGGAGCCCCTCCTCGGTCTCCATGTATCAAGGAAATGGGCTTCACCATCTTTATAATCCTCTTCCTCGGCTCAATGTAGGCCGACCAGGCCATGTACGACGAGGAAGCCCGCCTCCAAAGGCGCACATACAGATTACAATTATCTAATCCTACACAAATAAGGACTGTGAACAGTTATAATGCTCCTATGATTATAACCGTGTCTCACACGCTTTTTTATTCAACATGGACTCTACAAGGTTATACCTATATATACAAGCCATAATTCACATTATTTTGGTAATACATTTTTTACTCTAAACTCTTGTCAATTGATTTCTCTCCCTAAACACAAATACTTACGGGTTTGCTTATCTTTTTCAGACTATTCAATCATTCAGGATACAACCGGCCGCTAGATTTGGGCTGACACGAACTTTTTGGCATCATCATTTAGATATTTATTTAGTTATATTTTATAATTAATTAATCTTTCTATGCCCGTCGAATATCTACGGGTTATTAACTAGTTAAGCTAAACAACAAAACCCCAAAAAATCAAACCCACAGTAATAAAGAATTTCCACCGGAATTCTTGGAAATCCAAAAATTCAAACAAAGTCAGAAACGGTCTTTGATTTGCTGTTTACCTGAGACCCACCAAAACCTGATGTAGGAGAAAGCCGCCGCAGGAATGGAAACTTGATACCAGTAAATTGAGCCCAAATCAAGAAAATCCGACAGTGATTAAGAACACGAAACCCCCAAAACGATTGAAAGAGTTGAAATTGAAGAAGCCGATGATAGATTGCCAAGGAAAAGTGGAGGGGCAGAAGGAGAGACGGGTTTGATTGCGTGGGGGGAAGGAATTGAGAAATTTTCCGGTGCAAAATCTTTTCTTTTTAATAAGGAAAGACGAAGACGTGAATCGTGATGATGGATATTTACGCGTGGGAGGGAGGGAGTTAGAAAGGGTAATTATTTGGGCAAATTATGAATAAGGATTCAAATTATAGGGGGTTTATATTCAAATTTATCAAAAGTTGATAATTAAGAATTTTTTTTACGAAATTGTTAGAAATTTCTGTTAAATAATGAAAAAATAGGGTCTGAAGGTATCTATTATTAGTAAATAAGTATTTGAAGTTATTGATTTTTAGCAAATAAAGGTTTGGTTTAATGGTGATTTATAGCAATTCCATTAAAAAAAATAACCGTCAACTTTTGATAAATTTGGATCATTAATCGATAAAATGTCCAATCTTTGGACTCCTGTTTATAATTTGCCCAATCTGTTAGGTTTTGTAACGGGATATGGACGAAATGGTATAATAAAACCCTTTACAAGTTTTTGTGGTTTTCTACCTCACTAGTGTAACTCCCGTGCGATGCACGGACAGCTATTAAAACATATTGAAGAAAATTCATACAAATATAACAGGAAATATAGAAATGTTTGTGTACATTGTAAAATATTTTGTTTAAAACTATATTATTAGTACAAATATTAATATAAAATAGCAATTGTTTGAATAAATAAATATTTAACTTATTTATTAAGAAGATTTTTTATTTACAGAGTATTTGATTTTCTTTACTCGAATTATATAAAAATAACTAAAGCAAATCCTAATCGATGTTTTGATTTGGTTCACTTTGTTTTTTATTATACTTTTCTTAGTTTTTTTAATTCTTAACTACGGCAAATTACAATAAATTCATAAATATCTATCAAATTTTGATAAAATAAAAATTAAAACATAAATAGTTCTAATAATTATATTTAAAGCCAATAATAAGATTTTTAATTTTACTTATATACTTCAACCACTCTTTAAATAAAAAAATGTTATATCAAATGGCTTCCACATTATTTTATCACTAATCTAAATTTCTTTATTAATAACCCATCATTTTTTAAAAGAGATCAATCGGAATTGTTTGTCAAAAAAAAAAAAAAAGGGGCCGAGACGAACTTAATATAAAATGTTTTGTAAAATAAGAAACTCAATGAAAATTCATAATAATATGTTTTTCATTATTTCTAAAGTACTTTTAAGGAATAAAATTTTCCTTCAATTCAAAAAATAATATTTCTTTCATCCCATAATTAATACTATATCCAAAAAAAATAAAAAATTCCTTCATTTGCCTCAAGGAATTTACTTGTCCAAAAAATTAATATTTATTTTCAGAGACGAAGGCACTAACATTATGAACATTAATTTTTACAAAATACTACTACTTCAACTAAAAAAAAATTGCTATTTTCGTTTGAATGAATATTTTATAAAACATTACTTAATTTGTTAAAATAATGAATGCCATATTTTTAAACGAAAGCACTAACATTACACGGTGTAGCGAGTTTAATTAGGGTTTGTCAAAACTCGCTACACCGTGTAGCGAGTTTAGATTAATTAAATGCCCTAATTAATTTCCTAACGGCTAAACTTAATTATCCTAAACTCGCTACACGGTGTAGCGAGTTTTGACCAGACCCAAGTCAAACTCGCTACACGGTGTAGCGATTTTCAAAAAAATGGACATTCTGGGCAATAGTTTGAACAGTGAGTCATTTTGGTAAGTAAAAAGGATTATTTGAGAAAAAATTCAAAAAATAACCATTGCTTCGTTTGGCTCAATGAACATTTTAAAAAATAATACTACTTTATTCGCCTAATAAATTAATGTCATATTTTGAAATATTAATTGGGATGAAGAGAATAGTGCTCATTTTTATTGATAAGAAATTTAGTATAATTTGTATGTTATTCATTGTTTTACAAGTTCTTTTGAGACCTCTCTTAGTGAGAGGACTTTTAAAGGGACTTCCTCTTTCTAATTTATTATTTTATATATATATATATATATATATATATATATATATATATATATATATATATATATATATATATATATATATATATATATATATATATATATATATATATATATATATAATATATATAATATATATATAGAAAGAAAGAAAGAAGGAAGAGAAGAGAAGAATTAAATAAAATAAGGGATTTCGGACCCAAATCAAACTCGCTACACCGTGTATCAAACTCGCTACACCGTGTAGCGAGTTTAATTAGGTTTGGCCAAACTCGCTACACGGTGTAGCGAATAAATTAGTATTATTTTTTAAAATGTTCATTGAGACGAAAGAAGCAATGTTCATTTGTTTTTGGACATATAAAAAAATTCAAGTTTTTTTTAAAAAAATTCCTTCAATTCACAAATGAATATTACTTTCATCCCATAATTAATACTACTTTCTATATCCAAAAAAAAAGCTTTCTTTGCCTCAATGAATTTACTTGTCTCAAAAATTAATATTTATTTTCTGGCACGAAGACACGAACATTATAAACATTAATTTTTACAAAATAATACTACTTCGGGTAACAAAATAAATTACTATATTAGTCCCAATGAATACTTTTATAAAATACTCCCTCCGTCCCAGACCAAGGGTCCTCGGGGAGGATTTCACGCTTCTTAAGAATTTTTTTTAAAGTGGGTAGAAAATTTTAGGAGAGAGAATGTAAAAGCTAAATGTGTGATAGAGAATAGGAGAAAGAATGTAAAAGTTAAATGTGTGGTAGGGAATAAGAGAGAGAATATAAAAGTTAATAATATTTAATAGGAGAGAGAATGAGTGGGAGGAATAGTAATGGTTTTTTTGTAAATATATGGAGATGATAAGGGTATAAATATATGAAAAATTTTCCATTTAAGGAAAGGGACTCTTGGTCTGAGACGGATCAAAAAGGAAAGTAGGACTCTTGGTCTGGGACGGAGGGAGTATTACTTATTATGTTTACAAAAATAATGTCAAATGTTGAAACGAAGGAACTAACATCAAAAACATTAATTTTTGAGCGGAATGAAGCAGTACTAATATTTATATTAGTAAAATTATGATTATTATTATCATCATTTATAATAAAAAAATATACTTCACACTTAATTAATGTTCACAAAAAAGGTATTGAAAAATGAAAAAAAAAATAAAGAAAGGATAATTAAGAAAGTTATATTTAAAAAAGAGTGTTTTTTTTTGTGTCCAAATTAAATGAAATTAGTCTTTAATTAAAGAGAAAAAAAAATTATGAATTTTGGTGCAAATTTTTTTTAATTTTTTTTTTTTTTTTATAAAATAAATGAGGTCGAAAATAGAAGATAAAATTTAAAAAGCTGAATAAAATTTTGGCCAATCATATCTCGCCACGTGGCATGTTTTTTTTTTTAAAAAAAAAAAAAAAAGGGTACGCGTATACGCGCCATTGTATGCGCGTGTAATACACGCGCCAAATGCAAACGTGACACGCGTCTCATCAGCCTTGTTAATTGCCAAATTGCCACCACGTGAAATTACTTAAATGCCCCTCGTTTGGGCGGGATCCTTGACGATTCTGCTTTTATATATAGATAGATTTTAGGGGGCTAATTGCAGCATACTGCTATCTAGGGGGTGTAAGTGGTTTGGTATAAATTGCGGTTCATAACCCAATCAAACAAATCACACGGTTTAGTTCGGTTTTCAAGCAATAGTGGTTTGGTTCGGTTTCAAAAATTGTCATATCGTGTGGTTCGATTTGGTGTGCGGTCTGGATCCCCAAATCACGGTTCGAGACCGCGAGACCGAACCAATAAACCAAATCACCAAACCGTTCAATATTAACCGTAGATATGCATATATTTCATCTTCACCTCACATTTATATTTGAAAACCCCTAATTATATTCATGAGTTTTAGCCCATAACCATTTTTTCTTTTGCTTAATCTTCATGTAATAATGTTAATTCACTTTTTAGCACATACCATTATAAGTACTCAAATGGCATGTTGTTATCTTAAACATTGAAGCATAATTTCATTTAAATTTTGAATCTCTTCTGTATGATATGTCTGAAAAATTCAAACAAACATGACAATAAATTATTTAGTCTGAAGCCATGTTCTAATTAATGGTTTAAGCCGTGTTCTATTTCATGATTTGAACCGTGGTTTGAACTGTGGTTTAAACCGCGATTTGAACAGCAAAATCAAACCGCGGTTCGAACCAAACCATGGTGGTTTGGTTCGGTTTGTATTTTTTCATGGTTCGATTCAGTTTGAGATTTTTTCAAACCGATTACTAGTGGTTCGATCTGTAAATTGGCGTAAACCGAACCAAATCGAACCATTTACACCCCTACTGCTATCAAGTATACCTAGAATTGCAATTTGGGTTGTATAGTACCAAAATTTGTGATTTAATACCTTATGTTCACAAAAAATTACAATTCTATGAAATTTTGGATGACTGTTAAAATGGATGGACGGTAATTAATGAAATTTGGTGTGACCACCCTTATAATTCAATTGTATTTTCCTCTATTCCACTAATTACATTTATAATAATAATAATTTTATTTTCTTAATAAAATATACCACCCACTTCTCCTACAATAATGGCTTCTCCCTCCTCCATCCACCAATCCACCAATTAGACATGAAATTAACTTATTTATCCAAATATTTTGTCAAAATCCAAATTATTTTGTCTATAAAAAGCCAAACTCCTTTTTCTTTTTGCCTTTTCCCAAAATTTGTAATGTAACGGTGGCAGCCCAACCACCATGTTAACCGCTACCACACCACCAGCCACCATAAATAAACACAAACACCAATTTCGATTTTTTCATTTCAATTTTTTTTTTCAATCAGGACAATATAAACGAGGAAACTATCCTAAAGCAACATTGAATCACAATAATTTCACTCAAAATAGAGGGAAAACAGATCTGAGTTTCATGATGTCAGGCTTCTTTAAAATTTTCATCAGAGTCTCAGATCTGAAATTTCAGGGGTTTAGAGGGGGAACGTAGCCGACGCGGACATTGTCGACGGTGAGGGAGATAGGGCGTAAAATTCCGATTGTTGGGGAGGAGGGGAAAGGGCAGCGAGGAGCATTGATGTAGCACGGAGGAACAGTGCCGGGACCAAGCAGAAAAGTGAGCAGATTCTATTGCACGGCCGTGTCTTAGTGGGAACACGACCATGCAAATCTTATTAATGCCGAGAAGCAGCCAAAAGGAATCGGATAAGATTTGTTTTGTTTTTAATTAATTAGTATTCGCTTCGTAGTATTATCGTTATTATTTCTTTAATATTTTGAGACGAGGGGTATTTTAGTCAATAGGATTTTAAATAAGTCGTTAGGGTTTTAGTTTTTCTTATTGATTGGGTTTTCTTTATTTATTTTCCTTTATTTATTAGGATTTGCGAGTATAAATAGATTGCTAGGGCTTTTGTAATAGGAGACCTTTTTATCAATTAATTTTTTTGCTAGTTTGTAAAACACTACACATTGTCTGTTTATCTAAGTCATTAATTTGGCTTGCAAAATAATCTTTTAGGAGGTTATTATTTTAAGGAATTGCGATTTCTTGCAGAAGAATTGGTTTAGGCCATTCTTATTTATCTATTCCGCTGTGTTTTACATCAATTGGTATCAGAGCAGGACGATCCTTGGAAGATGGTCAACGATGAAGAATTTAGCATGAAGACCCTTCTCGATGCTTTTATAGTGGCAACGCGCGAGGATCAAAATGCCATTTTAACAGCAATGCGCGAGGATCGAATACGAAGATCTACAGAGGCGGCTAACCGTCACATAGAGATCTTGGAGGCTTTGAACGTTGGTCGCGTGGTGGTGAACAACCAAGAAATCGAGGCGCTCGTGGGGACAATCTCCACCACGGAGACCCGATTGGCAGGGATGTTCGTAACAAAAAACGCTTGCAGAGAAACTGTAGGATATGTGGGCGTTGTTACATCAAAAACCCACCCCACCGTAAGCCGCCAACCGAAGTAAGGGATTCAGATTCCAACAAAGAAGATTATTTTGCAGTCGGATCCGTAGATCAGAATCTAGAAAGTCTGAATAATAGTTTCAAAGGAGAGGAGGTTAGTAATAATTTTCTTTTTGTAGGTGGAGATACTGCCCCCAAAAGAAATAATTTTAGAGCTAAATAATGAAAATCTGGCTTCGAAAGAAAAAAAATTACTTATAAATCAGAGGAAGAATTGGATGTTGTTGGAATGCAAGAAGATGGTGAGGATGATGAAGATACATGTAAGATTTCCTTGGGGAAGGAATTGACCGTTCCGTATGAAATTATTCAACCTGAAACATCTGAAACCAAGACTATTAGTGAGGCAATAAAGAAAGCCGGTGGGAACCCTCTTCTCGATGACAATGTTGTATTCAAGCACATCCAGGAGGATATTAAGGCTAACTCAAGCTTTATAGATGCAATAGAATACCTAACTACACCTCCTACGTACTTTAGCAAGGTTGTGGAGGTGACAAAGGCAGATGGTGCAGATGAGAACATGAGAGAAGGTATAATTTTATATCCGGAAGAAATTAGATTACCTCAAATAGTGCTTAAGATTAATATATATTCAAAGTATTTATTTAGATGGGACGAATCAATTCAAGTTATTCCAAATCCTACCATGCCACGAGTACGATATTCGAAGTATCTTTTTATTTGGCATGGCCGATTTCAAACCTCGGATGAGAACTCGGGGATGAGTTCTTTTCAGGAAGGCGAGCATGATGTAGCACGGAGGAACAGTGCCCGGACCAAGCAGAAAAGTGAGCAGATTCTGTTGCACGGCCGTGTCTTAGTGGGAACACAACCGTGCAAATCTTATTAATGTCGAGAAGCAGCCAAAAGGAACAAGATAAGATTTGCTTTGTTTTTAATTAATTAGTATTCATCTCGTAATATTATCATTATTATTTCTTTAATATTTTGAGACGAGGGGTATTTTTGTCAATAGGGTTTTAAATAAGTCGTTAGGGTTTTAGTTTTCCTTATTGATTTGGTTTTCTTTGTTTATTTTCCTTTATTTATTAGGATTTGCGAGTATAAATAGATTGCTAGGGATTTTATAATAGGAGACCTTTTTATCAATTAATTTATTTGCTAGTTTGCAAAACCCTACACCTTGTGTGTTTATCTAAGTCATTAATTTGGCTTGCAGAATAATCTTTTAGGAGGTTATTGTTTTAAGGAATTGTGATTAATTGCAGAAGAATTGGTTTAGGACATTCTTGTTTATCTATTCCGCTGCATTTTACATCAATTGGTATCAGAGCAAGACGATCCTTGGAAGA
The DNA here is from genome assembly GCA_022495995.1 of Adenophora triphylla var. japonica. Classification (NCBI taxonomy): domain Eukaryota; kingdom Viridiplantae; phylum Streptophyta; class Magnoliopsida; order Asterales; family Campanulaceae; genus Adenophora; species Adenophora triphylla. The sequence goes on along the minus strand of JAFEMH010000098.1, from coordinate 655,732 downwards.
TGGCCAACGATGAAGAATTTAGCATGAAGACCCTTCTCAATGCTTTTATAGTGGCAACGCGCGAGGATTGAAACGCCATTTTAACAGCAATGCGCAAGGATCGAATACGAGAATCTACGGAGGTGGCTAACCATCACGCAGAGATCTTGGAGGCTTTGAACGTTGGTCGTGGTGGTGAACAACTAAGAAATCGAGGCGCCAGTGGGGACAATCTCCACTATGGAGACCCGATTGGTGGGGATGTTCGTAACGAAAAAGGCTTGCAGAGAACCTGTAGGACATGTGGGCATTTTTACATCAAAAACCCACCCCGACCGTAATCCGCCAGCCGAAGGAAGGGATTCAGATTCCAATGGAGAAGATTGTTTTGCAATCGGATCCGTAGATCAGAATCTAGAAAGTCTGAATAACAGTTTCAAAGGAGAGGAGGTTAGTAATAATTTTCTTTCTGTAGGTGGAGATACTGCCCCAAAAGAAATAATTTTAGAGCCAAATAATGAAAATCTGGCTTCGGAAGAAAAAAAATTACTTATAAATCAGAGGAAGAATTGGATGTTGTTGGAATGCAAGAAGATGGTGAGGATGATGAAGATACATGTAAGATTTCCTCGATGACAATGTTGTCTTCAAGCACATCTAGGAGGATATTAAGGCGAACTCAAGCTTTATAGATGCAGTAGAATACCTAACTACACCTCCTACATACTTTAGCAAGATTGTGGAGGCGGCAAAGGCAGATGGTGCAGATGAGAACACGAGAAAAGGTATAATTTTATATTCGGAAGAAATTAGATTACCTAAAATAGTGCTTAAGATTCATATATATTCGAAGTATTTATTTAGATGGGACGGATCAATTCAAGTTATTCTAAATCCTACCATACCACGGGTACGATATTTGAATTATCTTTTTATTTGGCATGACCGATTTCAAACCTCGGACGAGAACTCGGGGACGAGTTATTTTCAGGAAGGCGAGCATGATGTAGCACGGAGGAATAGTGCCCCGACCAAGCAGAAAAGTGAGCAGATTCTGTTGCACGGCCGTGTCTTAGTGGGAACACGACCGTGCAAATCTTATTAATGCCGAGAAGCAGCCAAAAGGAACAAGATAAGATTTGTTTTGTTTTTAATTAATTAGTATTCGTCTCGTAGTATTATCGTTATTATTTCTTTAATATTTTGAGACGAGGGGTATTTTTGTCAATAGGGTTTTAAATAAGTTGTTAGGGTTTTAGTTTTCCTTATTGATTAGGTTTTCTTTGTTTATTTTCCTTTATTTATTAGGATTTGCGAGTATAAATAGATTGCTAGGACTTTTGTAACAGGTGACCTTTTTATCAATTAATTTATTTGCTAGTTTGCAAAACCCTACACCTTGTGTGTTTATCTAAGTCATTAATTTGGCTTGCAGAATAATCTTTTAGGAGGTTATTGTTTTAAGGAATTGCGATTCATTGCATAAGAATTGGTTTAGGCCATTCTTGTTTATCTATTCCGCTGCGTTTTACATAAATTAGGTAATGGTTTTGATGGTGGGGCGGCTTTAGGGTTTTGCCGCTAGGGGTTTGGCGGAGAAGTTCTATTATGGATCTTATTGCTCTGATACCATATTAGAGAATAGAAGACAAACAATTTGATGCTTGAAAGCCTTGATTGATTTGTATTCATAATAGAGTTTATATACAAGGTTATAAGAATCCTAATCCTACTCATATTCTATTTTGTACAATTAGAAAACTAAATACAATTAGGAAACTAAAGAATAAGGAAACTAAATATACACAATGACTAGGAAACTAAAGAATAAGAAAACTAAATATACACAAGTATTAGGAGATATCTAATTTCTTAACATGCCCCCGCAAGATGGACGATCGTTGAGTGAGACCAATCTTGACCATTAATGCTTGAAACCGTGCTCGGAGAAGTGGCTTCGTGAGGATGTCTGCAAGTTGATCATTACTAGATATGAAGGAAACACGTAGTTTGTTGTTTTGAATAAGTTCAAGCACACTTGTAGGCTAAACTATTTCATGCTAATAATATATGTCTCACTTGGTCTTTTGGCATCGGGTATCCTAGCTCAACTCAGCTTTTTACCAACTGACTTGGCTATCGACTCTCGTACGTTAAAATATGGAGAGCCCAAAATATATTATGTATTATTTTTGTTTCAAAATTTATATAAGTTAGATGACTCATATTTATAATCAAAACATTTGAGTCCTAATTCTATTAGGATTCTCACAAATTTCTCTTTATTCTAATAGTAAATATAAATCTAATTGGAAAAGAAATAACTTGGAGTCCAAGTTTAGGAAGGTAAAGAATTATCTATATCATGCCCCCGCAAGATGGACGACCGGAAAGAGAGACCAATCTTGGATATAAATACTTTGGAACCGTGTACAAGGAAGAGGTTTTGTGAGTACATCAACAAGTTGTTCACTCCCAAATATATGAGCAACACGCAATTTGTGGGCTTGTACGTGTACGCGAACAAAGTGATAGTCAAGTGCCAAGTGTTTCATTTTGGAGTGAAACTTAGGATTTGCAGCAACATACGTGGCACCCATGTTTTCACAATAAATGACAGGAGGAGTAGCAGTAGGGATATGGAGCTCACGGAGGAGATTTTGGACCCATAAAACTTCAGCAACAGTCGCAGCGACAACTCTATATTCAGTCTCGGTAGAAGACCGAGTGAGAGTTCATTGTTTACGAGAACTCCATGAAATGAGATTGGAGCCAAGATAAATAAAGTAGCCTGTGGTGGAGATGTAATCTGGTTTATCACCTGCCCAGTCGGCATCAGCGAAAGCATGAAGGTTGGAATGAGAAGTACATTGAAGGAGTAGACCATGTGTACTTGTACAAACCAAGTAATGAAGTACTCGTTTGAGTATTGCCTAGTGAACATCAGTCGGATTTTGCATGAATTGGAAGAGTCTGTTAACAGAAAAGGAAAGATCACACCGGGTTAGGAACAAGTATTGTAAGGTTCTGACAATTGTGCAGAATTCGGTGGGGTTTTCTAGGGGGGGTTCCGGAGTGGGCAGTAAGGGCTGGATCTAGACGTGTCCAAAATCTAACCGGAATCGGCTAACCGGAGGTTATTAACCGGTCAAAACCGTCAACCGTCTTAACCGAAACCGGCAGTTAACCGGTTCGGTTAAGGTTAAGATTTTTCAAAAACCGGCGGTTATAACCGTCTATAACCGTCGGTTATTTAACCGGTTATAACCGTTTAAATAACCGGCGGTTATAACCGGATTAGTATTTTAAAATAATTTTTTAACAAAATTATATTTAAATTCAAAGCTTCAAAGCCACGGCCAATGGGCCAAGGCCGGCCATGTCTTGCAAAGCCACAGCCAAATGAATAACATTGAGCATTGGCCAAGGCCTCATTATATACAAGGCAAGGCAATTGAAGTTTTCTTCTTTTATCAATGTTGGATAAGTGACCAAGGCCAAGGCAAGGCCAAGGCGAAGGCGACGGCCGGCCGAGCCAAGGCCAAGGCTGCCCCATTTAGTCCCTTTGTTTTCGATGTGGGATAGACTAAGGCCAAGGCCAAGGCCACGCCCGGCCAAGGCCAAGGCCAATTTTTTTTAATTATTTGAAAATATTTTAAATTAAGTTAATTAAAAAAAAATGAATAATTATAAATATTTTTTTTTCAAAATGAATTAAGCCATATAGATTATAAAATAATTAAAATTAATGAATACAGATACACATATATGTGTGTGTGTAGAGATTGTATGCCCGAATACATATCCTCGGCCACCAATCACCATCGTAAGCCCGACAAATATTATTACACATATATGTGTGTGTGTATCAATGAATACACCTATATGTGTGTGTGTAGTGTGTACCAATGCATACATAGATAGACACAAAGATAGATGTGTGTGTGTATCAATGAATACATAGATAGACACAAAGATAGATGTGTGTGTGTATCAATGCATACATAGATAGATACAAACATAGATACAAACATAGATGCATGTATGATGTATCTATACATGCATTGGTACACACACACACATATGTGTGTATCAATGTATGTATATCAATGCATTGGTACACACACATATATATGTGTATTCATTGATACACTCACACATATATGTGTATCAATGTATGTATATCAATGCATTGGTACACACACATATATATGTGTATTCATTGATACACTCACACATATATGTGTATCAATGCATGTATCTATACATGCATTGGTACACACACACACACATATGTGTATCAATGTATGTATATCAATGCATTGGTACACACACATATATATGTGTATTCATTGATACACTCACACATATATGTGTATCAATGTATGTAATCAATGCATTGGTACACACACATATATATGTGTATTCATTGATACACTCACACATATATGTGTATCAATGCATGTATGATGTATCTATACATGCATTGGTACCCTAAACTCTAAGCCCTAATTGATATACCCTAAACCCTAAACCCTAATTGATATACCCTAAACCCTAATTGAAATACCCTAAACCCTAAATGCTAATTGATATACCCTTAACCCTAAACTCTAATTGATATACCCTAAACCTTAAATGCTAATTGATATATCCTAAACCCTAAACCCTAATTGATATACCCTAAACCCTAAACCCTAATTGAAATACCCTAAACCCTAAATGCTAATTGATATACCCTAAATCCTAAACCCTAATTGATATACCCTAAACCCTAAACCCTAATTGATATACCCTAAACCCTAAATCCTAAATGCTAAATCATATATTTCAAACCCTAAATCCTAATTGCTATACCCTAAAGGGCCTAAACCCTAAATGCTAAATCATATACTAAATCTTAAATGTAGATTTAGGGTTTAGAATTTAATGTATATATGATATTTTTAACAAAATTATCTTAATATTTATTTTGGAAATGAGAGTATAATAATTTTAAATTGGTAACAAAATATTTATTTTGTATAGGAGGGTATATCAAGATGCTATTTATTTGTCAAAATAAATATTTCAAAATAATAATTTTAAATTTGTCAAAATATTTCATAAATTTATATATATATCCAAAAAATATTGCCGCTTATTTTTATTATTTGTCAAAAATAAATAATATTTTTTATACAAAATAAAAAATATAATATTAAGATATTATATATTTGTAAAAAAAAATAGAAATTGGACATGGGACTTGGCTGGCCGTGGTCTTGCCTTGGCTCGGCCGTGGCCTTGCCTTGGCTGGTCGTGGCCTTGCTTTGGCGCGGCCTTGGCCGGCCATGGCCTTGGCCATGTGGCCTTGGGAGTTATCCCACATCGAAATGAAGGGAAACTAATCAAAGGCTTGTGGCTCGGCCTTGGCCGGCCATGGCCTTGGCCGTGTGGCCTTGCTGCCTCCCTTGGTATTTATCCCACATTGAAAGAAAACCAAAAAAACCCAAATGCCTTGGCTATATAAGTGGCTGATGCTGAGCCATTTTCACCATACTTGGCCTTGACTTTGGGCATGGCCGGCCAGTGCATTGGCCTTGGCATTTGCCTTGGCTGTGACTAACATTTTTCAAAGAAAAGTTAACAAAATTTGTTAAAAATTCTGTTAGAAGGACTGATTTGAAAAAAAAATTTAATTAACCGTTTTAACCGGATAAATCGTGTTAACCGTTTATAACCGTTAACCGGATAACCGTAACCGTTAGTACACGATTAACGGTTAGGTTACGGTTAAGTGTTAATGATTTTTTTAACCGCCGGTTATAACCGTTAACCGGCGGTTATAACCGTTTGGACACGTCTAGCTGGATCAGGGGCTTTGGGGTTGGGGCAGGTTTAGCGTCCGTCATGTTGGTTTGTGAGAGAAGATCCCGGATGTAATTGTGTTGGCTCAAGAATATGGACCTTGAGAATGAGGTATCACTTCAACACCTAGAAAGAAAGTATGAGAGAGTGCCAAGATCTTTGAGAGAGAACATTGAAGAGAATGTGGAGATGAAGGAATCCAAGAGAGGTACATCGGATCAATGATGATATCGTCAACATATACGAGGAGAAGAATGATACCTTGAGGTCTGCGAAGAGTGAAGAGAGAAGCATCAAATATACAATTGATGAAGCCGATGGACAGGAGATAATGTTTAAGTTCATTATACCATGCACGATGTGCTTGTTTAAGACCGTATAGAGCTTGGCGGAGTTTGCAAATATGTGAGGGGTGAGTTGATTCAAAAAATCCAGGAGGTTGTAACATGTAGACATCTTCAGTGAGAGACTCTTGAAGAAAAGCATTATTGATATCAACTTGGCGAAGAGACCAACCATTAGTGACGGCAAGAGATAGAATGGTTTTGATAGTAGCGGGTTTGACAATAGGGCTGAAGGTTTCCAAATAATCTAGACCAAGGCGTTGATGAAACCCCTTTGCAACGAGACGTGCTTTATGGCGATCAATGGATCCGTCCGGGTTGTATTTAGTACCATATATCCATTCCAATTGGATTTTGAGAGGGAGAGGGAGGAACCAAATCCCATGTGTGATTTTTGATCAAGGCATTATACTCAGATTGCATAGCCGAGCGCCACACAGGAATTTTGAGAGCTTGGGTATAGGTGGTTGGCTTTAGTTCTTGGTTTTGGAGAGAGGCATGGAGGTTGAGTTTATTGATGGGTTTCAGATGTTATTTTTTAGGTGGGTAAGAGGGCCTTTGTAATGTGGTGGCGGTGGAGGTGGTGGGGTTTGTTGGGCAGTGGGCGAATTAAGGGAGGACGAGGTGGAGGAGGTTGGCGAAGGAGCCGAGGGTGGTGAAAGAGGATTAACCGAAGGTATGGGCGGAGTGGTGATGACGGGAAGACAAATGGTTCACCATTCTTCCATATTTGTGGACAAGGGGGTGGGTTGGTTTTGAAGGATTGAGGAGAAAGGAAAATCATGTTCCACAAATTTGACATGCTGAGACACATGGCACTTTGAGTGGGTGAGTACCCTCCAAAGACACGTGGGGACGACTTTGGATCAAGTTTGTGTGTAGTGTAGGGACAAAGACAAGGATAACACAAACATCCTAAGCTACGGAGTTTGAGATAATTGGGTGGTTTTTCAAAGAGTTTTAGGAAAGGAGATTGGAGATTGAGAGTTGGAGTGGACATGCGATTTATGAGGTAGCAAGCTGTGACAAAAGCAAGAGGCCAAAACATCCATGGCATATTGGAGTGGGTGAGAAGAGAGAGGCCCGTTTCCACAATGTGACGTTGACGTTATTGAGAGTAGCCATTGTGTCCAGGGGTGTGAGGTGGAGAGGTTAAGTGATTAATTCCAAGGGAGGTTAGGAGAGTACAGAGGCCAATGTATTCACCATCGTTATCGCTATGGTGATGATTGGATGACGAAAATACTTTTCCACGAGGGCTTTGAAATTGGAGAAGACTTTTGTGGCATTATTTTTGTGTTTGAGAGGATAGAACCAAGCATATTTAGAGTAGTGATCAACAAATATAATATAGTATTTATAACCATCATAAGATAAGAGAGAAGATGTCCAAATATCACTTTAAAGAACATCTAGAGGACCATAAGATGAGATATAGTTTTCATAAAATGGTAACTTGTGGCTTTAATTGCAATTGAAAATAAAAGAATGAGGAATATCTAATTAGTTGAAAGTAGTACTAAACGTTAAACTGAATAGGAAGGATGGGCTAGTTTATGATGCCAATTGATTGTTGAGGAGGGGGTTGTGGCATGAACAACAGGAGATGTAGGATGCCATTCATAGATGCCGAATTTAGATTTACCTTGGAAAAGAGTTGTACCCATATGAAGATCTTTCACAACAAAAGAGGTATGTCAGAAGGTGATAGAGGCGTTATTGTCAAGACAAAATTTAGAGATTGAAAGAATTTACGAAAGGATATTAGGGACATTAAGAACATGATTAAGATGTAGAGATGCGGAAGAAGTAATGAAAAAAGTAGAACCAATATTTGAGATGGTGAGAGTGAGACCCGAGCCATCGCCAATGAGGAGTTCCTCGGTAACATCGTAGGGAGAGTGAAAAGCTAGGTTGTTGAGGTCGTTGGAGGCATGGTAAGTGGCCCGACTATCGAGGAGCCATTCAAATGAAGGAGGATGGTTAGTGGATGTGGCATTGGCACTAGGATGATGCAGTTGAGTGCCACTGTAAGGGGGACGAGTGGGGTTGGACGACAGAGATGTGTTGGGGTTGGGCGAGGGGAACGTGACGTTGGGGTAGAGTTGGCGAAAGGAGGGACAATGAGATAGGGAGTGATCGTCGGTGCGACACCATTGACACCTACCTTTGTACGGAGCTCGAGGACGAGGGTTATGGGGAACTAAGGCTTTGGGAGTTAGGGTTAAAGGTCAGAGGTGAAGGATTGTAGTTGGAGGAGGTGTGCTTAATTGGGTGGATAGGAGCGTTTAGGGGTTTTGGATAGTTCGGCCGAATATGGTAGAAGGAAACTCTCGACCGCCGTGGAGGAGGAATTTTTTTTGCATCTTTTATGCTCTTGATACCATGATAAAATATGGAGAGATCAAAATATATTATGTATTATTTTCGTCTCAAAGTTTATATAAGTTAGAGGACTCATATTTATACTCAAAACATATGAGTCCTAATTTTATTAGGATTCTCACAAATCTCTATTTATTCTAATAGTAAATATAAATTTAATTGGAAAATGAATAACTTGGAGTCCAATTTTAGGAAGGAGATTGAAGTCCAAGTTTAAGTTTAGGAAAGAAATGAATAATCTCTATCATGATAAACCCTTATCTTGCATTTGTAATGTTCAAAGGAAGACCACCAGTGAAAAATCACAAAGCAATTTAATTGGCCGTTTATGAGTCGAGGACAAGGTATTTTGGATGCTTGGATTAGTTAGGTATCATCTTTATACTTGCTAGGGATTTTCATAGATAAATCTTCATTACTATATTTGTGATAATTAGTAGTTTCTAGTGACAAATAAGCCAGCAGCCTTCCCTATGCAAAGAAATAATATACCTTAAAAAGTGTATCAAATGCTCCCCATCCATAAGTGCCACCAGACATCTAAGGACCGTGATAATCACACTATTTGGTTTACCCTGTCAAACTTTTGTCAACAAGACTTAAATACGAGCGTCACGGGTAAGGTGGAATAAGCCAAAGAGTACGAGCATCGCAGTCTAAGGATACCCAAATTTGCGGGTTGCTTAGCCGAGCATTATGTATGAAATTGCAACTTCCATTACAGTGATTCTACATTTAGTTTTCCTTTTCTATCTGTCTCACTATACCTAGTTTTGAAACTCAGGAAACATATATCAGGCGTATTGCAACTTGTTTGGCAGCATGCTCTTTGTTTGTCTCATCATGACAACGTTTGAACATGTATCAAAGTTTTTATTTTTATTTTGACGTTCTTGATGAAACATATATGTAGATGGGATCACGATCAATATGGTTGTTGGGAGCGAAGTGGTGACTCTTAAAAGTCTTGAAGAAAGCAGCAGTATCTATATCCTTAATGCAGAAATGCCCATCCATGTAAGTTTGTCTCTCTTTTTGGTTAAATATTAAGGATTGGAAATGTCAGACCAACATGGCTTTTCGTAGTTGGTCTCTTCCCCCTGCCTTGATGGAGTGGCGATCTCAATTATCCAGAACCTCATAAGCACACTAACGATAGATATTGATATATGCATTATGATTAGGCGTTTAAACCATACTGCTGGTCATCATGAATATGAGCGTGAAGTGTTCATGGTAGTTGTCACTAACAGAGATCCTCATTTGTCGTGGACAAGGTGTTTAGTAGGACATGCTACCTAGCGATCATTTCAAATATTCTAACTATTTGGTGAAGTAAGGCACTTATGTAAGATTGCGCATGCAGTCAGAATTTCGTTCATTCATAATAGATGAGGAACTTGTACATATGCGGAGTCACAGGCTCACAGCCGTCTGCCCCTAAAATTTATGTTTTGAAGCACCCTTATGCATTGGAGTGTTTTACTCGGGAAATAGGAAGGACATTCATCCTCTAGGAATGCTTGCAGGGGGAGGGGAGGGGAGGGGAGGGGAGGGGACAGCTCTTATTCCTTATTCCCAGAAGGGGCACTGCTCTTGAACATAGGACAGGGGTATGGTCTGTCCCCCGAACGAGCGAGAGAAGGGGGGCTCGGTTGAAGTTGAGGAACCAAATAACGTTTGCGTTTAAAGGACGCTCCTCATCAGTTTCTCCTTAGTCTGTTCTTTTAATAAGGACCTTTTTTTGGGACTGAGGGAGAATGGACAAATCAAATACTCCTACAGTAGAACAATATTTTGTGTACCTTACTTACTTGAAGTATATACTCCCTCCTTCCAAGTTTATAGTTTCACCCTTTTTGAGTATGACACGCAAATTAAGAAAAAAGGTTAGTGGAGAAAGTGTTGTGAGTATAAAAGTAAAATATGAGAGAGAATGAGTGGATGAAATAGTAAAGTTGATTGGTGTTGTGAGTATAAAAATAAAGTAGGAGAGAGAATTAGTGGGTGAAATAGTAAATATTTTTTGCCATTTTAGGAAAAGTGAAGCTTTTAATGGGATACCCGTTTTGGCAAAAGGTGAAGCTTCCAATGGGACGGAGGGAGTATATAGTTGAAAATCGAGATGACAATTTTTTTTCCTCTTTCTTCTCATTGCATATAAATAAAATGTATTCTTCCATTCCATGACATTTGAAAACGCACAAAATTTTATTTTGGGTATTTCATTTAAAAAGAAGCACTCCCAAAATGAAAACTTTAAATACTTTTTTATTAATAAGACTCACTTGTAACATGTTATACTAACAATAATTATCTATTTATTATTTCCTTACCCTCCACATTATCTCTCCTATCTCACTCGTCATACTAATAACAATTACTCCACTATACACTTAACTTAATTTTCGTGCAAAATTTATTTTGTATATTTTCAAATGAGACGCGCGTTCAGCCCTTTTGGCAATTTCCTTACTTGAGTCATAAGGAGAAGGATGTGGCACGTGCAATAACCTCTAGTACACGTGCTGACAATCTATGCCACTCATTTTCCTTGTTTGGATCGGATGAACATACATTACATTTGCAGGGCATGTATGTGCATGAACAAAATCCTTAAAAGATAAGAAACCCAAAAAAGCTCTACAAGTCCATTTTTGGACACACCTAGTAATAGTCTAGACGATGACTAATATTACGTGTAACATAAAATTACATTTCTGGACATACCTAATAACAGGTGAGATAATGAAACGTACCTAGTAATAGGTGAGAGGTTGACTAATAGTAATTGCGTGTAATATAATTTTACGTACTAGAATTCTTACATGTACTATAATTCAAACATGTAACATGTCTAAATATGAAGAACAATTACATATGTAGTTATGTACACTCCACACCGACATTTTAAGTATTGAGATTTATGACAACTAGTTCATAGCCCGTCGAAATTCGACGGGAATAAAAAAGCTAATCAATTAAGAAAAACTGATGCAAAGCATTTTCAGAGATAGAGAGAATCTTAAAACTATAGTACATAATTAAAGTTGGAACCTCTTCAACAACCAACTGGAAACATCTATTAAAATAATCAAGTAATTTTATGAGTGTCTCATTCATTCAATTCTTTATAATCAAACCATCTATTAAGGAAGTTTGGGAATGGAATGCTAAATGTCATCTATATGTTATTACAACCAACTGGAAAAATCATGGAGAAAAAGCAAAATTCCTTTTTCAAATTCACAGTAACCAACTTGTCTCTCAAGATCCTCACCTGCAAAGATAGAGCTGCAAATGGGCCGAATTCGAGTCGGGTATGGCTGAGTTCGAGTCGAGTCTACAATGAAAAAATATCGAGTCGAGTTTCAACGGGTCGAGTCGAGTTGCTATGAGACCTGCCGAGTTTGACTCAGGTATTTGGAATTGAGCTCGGCGGGTTCCCGGGTTCGAATTGAATATGCCATGTAGAGTTGGGTGAGGCCGAGTCGAAAGGTGGGTAAACCCGAGTCGAGCCGGTTACGAGTTAATCACAATGAAAATAAAGCAGATGCAGGAAGAAGTAGAAAGTGCATAAATAGAGGAAGAACAACAATGTATGTCAAGCACATTAGCAAGTCGTCTCGATCCTTTGTATGAGTGCAACACTGCAACATGAAAACATCTTGGCAGCTGAGCATAAGGATTAAGGAAGATACAATATATACAATCACCCATTCCTATGAATCAAGAATTCATTCTGCAGAATGTATAAAGCTCAGAGCTTTATAATGTAAACAGAGTTACAAAACCAAAATCTTTCACCTGCTGCTCCACATCAAATTCAATGCATACAATTCAAAGGCGATTGATTGAATATTGATTGAATAATAACATAGTTACAGAGTAACAAAACCAAAATCTGCAACAAAACCAAAGTCTTTCTCCTGCTGCTCCTTCTTTACTTGTTTAAACTACAATTGCATCATGTCTGCACCTACTCATAAAACAAACATAAAAAAATTAGGCTAAAATCATTTAGGTTGCGTAACAATCATTCACAATTCAAATACCAAAGAACGTGGGAATACTGGAATTAACAACAAAAAGGTAACATGAAATAAGATTTCCGACATCTCTTTTTGAAAGTACAAAATAATTAATATTTTCAAGAGGAGAGTTTCCATCATTTGACAATTTGAAGATAGACAAAGTACACTTGAAGAGGAAGCTGAATATATCACTCACTATCTCCATATCTTCCTATATACGACACAATATGAGATAACCATCACAACCAGACGAAAACCAACACAAGAAAGTGGTTGATTTGAACCTTAAGCACATAATGCACAATTTCTATAGTCTCCAAGTCACCCTCCCGAGCGTAATCTAAGCGGAGGTCTCTCATGTCAATACACTATCCAAAGATGCACGGCGTATTGCATGCGTTCATTTCTCGAGTAATGGTGCACAATGTATGGTTTTAATAAGTTCCACACCAATAATAAAAGGCATTAGTATATACACTTTTGAAATTTGTGGTTATTTTCTCTTATGAGAAAACCCTTCTCCCACTACCTAAGGTGTTGAGTTAAATTTCGTCCAACTTGTGCTCGAAGAGCCCATGAAGCACTAAAGCAGTTCACAATGTGCCAAACTCCTAACAATGACTACACAGGTGCTCCAATCATGTAGCCATCGAGAGGCTTCACATTAGAAGACCATTTTAAGTCATAAGAACTAATATTATCATGCTGAACAAATAAATGACTAAAACCAACATATTCAACTGGCATGTGAAGGGCATAAGCCAAGATTCAAGTAACTCAAGCCACACAAGTAAAGGTAAACGTGCATTAGTCAGTCAATAGAACTTCACATGGGGAAGAAAAACATTTAAAATAATGCAATGATCAACAATAAATTAGTAAAAGAAGCAAAATAAATAAAACAAATACGGAGACCTTACCTCACAATTAAACATTTAAAATAATGTAATTATATATAGTTGTTGGCAACTATATATAATTACAACATACAGGTACCCCACCCCCTCACTAAACCATGAATAGTCCCCTTATGCATTACTACAGACCAAATGAAATAAGGAAGGGGAAGGGAATACCTCAACCAACTCACTGATGGGGTGGAGGGGGTAGTCTCTCCATCATCAAATGCATCATCCGCATTTGCTCCTCCCTGAATGCCTGAGCTTGCCCAATCTCGTTGTCCATCTTCCCTTCCAATATTTCTCTCCACATCTGGTTAGTCTCAATCTCTGCCTCCACTCTGTTCTGCAACTGCCCAAACTCCATCCTCAATCCTCTCACGTTCTCTAACTTTCCATAAAAAAAAAAATACTTTTTGTTAAAATAAAAAATATCAACTGGTCAATCATTCATCGATTCATCCCCTAACTTTTTTTGTAAAAGTTACCATAACCGATAGAAATTATCGGTCAACAATCACAAAGTCCAACCGGTCAACACTTCCATTGGCAAACAATTTTTTTTTTTAAACACACTCCAATCGGTCAATACACAATCAACTGGTCAATCATTCATCGGTTCATCCCCTAACTTTCCATAAAAAAATACTTTTTGGTAAAATAAAAAATAAATAAAGGATAAAGGATAGTCAGTCACTTAGACGTGGCCATTTTATAAATCGGACCGGCCAACCAGCTGGTTTCTAACCGATCAAAACCGGTAAACATGGTTAACCGGGACCGGTTAAATCGAAACTGGATTTTTCAAGGTTCGATTACGGTTGGAGTTTTTTGAAAATAGATCAACCTCCGGTTAACCGCCGGTTAAAACCGACGGGTTAAACTGCCGGTTTAACAGGAAGAAATGTATGTTTTACATTTTTACTAAGTTTAACTATTTGTTCATAATATACTTCATAGTTCATATCATGATAAAATTATTTTTTAATATTTAAAAATAATGTAATATTAATTATGAGACGGAGAAAATAATAAAATGAGAGGAAAGAAATGTACAGCAACTCAGCAACTAAATGTATGTTTTACACTTTTATTATCTTTCTTTTTGAAGTATTTAAATCATTTTTTTAGTTTAATTTGCATTTTGGGAGTGTTGACCGGTACCGGTTGGTTGATTCATTTGATTGATTGATCGGCTAGGAGACAAATTGAGTTTACAATTTTACATAAATATTGACTGTTGCCTTGCCTGCCTTGGACTTTTTTTTTTTCCTATTCTTGCACCGTTGCTTGCCTTGAGAGGCCCTTAACCGATCATTGCTTTGGACCTTTACCGATCCTTGCCTTGCCTTGCTTGACCGACCGATTCTTGAAAAAGAAAAAAAAATTAAAAACGATTAACCGGCAAACCGTTCTAACCGGTAAACCGTAAAACCGTAACCGATTAAGGCGGTTAATCGGTTCGGTTGGGAAATTTGAAGGTTGAAACCGCCGATTTGGTAACCGTGAAACGCCGATTTGAAACGCCGATTAACCGAATCGGCCACGTCAGACCTTTATTTATTTTTTATATTTTATTAATGTTTTATTGACTAAAAAAATAATATTTTAGACCTTTTTTTATTACTAATTTTTTTACAAAAAGGTATATAAAAAAAAAGATAAATATCAAAAAACATAACAAATAAAAAACAATTTCACATGTGTAGCAATTTTAACCAGAAAAATTATACACCCGTGTAGCGAGTTTCAAAAATTTGGGTCATTTTGGCAAATAGTTTCAAATGTGTGTTATTTTGGAATTTAAATTTTTAAAATGGAATTATTTGAGAAAAAAATCGTTTCAAATGTGAGTTATTTTGGGATTTATATTTTTAAAACTGAATTATTTGAGAAAAAAATCTGTTAAATACAATAACATGATTTTGTCGTGCATCGCACGGGAGTACTGCTAGTTTGATTTATAACACGCCTTTTGAGTCTCCAAACCCGGCAAGGAATAGGCCTACTGTCCCTTGGGAGCGGAGGCATGTGAAGGGCATAAGCCAAGATTCAAGTAACTCAAGCCACACAAGTAAAGGTAAACGTGCATTAGTCAGTCAATAGAACTTCACATGGGGAAGAAAAACATTTAAAATAATGCAATGATCAACAATAAATTAGTAAAAGAAGCAAAATAAATAAAACAAACACGGCGACCTTACCTCACAATTAAACATTTAAAATAATGTAATTATATATAGTTGCTGGCAACTATATATAATTACAACATACAGGTACCCCACCCCCTCACTAAACCATGAATAATCCCCTTATGCATTACTACGGACCAAATGAAATAAGGAAGGGGAAGGGAATTCCTCAACCAACTCACTGATGGGGCGGAGGGGGTAGTCTCTCCATCATCAAATGCATCATCCGCATTTGCTCCTCCCTGAATGCCTGAGCTTGCCCAATCTCGTTGTCCATCTTCCCTTCCAATATTTCTCCCCACATCTGGTTAGTCTCAATCTCTGCCTCCACTCTGTTCTGCAACTGCCCAAACTCCATCCTCAATCCTCTCACGTTCTCTAACTTTCCATAAAAAAAAAAAAATACTTTTTGTTAAAATAAAAAATATCAACTGGTCAATCATTCATCGGTTCATCCCCTAACTTTTTTTGTAAAGTTACCATAACCGATAGAAATTATCTCCAACAATCACAAAGTCCAACCGGTCAACACTTCCATTGGCAAACAATTTTTTTAAAACACACTCCAATCGGTCAACACACAATTAAACGGTCAATCATCCATTCATCGGTTCATCCCCTAACTTTCCATAAAAAAAATACTTTTTGTTAAAATAAAAAATAAATAAAGGATAAAGGATAGTCAAATACTTAGACGTGGCCATTTTATAAACCGGACCGGCCAACCACTGGTTTCTAACCGATCAAAACCGGTAAACATGGTTAACCGGGACCGGTTAATCGAAACCGGATTTTTCAAGGTTCGGTTACGGTTGGAGTTTTTTGAAAATAGATCAACCTCCGGTTAACCGCCGGTTAAAATCGACGGGTTAAACTGCCGGTTTAACAGGAAGAAATGTATGTTTTACATTTTTACTAAGTTTAACTATTTGTTCATAATATACTTCATAGTTCATATCATGATAAAATTATTTTTTAATATTTTAAAATAATGTAATATTAATTATGAGACGGAGAAAATAATAAAATGAGAGGAAAGAAATGTACAGCAACTCAGCAACTAAATGTATGTTTTACACTTTTATTATCTTTCTTTTTGAAGTATTTAAATCATTTTTTTAGTTTAATTTGCATTTTGGGAGTGTTGACCGGTACCGGTTGGTTGATTCATTTGATTGATTGATCGGCTAGGAGACAAATTGAGTTTACAATTTTACATAAATATTGACTGTTGCCTTGCCTGCCTTGGACTTTTTTTTTTTCCTATTCTTGCACCGTTGCTTGCCTTGAGAGGCCCTTAACCGATCCTTGCCTTGCCTTGCTTGACCGACCGATTCTTGAAAAAGAAAAAAAAATTAAAAACGATTAACCGGCAAACCGTTCTAACCGGTAAACCGTAAAATCGTAACCGGTTAAGGCGGTTAATCGGTTCGGTTGGGAAATTTGAAGGTTGAAACCGCCGATTTGGTAACCGTGAAACGCCGATTAACCGAATCGGCCACGTCAGACCTTTATTTATTTTTTATATTTTATTAATGTTTTATTGACTAAAAAATAATATTTTAGACCTTTTTTTATTACTAAATTTTTTACAAAAAGGTATATAAAAAAAGATAAATATCAAAAAACATAACAAATAAAAAACAATTTTAAATGTGTAGCGATTTTAACCAGAAAAATTATACACCCGTGTAGCGAGTTTCAAAAAGTTGGTCATTTTGGCAAATAGTTTCAAATGTGTGTTATTTTGGGATTAAAAATTTTTAAAATGAAATTATTTGAGAAAAAAATCGTTTCAGATGTGAGTTATTTTGGGATTTATATTTTTAAAACTGAATTATTTGAGAAAAAAATCTGTTAAATACAATAACATGATTTTGTCGTGCATCGCACGGGAGTACTGCTAGTTTGATTTATAACACGCCTTTTGAGTCTCCAAACCCGGCAAGGAATAGGCCTACTGTCCCTTGGGAGCGGAGGCATGTGAAGGGCATAAGCCAAGATTCAAGTAACTCAAGCCACACAAGTAAAGGTAAACGTGCATTAGTCAGTCAATAGAACTTCACATGGGGAAGAAAAACATTTAAAATAATGCAATGATCAACAATAAATTAGTAAAAGAAGCAAAATAAATAAAACAAACACGGAGACCTTACCTCACAATTAAACATTTAAAATAATGTAATTATATATAGTTGCTGGCAACTATATATAATTACAACATACAGGTACCCCGCACGCGGGGTCTTAGCCTGATGGTTAGAGTTCATGGCTTCCAACCTGGAGGTCATGGGTTCGATTCCCCCACCAGTGGTTAGAGGAATGACATTGCCCTCCCTAGCATAGCTAGGCGCCTCTGTGAAGTGCATCAAGGGGGGAGCGGTGAAATGTGTTGATCCCCTTCTGAAAAAAAAAAAAAAAAAAAAAAAAAAAAAAAAAAAACATACAGGTACCCCACCCCCTCACTAAATCATGAATAGTCCCCTTATGCATTAATACAGACCAAATGAAATAAGGAAGGTGTAACGATGTGTTGCCTTTTTCGCGGGAAAAATTCGATTTTCGCGTTTCTTTGAAAAACCAAATAAAACCGGAAAAAACGGAGTCGCCACGCCATTTTAATTTTGAAGGGCCAAAACTTTGAAAAAAGCCCGAGATTAGAGATTTAGGTTCGGAGGTCATGTTACGCGTCGGGAAGGACGTTAGTGTGCACCCGACGCGCCTCGTAAAAACGAGTCTTCCAAGCTGAAAATCATTTGTGTGTGTGTGTGTGTGTGTGTTTTGGCCAAAATAAGTTGTAACTGGAAAAAGTAAAAATTGGGATGTCTTTTTAAGACTTTAAACTGATCCCATGATTTTTTGGAGAATTTTTGGTTTGAGATTTGGTACTCAAAAAACCTTTTGAAGTTGAGAAGTCACTTCTGCCAGAAGGAAATGGCAGCAGACACCTGATTTTGAAATGGATTCAAGGGTCCTAAAACTTCATAATCTGGATGAACTCAGAGAATGAAAGTTTCTCTAGACTCCTTGAATAAACTTTGTGTGAAAGAAATTTCCATTTTGGAGAAGATTTGAGGGGTCAAAACCTTCTGGAAACCTCAGATATGAGATCTGGATTCCCAGAAACTGATGAACTAGCCTCTGAAAGAAAAATTGAAAAGAGGAGTTTTACTCACCCAAAAAATAAAGTAAAAATATGTCTGGAAAGCTCTGGATGTTGGCTACAAAAAGTGTTTTGTAATCAACACCAAATTCCAAGTTCATCTGTGTCCAAAAATTAATACCATGGACTGAGGTCTGAGAAATTTGCTACTGGACAGCAACTTCTCAAGAAAGAAAATATGATTTTAAGGGGGGTTTTGCATCCATGCTTGTCCCCATTTCCCTAGGTTTTGGTTAGTGATCACTAGACATTTTAGTGGTGAATCAACTATACCAAACCATCCTTGGGGTACATTAGGACTAAGCATTTCATTTGCTTGGGGAGGGGGATTTTACCCTTTGAAATCAAGATTTAGTGCTTGAAAATGGTTTTTTAGGGTTTTGAAAGTGCATTTTTGCAAGTAAGAAAGAAAAGCTTTTGAAAATAATGTTGATCTTTGTAGAAGATCATCCATGGAGATGGTCTTCCATGGTGATCTTCTTAGATCTAGAGAAAGAAGATGAAAGAACTACATTTTGTAGTTTGAAGATGCATGCATGGATGAGATTTAGGGTTAGGAAGAGGAGGGTTTACCAATCTTCCTTGTGTTCTTGAGTGTTTGGCTTGAGTGTATGAGTGTTTAGGGCTTTAATATGAGAGTGAGTGTATGAGTATGAGTTGGGAAAGATTGGAAAGAAAAAGGTGACAATTCTTGAGAATTCTCACTGTTTTCTCTCTATATTTCGCCAGAACTTCGTTGCTATTGTGTTCTTCCTTTTTATTTTTGTGACTGGAGGGCTCAATTTATAGCCCTCTGAAAATTACATACTTGTCCGCGCGGATAGGATCAGGCAGCGTGCACTGTTCATTAAATGCAGCTTCAGCTTTGGACAAGAAGAATAATCTTTTTCAAAATTCAAATTAACAGCCAGTTTTTTGTTTCCAGCCATTGCCATTTTTGGTTTTCTTCTTTTGTTTTGCTTTTTGAGATTCTTTTTAAGGTTTAACCTTAAATAACAATGCCCATTTTACCCTCACTTTGTTAGAAATGTTAGGATAGTTAGGAATTGTTAGAAATGTTATAACTTTCGTTAATTTTCTAACGAAAATTCTAACAAGCTCAAATTGGAGCACTTACAGTAGCCCCTCGGCGACGGCGCTTTCGAAGGAAGCGGGGTCGTCGATAAGAGTAAGGCTCCATATTTGGCGGGATGATCGAGTGATCGGGTGGCTGAACCTATTCAATAGGCTACCTACGTATCCCTAGTGGGAATCAAGCCAGTCGTAGTTCGGGTCTTTGACCCTGGAGATGATGGCGTTTTAGGTGCCTCGAACCTGATGAGCGAGTTCTACAGTCGGTTACTGGAAAGAAACTCTGCTGGGGATAAGAGATGACCATTTTTGGTCGATGGCTATCCGCCCGTCGGGGATAGGAATGACCATTTTCGATGCTGTCGGGTATCCGCCTGCGGGGATAGGAATGACCATTTTCGGTCTCTCGGGATGATTGCGATTTATCGCTTTCCTAGTGATAGCGTCTTAGGTGCCTCGAACCTTGATGATGGCGTTTTAGGTGCCTCGAACCTTGGAGATGGCGTTTTAGGTGCCTCGGACCTTGGAGATGGCGTTTTAGGTGCCTCGAACCTTGAAGATGGCTTTTTAGGTGCCTCGAACCTTGATGATGGCGTTTTAGGTGCCTCGAACCTTGATGATGATGGCTTTTTAGGCGCCTCGGACCTTAATTTGAAATGGCCTTTCGGTGGACTTCGTCCGCCGCCGAAGGAGAGGGTGACCGTTTTGGTCGAGGGGCTGGACCTAATGATAGGCTACCTACGTATCCCTAGTGGGAATCAAGCCCTTTCGTAGTTCGAGTCTTTGACCCCGGAGATGATGGCGTTTTAGGTGCCTCGAACCTGATGAGCGAGTTCTGCAGAGTTCTTTGGAGAGAAACTTCTGGGGATAAGAGATGACCATTTTTGGTCTCGATGGCTATCCGCTTTGGGGATAGGAATGACCATTTTCGGTCGATGGGTATCCGCTCCGCTGGGGGATAGGAATGACCATTTTTGGTCTCGATGGGTATCCGCTTCCGGCGGGGATAGGAATGACCATTTTCGGTCTCTGCTGGGGATGATTGCGATTTATCGCTTTCTAGTGATAGCGTCTTAGGTGCCTCAAACCTTGGAGATGGCGTTTTAGGTGCCTCGGACCTTGGAGATGGCGTTTTAGGTGCCTCGAACCTTGGAGATGGCGTTTTAGGTGCCTCGAACCTTGAAGATGGCTTTTTAGGCGCCTCGGACCTTGATGATGATGGCTTTTTAGGCGCCTCGGACCTTAATTTGAAATGGCCTTTCGGTGGACTTCGTCTGCTGCCGAAGGAGAGGGTGACCGTTTTGGTCGAGGGGCTGGACCTAATGATAGGCTACCTACGTATCCCTAGTGGGAATCAAGCCCTTTCGTAGTTCGAGTTCTACTCGAGATTTCGTTGGCTTTTGGGATTCCGTTAACTTTGCTGGGGATTTCGTTAGCCTTTGCTGGGGAAAATCAGACGTATTCGTCTGGGGAATCGGTCTTACGTTTGACTGCCGGGGATGATTTTGATGAAAGATACGGGATCTCGTTATCTTTCTCGGGGCACTCGGTCTTACGTTTGACTGCCGGGGGTAATTTTGATGAAAGATACGGGATCTCGTTATCTTTCTCGGGCACTCGGTCTTACGTTTGATCGCAGGGATAATTTTTGATGAAAGATATGGGATCTCGTTATCTTTCTCGGGTTACTCGGTCTTACGTTTCGATCAGGGGGAATTTGATGAAAGATACGGGATCTCGTTATCTTTCTCAGGCACTCGGCCTTACGTTTACCGCTGCCAGGGATAATTTTGATGAAAGATATGGGATCTCGTTATCTTTCTCGGGGCACTCGGTCTTACGTTTGACTGCTTAGGGAAGATTTTTGATGAAAGATACGGGATCTCGTTATCTTTCTCGGGGCACTCGGTCTTACGTTTCGATCAGGGGGAAGATTTTGATGAAAGATACGGGATCTCGTTATCTTTCTCGGGCACTCGGTCTTACGTTTGACCGCCGGATAATTTTGATGAAAGATACGGGATCCGGATCCGTTATCTTTCTCGGCACTCGGTCTTACGTTTGACCGCCGGTAATTTTGATGAAAGATACGGGATCTCGTTATCTTTCTCGGCACTCGGTCTTACGTTTGATCCGGGGTAATTTTGATGAAAGATACGGGATCTCGTTATCTTTCTCGGGGCAATTCCTGGGCCTTACGCTTCGATCGCCGGGGTAATTTTGATGAAAGATACGGGATCTCGTTATCTTTCTCGGGGCACTCTGGCCTTACGCTTTACCCGGGGTAATTTTGATGAAAGATACGGGATCTCGTTATCTTTCTCGGGGCACTCGGTCTTACGTTTCGATCGCCGGGGTAATTTTGATGAAAGATACGGGATCTCGTTATCTTTCTCGGGGCACTCCTGGCCTTACGTTTCGATCGCCGGGTAATTTTGATGAAAGATACGGGATCTCGTTATCTTTCTCGGGCACTCGGTCTTACGTTTGATCGCCGGGGTAATTTTGATGAAAGATACGGGATCTCGTTATCTTTCTCGGGGCACTCGGTCTTACGTTTCGGGAATAATTTTGATGAAAGATACGGGATCTCGTTATCTTTCTCGGGGCACTCGGCCTTACGTTTGACCGGGGGTAATTTTGATGAAAGATACGGGATCTCGTTATCTTTCTCGGGTTACTCGGCCTTACGTTTGACCGCCGGGGTAATTTTGATGAAAGATACGGGATCTCGTTATCTTTCTCGGGGCACTCGGTCTTACGTTTCGATCGCCGGGGTGATTTTTCTTGACAAGGGGCCGACTTTGGTTAACTTTGGTTAACTCTGTCAAGTTGGGGACTGGATTGTAGAGTCCTGAAATTTTAAGGGGCAAAAGGGTCATTTTGACCCTTGCAATCTCATCCGCGCGGATAGGGATGGAAAGTCAGGGGTATTAATTAGGGCCAACGCCCTTCTCCTTCCCCATTCAGTTTTTTGAAACTGTCGAGAGCAGAGAGAGAGAGAAGCCGAGGAGAACAGCCATTTTTGGCCTAGGAGCTTCAAAATTCGTCCGTTTTCTTCAATTTTTCAAGCAATGGAACACGGGGAAGGCGCTTTTCAAGGCCAAGGACGTGGTCCCATAGCGGAGAGGCGATTGGAGCTCGTCCGGATGAGGAGGCATTACAATCTTTCGCAATCGGTTGCGGAGGAGCATTACCCCGATGCTTGGCAACATTGGGCTTCGGATCCGCATCTCCGAACGGTATACTTCGAATCCTCTTGATCCTCTTGTCGATTTCTTGCTTGAAATTTTTGGGTGATTTTTGATTTTTTTTTTTTGAATATTGAATATTGATATTGATGATATGCAATGTTGCAATGAATTTGTGAGTGTCCCAAAAATGTGCATTTTGCTTGGGAAAAAGAATTGGCATTTTTGCCACATTTTTTTTTTAATTCGAAAATTTCATGTGAAAATTCGAAGAATTGTGATTTTTTTTTTTTGAAATTGAATATTGCATGTTCTTGATGATGATTTTTTTTGAAATTGAATTTTGATATTGGTGAATGATGATGCAATGCATGCATTTTGTTTGGAAAGAATGGGCATTTTGCCAATATGAGATGTATGTTTAGGATTTTTTTTTGAAAAGTGGGACGGATTTTTCCTCCCGTTGTATGTAAGATGGATGATATGCATGTATGCATTTTTTTTTTTTTTGAAAATGGGACGGAGTTTTTACTTCCGTAGGAATGCATCCTCTTTTTTTTTGATGAATGCATTGGGACTTGCAAATTGTTTTCTTTCATGCGAGAAAAATGGGGCTATGCTCATTGTATGCTGTTATGCTGTCGAATTTTTTTTTAATGTAAATGCAAAGGCAATCTTTTGACATTTTCTCTCTTTTTTTTTTTACAGGGCGGAAACCGTTTTGTGACGGAGCAACTGAACAAGATGAAGACTCGAGGATCGGTGGAGTCTGTGATTGACTTGTGGGACCGGCTTCCGAATGCGGGCCGAGGAGCTTTGCCGAGTCCGAGACAGATCGTTGTCGAGACGGGGCTCTGGGAGTTTGTCGAGTGCTTGAGGGGACTGGTCAAGTTCCCTAAGTGCAAGGGCTTCGATGTTTGCTCGCGCAAAGACTGGGACGCGACCCACACCTTCCACTTCTTCTCGGGGCGAGGCGACTGTTACGCCTTTCCGACTATGCCGCGATCACGGTCCGTCCTTCAATGGACGCAAAGATTGAGTGGAGAGATGGCTACGTGACGCGGACTGCGTGACCTTCGGGATTTTCCCCTATTCCCAAAAAGGGGATGGGGATGGAGTATGCCGTGGTCTACGGCAAGATTGTGGAGACCATCGTGAGCTATGAGGCCGGGAGGAGAGGATAGGCGCCGAGCGCATCGCCAGGGCCTTCTTGTGGTTTGCCTTTTCGAGCACGCTCTTTGGACATGCCGAGGGGATGGCGGTCTTTGCCTTGTTGAGGTCCTTGGAGGACATGGAGACGGCGGAGATGTCTCGTGGGGAGGCCTGGCCGGCGAGCTTTACTTTGCTCTTGATAGGTACAGTCGGAAGGCTGTGAGCTCCTTGTACTGCTTTGAGTTTGCCCTGGAGGTATAAGCTCTCTTTTTGCTTTCCCTCTCTTTCCTTTTTTTTTCGAGCACACACTTCTCTTTGCACTGGATTGATTTGATTTTTACCTTTCGCGGTATGGGCGTTGGAGTTTTTCCACGTCACGATGTGGAGGCCCGGCGGAGTACGCCGGGCGTATCCGGCCATGCAGCCTTGGTCCAAGCATGCCCGGGAGAAGATAAGCTCTGTGGGGCGTACGACTCGTGTACGCGGATTGCCTTCCTTTGACGGAGGCCGAGACGGATGAGGGGATGATATTCTTCCCCCGGGATCGCTTGAGGTAGCGCAGCTCGAAGTGGCGCCGAGATCCGGGAGGCAATGCCGGAGGATTTTGAGGGGTCCGACTTGCGACGCATATTATCTCGGGAGAGAGGGTGACACGCCAAAGCATGGCGTGGACTCGCCTTTGAGGACACCGGTGGGGCCTCCCGCCGATATGATGCACCCGAGCGATCGGTCCGTGACTGGGATGATTACCGAGCCGCCAAGACTTCTCGGATTTCGTGGCGATTGAGCCATATGCGACATTCGTCTTGAGGAGGCCGAGGATGCCTCGTGTTTTAGAGAGGGAGGGGCTTGGGATCCCGCGGTACCCTCGGACGGATTTTTCCTACATCCAGATGGGGTCCGATTGAGGGTGCAGATCCCTCAGCCCGAGCGGCTTCCACGAGCTTTCCGGCCTCGTCCGGGTATGAAGGTATGG
Source organism: Adenophora triphylla var. japonica (assembly GCA_022495995.1). Taxonomy (NCBI): domain Eukaryota; kingdom Viridiplantae; phylum Streptophyta; class Magnoliopsida; order Asterales; family Campanulaceae; genus Adenophora; species Adenophora triphylla. Next base: position 630,496 of record JAFEMH010000098.1, on the reverse strand, counting down.
CTTCACCTTTTCCCCTTCTTTTCTTTCTTTTGTTTCATCATTTTTAGCATCACTTCTTCTTTTTTTTTGACGCTTTTGCTTTTGTGCAGTTTTCGGAGGTGGTCGTCGAGACACTGACGAAGCAAGTGATCGGAGCCAAGAGGTTCATACGGAGGATGGTTGCTTGGGCACCTCAGCTAGGGCGAGGAGACCACGGCCGCACTCCGTCCGACGGGAGGCTTCTCCTATTCCCTGAGACTTCTTCCGAGACCCCTCTTTCTCCTCTCATTGATCACCGCGCGGCACCGCTTCGGATCACGTCATTCTTGGGGATCCGCACGGCAGTGGACACGTCCGGCGGCATGGTGGTTCGTCTCCGTATGTTCGTGGAGTCGGACGCCTTCACCTTCGGATTCGATTTCTTCAGTGGATCCGGGTTTACCCTATCGAGTGTGCCTGGTTGGTCCCGACGAGCCTCTCTCTCGGAGACGAGGACGATTCCGAGCCCGAGATTTTCGTGGCTCCCGACGAGGCGGCCCGAGTCGCAAGAGGGGCCGGGGGAGACATCGGGTGCTGGAGACTCCGAGTGATTTTTTTTTTTTGAGATTTGAGATTGAGATTTAGATTTGTACAGCTTATGCACATTTTTTTTTTGGATGTAATAATTTAGGGTTTTATTTATGTTTGTTTGTGTTTTTTTTTTTATGCACACTTCTTTTTTTTTGGAATGTAATAATTTAGGATTTTATTTTATGAATGCAATGCAATATGAATGCAGTGTTGCATGAGCCTTGTTTTTTTTTTTTTTGCAAGGGTGTTTGGTATATGGACTGGTTTGGGAGGTTTTTGCACAAGTTTCGAGCAACCGGACGGAATATTCCCTTTTTGGTGTAGCACTGGACCGTTGCAGAATTTTTCTGGGAAGCAATCCTATCCGCGCGGAGGAATCCCGCATCCGACAGTGTCCTTTAATTTTGGTCCAGACTGGTCTTGCTTTATTTCAAATTCAAATATCCTCTTCAACCTCCAAATTCAAACACCATTTTCGGGAGGAAGAGAGAAAAACCATGGAAAGCCTTAGAAAAGCTCCCTCAAAATTGTCCCAAGAGTCCCAAATGTCATTTTTCAACAAGTTCAAGGATTGGTCCAGGGAAATTATGCATGAGAGAAGGTCTTTCTTTGAAGAACGGTACAAGGTACGATGCTTGTGGTCTCTCAAAGAATTGGTTCCGGATTATGACCTCTTAAGGGCTTCTTCTTCGTTTTGGGATACTAGAAGGCATGTCTTTTGCCTTTCCTTCAACGAGATTGTTCCGATCTGTGGAAGAATTTCGGCCTTGCTTGGAGGTCCTGAGGTGGAGGAGATAGCAATTTCTTTGTCCTGAGGAGCTTCTTTTGTTGACAAGTTGTGCAACCTTCTTCATCTTTCCCCTGAGGAAGCACGAGGCATGATCCGCGGTCCCGACCATTTTGATATTTCCGGTCTTCCCGACAGATTTAGGGCTTAGGCTTGGTGGATGACGCCTATTGGGATGCCTTTGCACTTTGCATGTTCGGCACTTTGTTCATGGTCTATTCCTTCGGGATTTGCCATCGAGCTTTCGCCGGATGTTGTTGTTCATTGTCGCCCGGGCGTAGATGTCGTTCCTTTGATTCTTGGGGAGACTTTTCATGCTCTCGATGCATTAGCTACGGGACGGCGGTACATGCACGGGGCAGCCCGTTTCTCTTGACCCCGTGGCCGATGGAGCGTTGGGGGTTCTTCGGGAAACCTCTCGATATGATCAGCCTTCGACTTTTGCCAGAGAGGTGTTGATGTAGACTTTGATGATCGTGGCTCGTGGGCGCTGGATGGCGGGTCGCCAGACCGAAGATATCGATGGTTGGTGCCTCGTTGGCGGGTGGAGACTCGCAGAGTGCTTCAGACGGGTCCCATGTGGTTATGCTTCCGGGCTTTCTACCCGCTTCTACATTCCGCTCGGTCCTTAGGCGCTTTGGCTTGGAGCAGTTCCTTTGGAGGGCTTTGATGATGTAGCCACCAGTGGTGGTGGCTCCCGTTTCCATGGATGATCCCTCGGTGTTTCCATTTCTTTCCCGAGTATGGAGGTACGATGCCTTTCCTCCTCGGGTCATTCTCAGCGTCCCGAGACCGGTGTTCTCGACCACTTGGTACCCGGATTGGTACGAGGGGCATCCGGGAGAGACTCAGTGGCTATTTTGAGACGGCGTGAGGCCATTGTAGGTGCGGAGGACCGCATCAAGCTTCGAGAGGAGGAGGGCCGAGGCGAGGGCCAACCCTCATGACAGAGCGGAGACGCCGTGGACCGACATGAGGCTTACGTCAAGAGACAGAGAGGAGGGCTCCTATGTTACCGCCTAGGTTACAGGAGATGAGGGATGACGCTAGTGGCTACTAAGGCCCCGACAGAGGCCGGTTTGATAGACCCCTGTTCCTATACCAGAGCTTGGTAGGAGGAATACCGACATTTTTCCTGGGCTCGTAAGAGAAAGACTCTGGAGGGGGAAGAAGAAGGGAGAGGCCAAGCACGAGTGGCTTGGAGTGACTCGAGGTTTCCAAGTATCCCTTTCTTGCCATGACAGACACATTAGTTTGATTATGTATCTTAGTTTTCTTTTAGCAGGTTGCCAGTTGTAGGAATGAATCGGGCTTAGACTCATCAAAGAGCTTTTAACTTGTAATGAATATTTGAATTGCTTTAGAGTTTTTCGAGACGCTTTCATGGTCTGATCAATTGTATTGATGCCAAAGTATGGCTTTTATTTGTGCTTTAGACCGAACCGTTTCCGCCGCCTACGTTCCCTCATTTTGAGGAGCTCAGTCTTCGTAGTTCAAACTGGTGAACTCTTTTTTGTTTTTTTTTTTTGTTTGTTTTTTTTTGGTGCAACCCTGTTTTTTACCTAGGCCGCCCTTTTCGGGTTTCTAACCTAGTTGGGTATTACTCTTTTAGCACTCTTTTTTTTTGTTTTTGTTTTTTTTTGTTGTTTTTTTTTTGGTGCAACCCTGTTTTTTACCTAGGCCGCCCTTTTCGGGTTTCTAACCTAGTTGGGTATTACTCTTTAGCACTCTTTTTTTTGTGTTTTTTTTTTTTTTTTTTTTGTTTTTTTTTTTGGTGCAACCCTCGTTTTTTACCTAGGCCGCCCTTTTCGGGTTTCTAACCTAGTTGGGTATTACTCTTTTAGCACTCTTTTTTTTGTTTTTTTTTTTTGTTTTTTGTTTGTTTTTTTTTTTTTTGTTTTTTTTTTTTTTTTACGCGTAGTATCTCGCAGCCTTGTCACCATTCACTCGGGTGTACAAAGGGATTCCCGTCGAGGTCCGCAAGTTGCATGGCTCCTCCCGTGAGAAGATCTTCCGGACGACATATGGCCCGACCCATACAGCTCCCATTTGCCGAGAGGGTTGATACGGACCGGGGCTTTTCTTTAGAACGAGATCACCTTCTCGGATCTCCCGATGCTTTACTTTCTTGTCGAAGGCTCGCCATTCTTCCTTGGTAGGCCCGGATGTGTTCCATGGCCTTCACGGCGTTCATCTAGTAGGGCCAATTCGCCATGGCGACTCGGGAGCCATTCGACCTCGTTGATCCGGCTTTCCAATAAGATACCTGAGCGAGGGTATTTCCACTGATTGGGAGTACGGCTTCCATTCCGTATGTGAGGGCAAAAGGTGTTTCCCGCTTGCCGTTCGACCGATGTCTCAGAGCCCCAGAGTGCCAGTGTAACTTCTGCCAATCTCCGCCTTGGGATGCCCATTTTCCTGATGATATTTTCCGTAGTCTGCTTTGCCGCTTCGACGGCTCCGTTGGCCTGGGGCCCGTAGGGTGATGACTTGTGACGGGTTATTCGGAATTCCGCCAAAGAATTTTTCACATTCCCCTTCGAAGTGGGATCCATTATCTCGAGATGATTTCGGCCGGCAACCCGTATCGGCACATGATGTTTTCTTTGATGAAGAGGGCGACTTTCTTTGAATTGAGGATTTTGTAGGACTCGGCTTCAACCCACTTGGTGAAATAATCCACGGCTACCAGTGACGAACTCGTGGTCAAGTATCGCTCGATGGTGTGATTTTTGCCTATGACATCAATTCCCAAGTGACGAAAGGCCAAGGGGTTGTCATGCAAAGATAACTCGTGAGGAGGCAAGTGATTAAGATTTGAGTATCGCCGACATTTGTCGCAGCCTTTTGACAACCGGATGCGTCGGCCTACGGTGATCCAAAAATACCCCATTCTCGCATGATTTGCATCGTAGCTCGAGCATTCATGTGAGGGCCGCAGTACCACCATGTATTTCTTTCATGAGTTCGGTAGCCTCTTGTTTGCCGATACATCGCAGAGGGGGCCTTGATAACGTTTTTTGTATAACATGTTTCCCAAAAGGACATAATGGGAGGCGAGCCGCTTCAGTGGCCGAGAGACTTTTTGCTTTGATTCCTTCTTTATATTCCCCATCTTTGTTTTTGAAAGAGGCCTCGCCATCCTTCGTGCAATCCGGTAACTGAGTGTACCAGTGGATCATTGATCGCTTCGGCTTCCGCTTCAATTTCGAAGCAATAGGCGGGGTTTTCTCTTCTCCCGACTCGAATGGTTTAATGTACTTTCCTTCAGTATTTCGACAAGAGAGGCTAGCGTAGCCAGAGCATCCGCGAACCCGTTTCTGCCCTCGGTGTAATGAAAGCCGATTTCTTTGAACCGAGTTATTAACTCTTCCATGTAAGCATGATACTTCGCAAACCCGGATCCACGGCCTTCCATTTGTTAGAGACCCGATTGATGATGAGGGCAGTAGTCACCGTACACCTCCAATTCCTTGATATTTCTTTCAAGGGCGGCTTCCAACCCGCCTATGCAAGCTTCATATTCGGCCAGCCGTTGTTGGTGACTTCGAAGTTCGGCCCTTTATCAAGCATGGGGTGTGTTCGTCAAGAGGATCGACCGTAAGCATTCCTATCCCGTTCCCCTTTTGTTTGACGCCCGTCGAAGAAGAGTTGCAGCGATTTTCTCCTTCTAGAGCGAAGATTCCATCATCGGGAAATTGAGGTTCAGTCCCTGGACTCATCACTTGGGAAATCGGCCGATGTTCCGCCATTATGCGTCCTTTTATGGATTTCCTTGAAACATAAGCGATGTCATATTCGGCCAAAAGAACGACCATTTTGCCAATCTCATGGAGATGGAAGGCTTGTCGAACGTATATTTGATGGGGTCTATCCTTGAAACAAGATGTATCGGGTGAGACCGCATGTAGTGTTTCAACTTTCCCACTACCTGCACCAAACCTCGCGCAAGTCTTCTCGCAAGCGTAGTAATTGAGTTCGCTTCCTTGGAGCTTTCGCTACGAAATAAATGGCGTTTTCGACTTTGGAATCTTTTTTCTTGAGCTAGCATAGCCCCAATTGCCGTATCCGTGACAGCTTAGATATAGCAAGAGTGGCTTTTGCCGATGTGGTGGGCAGAGAATCGGGGATTCACAAGGTATGCCTTAACTGTTCAAAGGCAAGCCGACATTCTGGGGTCCATTCTCGTGTAGGCATTCTTTTTCATCAACTTGAAGATTGGCTCGCAGATCGAGGTCACCGATTTACAAAGCGGCTTATGTATCATAGCCTTCCCATGAAGGATTTCACTTCGTCGCTGTCCGTGGTGGCTTCATTTCAACTATCGCCTTGATTTTCTCGGGGATCCACTTCGATTCCCCGTTCGTCACCATATATCCTAGTACCTTGCCTCGTCTTACACCGAAGGTGCACTTGGCCGGATTCGCCTCATGCCGTGGTCTCTGAGGCGGCCGAAGAATTTTCTCAAATCAACAAAGTGCCGCCATCTCGATCCTCTCGGAATGTATTATCATGTCGTCCACATAGACCTCAATTTCTTTGTGGATCATGTCATGGAACAGCCTGTAGGCCGCCCTTCCGGTACGTAGCCCCAAAGATTCTTTAGTCCGAATGGCATGACCGTGTAGCAAGCATGTGCCCCAAGGGGTTGTGAAGGCCGTTTTGGCTTGGTCTTCTTCTCGCCATTTTGATTTGGTTGTCGCCGGCAAAACCATCGACGAAAGATTTGACTTCGTGGTTGGCCGTGGAATCTACCAAGATGTCGATGTTTGGCAGGGGGAAATCGTCTTTTGACCGGCTTTGTTCAAGTCTCTCAAGTCTACGCAAAGCATCGGATCTTTCCGTTGGCCTCGGTTACCGTCACTATGTTGGGACAGCCATGTTGGGTATTCAATGACCCCGATGAACCCCGCCCGAGCATCTTTTCTATTTCCTCTTTCACTTGTAAGGACCATTCGGGCTTAATTCTTCTTAGCTTCGCTTTACCGGCTTGACTTCCGGGTCGAGCGGTATTCGGTGCTCAACTATGGAAGGATCGAGGCCCGGCATATCTTTATAGGACCATGCGAACACATCCACGAATTCTTTTAGCAGCTCGATTAGGGCAACCCTTTCACCCTTCGAAGAAACTACCAATCTGCGTCTCTTTAGGCTCTTCCGTAGTTCCCAAATTCACACTTGTCAAAATCTCTTCGGCACTGGGCTCGATTTTCCTCTTTCCTGACAACCCGCTTAAAGATTTCTTTAATATATTATTCATTTAATGTGTCCGCTCCTCATCTAGTGAATCGTTATTAACTGTTTTTAGATTATTAGTTAATTCATCATTAGTTAAAGTGGCAATTAAGGGATACTCGTAAAGGTTCATCATTTCATCAAGACGAAGGGGAATACAACGTTGGCTGCGTACTCGTAGTCTTCAGTGCGTGAGGCCGCTCTGGACGACTCGAGAGACTCGAACTCAACAATGAGAGACTCGGAGGACTTTACAAAGGTTGACACGAAAGGATCTGGGACCAATCCAAGCTTGGTGATCATTTCCTCTTTGGTCGCGGACGGCCCGAGAGAGTTTCCCAATTCTTTAGCGGCATCGCTGTTGGTGGCTTCACAACTCGGGAAAGGCATGGTCTACGTGCTCCCTCTTCGGGCCGTTGCTATCATCTCTTTGTCTCGAACCGTAATCAACTGTGTTTGGCATCTCGAGAACCGAGCATGTGGATGTAGGGATCTTCCTCAATTCGGGGACTTCCGTTTCGTCATAATCCGATCGCTCAATCCAGATGTAAGGACGCATTGCGTCTCGGTGAGCGGCTAGAAAAATCTCATGTCCCATACTCGAGCGGAAAGGCTTGGCGGTGTAGTTCAAGCAAGGAGGACGTCCCACACGACGTTCATAGATTCGAGCCGAGTCCGTCGGTGTTTGCCGACTTTTATCATGAAAACCTCTCGCCCGGCGAGGCCAAGGAATGGGTTTGCAGAATACCGACAAATCTCGTGATTGAGGACCGGGACTTGTGTGCTCGTATCACGGCGGTGTTCAGCATTTCCTTCCAAAGCACGCCTCCAAGTGTTGGAAATAGCAATTGAATTTGATGAATCGAACTTCTTCTGAGTCCGCTCGCTTGAGTGTGTCGACATAGTTGGCATTGCTGGATTCCAAAGGATGCCGGCGAGACTTGCCTCTTGAAGGATGTAGCCCCGGTGTTTGATCGGGCGTTCTTGGCTATTGTTTCAGCCTTCGTTCCCTATGAGGAAACCGTCACCCCTTATGACTTCAAGGTCTCCCCGCCGGTTGATGAATTTGACGCATTGGTGGAGAGTGGAGGCTATGGCTTTCATGTGATGCAACCAAGGGCGCCCTAGTAGGGCCGTGAACTCTGAGGGGATATCCATTACATGGAACTTTGCGGGCACCATTTGGGTTTCGTACTGCAGTTCCAGAGTCACCGTCCCTGTAATGGGACGAGACGAACCGTCGTAGGCTCGACGGTCCGGGTAGATGGGATCACGCGCCTTTCATTTATGCGGAGGGCCCTCATCATGCCGAGGGAAGGACATTTACCGATGATCCATTGTCCACTAATACCCTGTGGGAGTGACATGGTGTTGAGCCGAATAGTGATGTACAAAGCTTCATTGTGTTGGGAGACATCTCTTGGCAAATCTTCATCGCAGAAGGTGATCATACTCCCATATAGGTGAGGATCATAGATTTGGTCCTTGTCTCGGGATGGAGAGTCATCAAGCTCTGGCCACTTCGTGCCTTTTTCTTGCGAGGCGCAGTCTTTGCCGAAGCCCCCGGGTTATACTCGATGCCTTTTGTGGCGGTTGCCATCTCCGGCCAACATGTTGATTGAGTGGGAGCGCTGCATCGGCGTCGGTTTTTCTTCATCGGTGGATACTCGGGAGGCTGGACAACCGAACCTTGCCGACCCCGAGGGGTTGGGCCACGTTGCCGGTACTCACGGTATCCGGAGGTCTCAATTCCGTCGTTGGCAAGGCTTTTACGCTCTTTTTATCCCTTTTTGCTTGGGGAAGACCGACCCGCTGAGTAGAGTACATAATAATCAAATCCCCGATGGCTCCCCGAGCGTTCCCACACCGTTATCACCGCCTCGAATCTCTCCTTCAATTTTCTTTGGGGAGGAAATTTTCTTTTTCTTAGGAGGACGGTCCTCGTGTATCCAATCCCGATAGTCCCTTTCAAGGCAATCGGGATAGCCACAAATATCCCACCAAATGTGTTCTACGGCCGGTGGCGGATTTGGGACCTCGTGCCGAGCGGTGCCGGAAGGACTTTGAGTGGAACCGGTCCGGGGATTCGCCGGGCTGCCTCGGTAGCGAGTGATTGGACTCCGCCGGATAATGAGAGATATTGAGGTCCCTGGGAACGGCATATGTTTGTCCTTCAAGGTAGCCTCGCCCGGTTGGGATATTGTTAAGGTCCCAAAGTGGCGTGTGGCCTCTTCAATCCAGCTCGCCGTCCTGTTTCCGGCGTTCTTCCAGTGGATTTGATGGCCGACCATATTTCTTTAACTGTTCCTCGATTTTCATCACTCAGCCGATATTTGTGGGATCATCACCTTGAGAGGGGACAACCGACAAGATACCGAACTCTTTCGTCCCCGACCGCTGTTTGGGGGCCAGCTGCCTGTAAGTCGGCGGGCGGGAGTCCCGGCGGTGGAAACATAGGAATCTTGGGGTAGCATCTTGATGTATCCGGATGTTAAGAAGAGGAGGAGAACCTTCTTCTGTCTTTGCGGTAAAGGTGCCATCGGAATTGAGACTGATAGACAAACCATGACATGCGACTACCCCCAGTAGGTCGTCAATTTGAGCCTCATGTCGAAGTCTCATTTGTTCTACCAACTGGATCCAATACCGGGTCTGTCGAGGGATTTTGGAGGACGGAGCAACGTTATCCCCATCATTACCGGCCGATGCATACATTCTCAAACCCGGAGTTGGAACAAACGGCGAAGCCGATGACGCGCTTGACTCTTCCCAACTGATCAAACGGTGACCCGGCGCCCGAAACCAAGCTTTGTGCGGAGTGCGGGGAAAGGACACGAAGGTTCGAGATGTCCGGGAATGGAAGGAGGGTAGGTGTTTGGGCTTTTGGCTCATGCAACATGCAGCTTATTTGTTCACGTTTACTTAAAACATGTTTTATTAACCTAATCGGTTGGAAAAGATTGCTCTTCTTTTTCGCAAACTACTCGATTCCCGGATCGCCGGGCCCCGTCACTACGTCTATAAGCCCCTCGTATTCCACCTCGTATTTCGACCTCCCAGGGTGGACGGCGAGGGTCCTATAGGGCAAGCGGGTCCCACCGACCGAAAGAAAAACGATCCTAAAAGTCCGGGTAATCGAGTCTTAACGAGCATTCGATGTAAATTACGGACAAAGCCGACGCCGAAAGTCAAGATCATGTCCGAGGGCTCGACAAAAAGTCGGCATGATTTGACCGATAAGCGTCCATGATTGATCTTGACTTGTCGTCGCTTAAGCCGTAATTAGGCATGGAATAGTCATTAATCCTTGATGACTCGGTGTCAATCTTTGGGAGTCGGTGTATAATTTGTGCGCCGAGCCGAAGTCAAGGCGCCGGTCAATATCTTGGTCAAAGTCCGCGGCGGAAAACCGGCGTAACTTCGACCGATTAGCGACCGATTAGGGACCCGAGAGATATTGAGTCGGTATGCCGACAAAGGCTTGAAAGGAAAGGTCTATACACGGACAGGGCATGACATGCACTGCACTAAAACCAACCGGGTCTCTGACAAAGTGTGTCACGGACAAGTGCATGGTCGACACGAGGCTCCATGGGATGTTTGGGTAGTCCTGTGCTCATCCGAGAGGCGTAATAAGACCAAACGGACCGCGACAAGGATTTCCCCGGGTTAAGGACGTAGTGTGCAGTGTACGGTCACGTGCGCGTAGTGTGCAAGCAGTCTATATTCTTTTTCTGAGTAAAATAGAGATTTTTTATGTGTCTTAAAAATATGATGCATGATTTTTTTTTGGAAATTTTCTTTTTTTTTGAAAATCTTTTTTTTTTTTGAATTTTTTTTTATGAGCACATAAGCACGTAAGCATGAAAATTCCGACAGTTAGGGACATTATTCCGACAGTCAAAAATTTTGACTTTCTCCGAGGCGGCCAAAACAACATGAAAACTGTGCAAAAATCAACACACACACAAAAATGATTTTCAAAGCCGGGACGGAAGCTTGACCCTCAAAAGCTTTTTTTTTGAAAACGGTGATACCGGTACGTGGGATTGTTAGACCACAATTTATCCCCGACTCGTGTTAGGAGGCGATAACGGGAAATTTAGTGGTTTCCACCAATATACCGAATACCATTTTTTATTAAAAAGCTTAGTCCCCCAGCCGGAGTCGCCACCGTAACGATGTGTTGCCTTTTTCGGGAAAAATTCGATTTTCGCGTTTCTTTGAAAAACCAAATAAAACCGGAAAACGGAGTCGCCACGCCATTTTAATTTTGAAGGGCCAAAACTTTGAAAAAGCCCGAGATTAGAGATTTAGGTTCGGAGGTCATGTTACGCGTCGGGAAGGACGTTAGTGTGCACCCGACGCGCCTCGTAAAACGAGTCTTCCAAGCTGAAAATCATTTTTGTGTGAGTGTGCGTGTGTGTGTGTGTGTTTTGGCCAAAATAAGTTGTAACTGGAAAAAGTAAAAATTGGGATGTCTTTTTAAGACTTTAAACTGATCCCATGATTTTTGGAGAATTTTTGGTTTGAGATTTGGTACTCAAAAAACCTTTTGAAGTTGAGAAGTCACTTCTGCCAGAAGGAAATGGCAGCAGACACCTGATTTTGAAATGGATTCAAGGGTCCTAAAACTTCATAATCTGGATGAACTCAGAGAATGAAAGTTTCTCTAGACTCCTTGAATAAACTTTGTGTGAAAGAAATTTCCATTTTGGAGAATATTTGAGGGGTCAAAACCTTCTGGAAACCTCAGATATGAGATCTGGATTCCCAGAAACTGATGAACTAGCCTCTGAAAGAAAAATTGAAAAGAGGAGTTTTACTCACCCAAAAAATAAAGTAAAAATATGTCTGGAAAGCTCTGGATGTTGGCTACAAAAAGTGTTTTGTAATCAACACCAAATTCCAAGTTCATCTGTGTCCAAAAATTAAGACCATGGACTGAGGTCTGAGAAATTTGCTACTGGACAGCAACTTCTCAAGAAAGAAAATATGATTTTAAGGGGGGTTTTGCATCCATGCTTGTCCCCATTTCCCTAGGTTTTGGTTAGTGATCACTAGACATTTTAGTGGTGAATCAACTATACCAAACCATCCTTGGGGTACATTAGGACTAAGCATTTCATTTGCTTGGGGAGGGGGATTTTACCCTTTGAAATCAAGATTTAGTGCTTGAAAATGGTTTTTTAGGGTTTTGAAAGTGCATTTTTGCAAGTAAGAAAGAAAAGCTTTTGAAAATAATGTTGATCTTTGTAGAAGATCATCCATGGAGATGGTCTTCCATGGTGATCTTCTTAGATCTAGAGAAAGAAGATGAAAGAACTACATTTTGTAGTTTGAAGATGCATGCATGGATGAGATTTAGGGTTAGGAAGAGGAGGGTTTACCAATCTTCCTTGTGTTCTTGAGTGTTTGTCTTGAGTGTATGAGTGTTTAGGGCTTTAATATGAGAGTGAGTGTATGAGTATGAGTTGGGAAAGATTGGAAAGAAAAAGGTGACAATTCTTGAGAATTCTCACTGTTTTCTCTCTATATTTCGCCAGAACTTCGTTGCTATTGTGTTCTTCCTTTTTATTTTTGTGACTGGAGGGCTCAATTTATAGCCCTCTGAAAATTACATACTTGTCCGCGCGGATAGGATCGAGCGGCGCACTTGTTCATTAAATGCGGCTTCACTTTGGACAAGAAGAATAATCTTTTTCAAAATTCAAATTAACAGCCAGTTTTTTGTTTCCAGCCATTGCCATTTTTGGTTTTCTTCTTTTGTTTTGCTTTTTGAGATTCTTTTTAAGGTTTAACCTTAAATAACAATGCCCATTTTACCCTCACTTTGTTAGAAATGTTAGGATAGTTAGGAATTGTTAGAAATGTTATAACTTTCGTTAATTTTTTAACGAAAATTCTAACAAGCTCAAATTGGAGCACTTACAGAAGGGGAAGGGAATACCTCAACCAACTCACTGATGGGGAGGAGGGGGTAGTCTCTCCATCATCAAATGCATCATCCGCATTTGCTCCTCTCTGAATGCCTGAGCTTGCCCAATCTCGTTGTCCATCTTCCATTCCAATCTTTCTCTTTACATCTGGTTAGTCTCAATCTCTGCCTCCACTTTAATCTGCAACTGCCCAAACTCCATCCTCAATCCTCTCACGTTCTCTAACTTTCCATAAAAAAAATACTTTTTGTTAAAATAAAAAATATCAACTGGTCAATCATTCATCGGTTCATCCTCTAACTTTTTTTAAAAAAAGTTACCATAACCGATAGAAATTATCGGTCAACAATCACAAAGTCCAACCGGTCAACACTTCCATCGGCAAACAATTTTTTTTTAAAACACACTCCAATCGGTCAATACACAATCAACTGGTCAATCGTTCATCGGTTCATCCCCTAACTTTCCATAAAAAAAATACTTTTTGTTAAAATAAAAAATAAATAAAGGATAAAGGATAGTCAGTCACTTAGACGTGGCCATTTTATAAACCGGACCGGCCAACCAGCTGGTTTCTAACCGATCAAAACCGGTAAACACGGTTAACCGGGACCTATTAAATCAAAACCGGATTTTTCAAGGTTCGGTTACGGTTGGAGTTTTTTGAAAATAGATCAACCTCCGGTTAACCGCCGGTTAAAACCGACGGGTTAAAATGCCGGTTTAACAGGAAGAAATGTATGTTTTATATTTTTACTAAGTTTACCTATTTGTTCATAATATACTTCATAGTTCATATCATAATAAAATTATTTTTTAATATTTTAAAATAATGTAATATTAATTATGAGACGGATAAAATAATAAAATGAGAGGAAAGAAATGTACAGCAACTCAACTCAGCAACTAAATGTATGTTTTACACTTTTATTATCTTTCTTTTTGAAGTATTTAAATCATTTTTTTAGTTTAATTTGCATTTTGGGAGTGTTGACCGGTACCGGTTGGTTGATTCATTTGATTGATTGACCGGCTAGGAGACAAATGGAGTTTACAATTTTACATAAATATTGACTGTTGCCTTGCCTGCCTTGGACTTTTTTTTTTTTCCTATTCTTGCACCGTTGCTTGCCTCGAGAGGCCCTTAACCGATCATTGCTTTGGACCTTTACCGATCCTTGCCTTGCCTTGCTTGACCGACCGATTCTTGAAAAAGAAAAAAAAATTAAAAACGATTAACCGGCAAACCGTTCTAACCGGTAAACCGTAAAACCGTAACCGGTTAAGGCGGTTAATCGGTTCGGTTGGGAAATTTGAAGGTTGAAACCGCCGGTTTGGTAACCGTGAAACGCCGATTAACCGAATCGGCCACGTCAGACCTTTATTTATTTTTTATATTTTATTAAAGTTTTATTGACTAAAAAATAATATTTTAAACTTTTTTTTATTACTGAATTTTTTTACAAAAAGGTATATAAAAAAAGATAAATATCAAAAAACATAACAAATAAAAAACAATTTTAAATGTGTAGCGATTTTAACCAGAAAAATTATACACCCGTGTAGCGAGTTTCAAAAAGTTGGTCATTTTGGCAAATAGTTTCAAATGTGTGTTATTTTGGGATTAAAAATTTTTAAAATGAAATTATTTGAGAAAAAAATCGTTTCAAATGTGAGTTATTTTGGGATTTATATTTTTAAAATTGAATTATTTGAGAAAAAAATCTGTTAAATACAATAACATGATTTTGTCGTGCATCGCACGGGAGTACTGCTAGTTTGATTTATAACACGCCTTTTGAGTCTCCAAACCCGGCAAGGAATAGGCCTACTGTCCCTTGGGAGCGGAGGCATGTGAATGGCATAAGCACTTCACATGAATCCATAGACACCGTAAAGATCTCACATATACTAAGGAGAACTTTTTACAAAGTTGATTTTTAAGCACTATCAAGAGCATATGAATCCATAGGCACCGTAAAGATCTCACATATACTAAACCTAAATGTAATCTTCAAAAAAATCATATAATCAAATGGTACTATTAAACCTAAAAAGACTAATAAAATCATTCACATCCCTTAAACAACCCATAGATTTCAAGGTCAAATATGCAATTAGCACATCCAGTATTTTCATGTCTTGAATAATAGCACCAATTTTTGTCCTTGTAATGAGCTTCAACCTTGCAAAATATTGGCCATGTGGAGAAGTAATAATCATCACTTTTCCATAATGATTTGATGTATGCCTTCAAATTAAAACGATAATTAATCGACTGAATCTTGGTGAAGTCAGATTTTTGGATTGTTATGAAATTATTTTTCACTAATAATCTACCTAAATATTTGGACAATAAATTTTTTGGTTTATTTTATTTTGCAGATTGGAGGGAGGGGAATTTTGAATCTATCCCGAATTTTTTTGAATAAATCAAATAATTTGAAATTTTATATATTTTTTTTTATCTATGATTGCCGAAAATAATCTGTTTTAGTTTAGAAAATATATAACTGTTTTAAAATACTTCAAATCTTGGGGATAAATCTGAATCTTTTGTAAATTATAATTCTTTATAAATTTAAATTCTCCATATAAATAATAGAAAATATATAACTACCGAAAATACTTAAAATGAATTTGGAAATTTTTTATATTTTTGAATCTATATATGATTGCAAAAAAATTTAGGAGTTGATTACTTGAAAATCTATGATTGCCGAAAATTTAGGAATTGATTATTTTAAATTGATCCGAAAATTTATGAATAAATCCAACTTTGAAATGGTTGAATGCAGTTTTCATTTGTGATTTAGAAAATATATAACTGTTTTATTTTGATACATTATAACTTTATGTTTTTTTTTATCTATGATGTCTGAAAATATATAACTGTTTTAATAATATTTTAAATAATTTTGCATTTCAATATTCGATTGTGTTTGCCAGAGATGTATATTGATTATATAATTGATTGATGTTTTGAAGCCAATAGTGAAAAATTATTGTCGGTTGTCCAACTTGATTATGAGAACTGAAAGGAAACTGGGACAAAGTTGAAAGTTAGAAATTAGCTTTACGTAGTATCAAATAATTTGACATTTTAATTACATTTGATCATGGTTATTTTCTGTAATTGCAGGTTTATCTCGCTATTTGCCAAACTCATTACCATTTAAAAATGTCAAATAATTTGACATTTTTTTTGTTTTTGAATCTAAGCCGAAATTTTATGAAGAAATCAAATAAATTGAAATCCATTCAATTTGCCAAACTCATTACCATTTAAAAAAATAAATAAAAAAAACTGAATAATTATTGCAGTCACATTGCCTAAATGACCACAAATGCAAATGGTATAAAAAATTCATTGTTGCATAAACCAAAAAAAGAAAAGAAAAATAAATTAAAAACTTAAAGATAACATGACATCAATTCGAATGATTAAAAAAAATTAAAATTAACTAAATTCGTGAGTAACATTATTCCTACTGATGAACTTGATTGTTGTCGACATGATTAAGGCGCACTTGATCTATATAGTTAACATCAATTCGAATATGTGACCATGAGGTAGTCCGCGTTTGAAAAACTCCACGGAGATGATAGAGACGACAACTGCATAGATGAACAGATATATAATTAAAATAGAGATTGTTAAAAAAACTGCATTCATAAAATCGAACTTAAACTAATAAATTAAAAGAATTACTTACATGAATTGAGGTTGCTTAAACAACATTCATCTTTCAAATCTCTCACAAGTTTATTGAATTTAGTTTTAAAATTGCCGTACAATACATCAGTGATTTTTTCCTGTTCAATGCCCGAACTATTTAAAAATTTTGTGACTTCCGGCAAAAAAAAGAGTAGATCCAAAGCTGATGAAATGTGAGAGAATCAACCGACTGTTTGTTTCATTGATCTGTGAAATTAACAAACAATAGATTCAGCCCAAATTTTAATCATAAAACATTTTAGAGTGAATAAAAAAAATAGGATTACCTTCACGACGGATTCTCTCACAGTGAACAATGGAACTGATGGCTCTGATTTTCTGGCTCTTGTGAAGGACCTGTCGCGTGTGAGAAGAACAAACAGATGGAGATATGTAAGTGCGAAAATTGAAGATTCCATTATGAGTTGAAACGAAATTGAGTATTCAAAAAAAAAAATTGGCGGAAACTGAAAATATGTTTTTCCTTCGTAATTCACTCTAGGTTTGAATTTATAATTTTCATGGAAACTGAAAACATGTATTTATAATTTTAGGATTATAATTGAATAAGATTTTTGGAGTTTTTTCAAGTAAATAATTCCTAAAATAATTTTTTTAGGAGTTTAATTGAAAAATGGTTTGAATTTTAAATTGATTGATTAAGTTATCCGAAATCAAAGGAATTGAGCTTTTAATTTTTTTTGTTTTTTTTAATTTTAGGTTTGAATTTATAATTTTCATGAAAACTGAAAACATTTTAGGATTATAACTGAATAAGATTTTTGGAGTTTTTTCAAGTAAATAATTCCTAAAATAAACTTTTTTTAGGAGTTTATTTGGAAAATGGTTTGAATTTTAAATTGATTGATTAAGTTATCCGAAATCAGAGGAATTGAGCTTTTAATTTTTTTTGTTTTTTTAATTTTAGGTTTGAATTTATAATTTTCATGAAAATTGAAAATATGTATTTATAATTTTCGGATTATAATGATCCTTAATTTTGAATTTAAAATTAACACTTTAAAAATATGTTGAATTATCTATTATCTATTAAAATAAAGATAATCAATTAAGATAAAAAATTGAATTATCCTAAATGGTAGGAATTAGGCTTTTATTTTTATTTTATTTTTTATTTTCGTTGATTACATGAAATAATGGCTTACCATTTAAAAATCAATTTTTGGAAAATCAATTCTATATTTCTTATTTTCGGTGATTGCATGAAAAAATTTCAAATTTTAAAAATCCGATCAAATCTTTAGATTAGGTGATTCAAAATGGTTTGAATTTTAAATTGATTGATTCAGTTATAACAGGTAATTTTAAACTGAATAAGATTTTTGGAGTTTTTTCAAGTAAATAATTCCTAAAATAAACTTTTTGTTAGGAGTTTATTTGAAAAATGGTTTGAATTTTAAATTGATAGATTAAGTTATCCGAAATCAAAGGAATTAGGCTTTTAATTTTTTATTATTTTTTTTTAATTTTAGGTGTTGGAAGAAATAAAGGATGACGAATTGAGAAATGCCACGTGGCTTTCCACGTCATAATGCCACGTGGCGCAGTGTAAAGGCTTGAAATTCTTCTGCTTTCATATAGTATATAGATTATGCACCCGAAAGTCAATGCGAAAGTTTTCTTCATGTATATATACTTGTTGAAGTTGCCTTTATAAATTATTTAGGGAAATATTAAATGCATTTTCTTCGTTTATCGGGGAAGCGGTCAAATTTGGACGTTTCTTTTAAAATATAAGTCATGTGTAGACAAACCGATTATATATCCGGTATATAATTCGGGTAAGATGGAAAAAAAATCGACAATTATATTTAAGTGGTTAATGATCATTCAATTCTTTCAACATTTTTGGATCTTCAATGTTATTGTCAACACATATTTTCTTTGAATAGATTTACTGACTGCCCTTAGAATTTACTGTAACTGTGGTAGAATAATTCATGCAGCTGCTGGTTTTACCTCTCCTGTAACTTGTATATAAACAATAATTATGTGGGCATTTTTAGCAACAACTATAAGTAAATACAAAGGGAAAAGAACAAGTAATCGTCAGTTGTATATTGTTGGCAGCAACAATAAATACGAAAAGGAAAAACGACAATTACGTTGGTAGGTAGTAAGTAATGCAGTCAGCACTCAGTCGCCCCCTCAGAATAGTTGTGGAAATTGCCGCCTCGTAATAACAAGGCCGTGGGCAGGCGCGAATTCAGGATTGTGGAATCATGTGGATTTGATATTTAAAAATATTGGAAACAATAATAACAGTGAAAAATAACTTTATATAAAAAAAAGTTACATATATAGTGGGTGACTTAGGTTAAAAAAAATTAAAAAAAAAAAAATTGAGGTGGGCCCACATAAAAAAAAAGGCTAGATCCCCTCCTGGACGTGGGACTATGAATATTAATACGCATCAGTTGAATTGCTCATATCAAGATCTTTTAAGTTAGTAATTATTTTGACTCACTGTAATATAATTAACCTAAGTTTTTAACCATTTATGTATTTTTTAAGTTTTAACCATCCTACTGTATATGCATATTCAATTTCACCTTGCTCCCTAACAACATTCAAAAAAGTTTATTTTTGTTAATAAAACTTAACAGAACTAACGAGAATTCACCAAAAACTAACTACATCCAAAAATAAATAAATTAAATGTTGTGTTTTACCGAACGGAGTGAGTTGATTGGAGTAGAGGGCTGGAGAGTGGTGTTAGAACTTGATGAACGTTGGTGGCGCTTGACGGTAAATTTGTCGTGGTTATAGAATATTGAGCAGTGGGTTGGTGGGACAAGGAATCTAACTTTTTTTGATATCGTTAGTTTTGTTAAGTTTCATTAACAAAACCTTTTTGGATGTCGTTAGGGAGTAAGGTTAAATTAAATGGGTATGTATAATAGAATGGTTAAAACTGGTAGAACTATATATATATGGACGGTTAAAATTGAAGATTGATTAAAATACGTTAGGTCAAAAAAGTGGTAGGCCGATTGGGTAATAATGCATTAGCAGAAAACCCAAAGAAAAAGAGGTTGAATATGTTGGTAAAAAGAGAGATTTGTGTGTACATATAGATTGCTTAGACAATAATAGAGATAGTGTATTGTCTTATTCTTGGTTGAGTTCAACCAGGGCGGATCCAGTCCTATTTGACGTGGGCTATAGTCCACCTCAGAATTTTGAAAAAAAAAATTTTTTTTACCTAAGTCACTGACTATACCGACTATATGTAACTTTTTTTATATATATGAAGTTATTTTTCACTGTTTTATTATTTATAATATTTTTTAAATATCAAGCCCACGCGATTTTAAAATTATGGATTCACGGCTGAGTTCAATAGTGATCATTGTTTTCAAAATCCTCCCTCTTATAAATTCCTTGGTACCCACACTAGTAATTGAGGCTCAAACAAACTTAACTTTTCAACAACATTCACACACACACACACACACGGAGAGAGAGAGAGAGAGAGAGAGAGAGAGAGAGAGAGAGAGAGAGAGAGAGAGAGAGAGAGAGAGAGAGAGATTCCATTTGTTGTTCAAGAATGAATGAGATTAATATGGCTGCTGCAGAAAACTCAACACCTCTGTTAAATTATACCCTTTCCAATTCCAAACAAACTGCTCAAAGATGGCGCCCAACCCCTTCTCAGGTTACTTCTTTTTGCTATCTCCCTCCATTTATTATTAATTTCATTACTGATTTTTGAAATTGATTTTTTTTTTTTATCCTCAAAACTCAGACCTCATCACTCTCTTGTAGGTGGTGGAAGAGGTAAAGCAATTGTACTCTCTAGCCTTTCCTATGATCATCACTGGTTTACTAGTTTATGGCAAATCCGCAATTTCAATGTTATTCATGGGCCGTTTGGGTAATAATGCATTAGCAGGTGGGTCCCTGTCCATCGGTATCGCCAACATCACCGGCTACTCCCTCATCTCCGGCCTTTCCATGGGCATGGACGCCATTTCATCTCAGGCCCATGGGGCCCACCAATACTCTGTCATGGCCCACACTCTCCAACGCACAGTTACTATTCTTCTTTGTGCTTGCATGCCCATTAGTCTCTTATGGCTTAATATCCAGCCCATTCTTCTCTTATTGGGCCAAGACCCAATAATCTCGGCCCACGCTTCGACGTTTCTCATTTTCTCTCTTCCGGCCCTTTTCTTTCAGGCGTTTATAAACCCTCTTAAAATCTATCTCCGGGCCCAAAACATTACGACCCCTCTTGTGTGGGCCGCGGGCTTTTCGCTTTTTCTTCATGGCCCATTAAACTTTTTTCTTGCCTACTATCTTAACCTTGGCATTAGAGGCATTGCCTTGTCTGTAGGTCTGACAGATTTCATTCTTCTTGCCACCCTTTTGCTCTACTTGTGGTTCTTTGGCATCTACCAAAGATCATGCCAAGGTGGCAGCTTATCATTGGTCAAATGTTTCTCGCAATGGAAGCCGATTCTCACATTAGCACTCCCTAGTTGTGTGTCTGTGTGTTTGGAGTGGTGGTGGTATGAGTTAATGATAGTATTGTCGGGATTACTTCCGAACGCGTCAGAGGCGGTTTCCGCCATGGGAATTCTCTTGCAAGCAACTTCACTAGTTTACATATTCCCTTGGGCACTAAGTTTGGCCGTGTCAACTCGGGTCGGAAACGAGTTGGGAGCGAATCAACCGGGAAAAGCAAGAACATCTTCTCTAGTTGCGCTATCATGTGCCGTGTTGACCAGTCTCATGGCCATGTCATTCATGACTACCCTACGGAATCTGTGGGGCCGGGCTTTCACAGCGGATGAGGCGATCTTGTCATTGACGATGGCAGCAATGCCGGTTTTGGGGTTATGTGAGTTAGGGAACTGCCCGCAGACCACCGGTTGTGGGGTGTTGAGGGGCAGTGCAAGGCCAACTTTGGGTGCTCATATAAATTTGGGATCTTTTTATGGAATTGGGCTGCCATTGGCTATTTTGTTTGGGTTTGGAATGGGCTTGGGATTATTGGGCCTGTGGTTGGGCCTCATGGCAGCCCAACTAGTTTGTACTCTTGTGATGGTGGTTGTACTTATATGGACAGATTGGGAATTAGAGGCAAACAAAGCCCAGCAGCTAATTGGAATTGATGGGGCCCAAGAAGTTGCTGATGTAAAAAACCTTGGAGAATCATTATTAGTCAAGGTTGTGAATTAAAAAGCAAAAGTACTTTATTAGCATTTTAATTTAATACTGTTTTTTCTTTTTCTTCAGGTATATGAACTTTATTAAGATAAGATTAACAAAAACACTATTCCTACTTTACCAGTTTACCATTTAATTTAAGAAATAAAAAAAAATATCAAATTTCTTTAACTTTTCTTCCTTCATTAATGACTATGTATTTTTCTTGGTCAATAGAGTTTTTACTTTAGAAATTACAAAACTATACTCCCTCCGTTTCAGTAAGGTTGTTACATGAGGGTTGAAGCACGTAAATTAAGAAAGAAAAATAATGAGTGGTTGTAAGGAAGAGAGAGAATGAGTGGAGAATAATGAGTGGTTGTGAGGAAGAGAGAGAATGAGTGGAGAATTATAAAAATAATAAAAAGTTTCCTTTTTGGGTAATGTTGCAACTTAAGTGAAATGCCGAAAATGGCAAAATGTTACAACCTTAGCGGAACGGAGGGAGTATGTAATAAAAAAAGCAATACTCAATGCTAACATGCACATTTATTCTCTTTTTGGCGGGAAATGCTAACATGCACCGCTAATCCTCTTTTTATAGATATAGATATAGAGGTAGGAAAGGTAAAATTTTCAAATTCATATCAATCAATATGTGTACCAACCGTACCAATTATAATTGGTACGTAAAAATTAGTATACCAAAATGTTGCAATTATGTCAAATTGGTTGGTACACGATACATATATTTAAATTGATTGGTATACCGAGTACCAATTATAATTTTTTTAAAATATTAATTTTCATATATATATATATATATATATATATATATATATATAATTTACTTACCCAACAGTAGTGGACCTCTCAAAAAAAGCTTTAGTTAAGTGAAATTGAGTTGGCAAAATTATATCTCTTGTTTTTCCTGATATGAGAAATATATGTCTGTTTTCTTAACAAATTTCTGTGCATAAAGGAGCTCCCAACTTTTGTGCATTCTATTCTTTAAATAAATAAATAAATAAAAACAATTATGGCTTCAAAAAAAAACTATGGCTTCTTGAGAGCTAATGATTGAGCTGTGGGACCCATGGTGATTAAAACCAGAACAATTTCATTAAGCCCCATCTTATTAAACCATTGGAATTGGAAGTAGTAATCAAATGTATGAGGAACTGAAAGAAGCTTGGACAGGGTTAGCAGCCATTGAGAAAAACATAGTTATGGGATATGGTGGTCCTATCAAAGTTGGAGATAGCCTGAAAACCAAGAACAAGCCTTTGATTCAGTAACTGTATGCATGTTGTTTTTAATATTATATATATTAGCATGTGGTATTGTATTAACACTTATTTTTCATGATTACACCCATTCAAATTATGATTATGCTCTAACCACAATATTTTTTATTTTATATTAGGAGCAAGTGCTATAGATATATCTATGTACTGTTGCACTCGTTGTAAAAAAGAAATGACGAAAATAAGGCTACGTTTGTTTCGCGTAAAATGATTTCTCGTAAAATGTTTTTCGAAAAATGAAAATGTTTTTCGAAAAATGACATAAACATGTTTTCGGCTGTTTGATAAGGAAAATGTTTTACGAAAAATATTTTCATATGTTTAATAAATTAAAGGAAAATATTTTTCGATAAAAACACAATTTGAGATAAGTTGAAAGAGATAGGGTGGAGTAGGGTGATAGAGGTGGGGTGGTAGGATAGGAGGTGGAGATTAGTAAGGGTGAGGTGGGTGGGTGTGGGGTAAGGGTAGAGTAGGGTGGTGGGGAAAATATAAAAGGTAAGATGATGGTAGGCTAGGGTGGTGATAGGGTAGGGTGTGCGGGTGGGGTAGGTGTGGGGTAGGAATGGTGAGGGTTGTTAAAAAATAATTTTAACAATGATCATAGCCGCAAAATCAATGACCTTCCCCTTGGTGCGAAAATTGTTGTGTCGCTCCGGATTGGCCTCCTCCGCAGGAGTAGTCAACATAAGCTTTCGGACCACACAAGACTCGTGTTCTTCCCCTTCGTCATCATCCCCATTGGGATCTATATAGACCACGTCGCCATCCTCTTCATTCACCCCGTCATCAAACTCATCGCGCTCCACCATATTAACTCCCCCCGTTGCGGATAATTATTGGAAATATGCCCTGGTTGGTTACACCTAAAACATTTATCCCCATAACATTTTGCATGAGGATTATTACCTTGTGTGTTGGTGTTTCGCCGGGCCGATGGGTTTTGTGTAGGAGCCGGAGTTGTAGTCTTCTTGCCATCATCAACCTTAGGACCCGCAACTTGGGAAATCTCCTTGTTTCCATCAACATTAGCACCCGACGATTGTCCCTTGCCACCCGAAGAAGAAGCATCACCAAACCTCCTAAATGTAGTCGAAGCACGAAACAGAGTTGCTAATTGTCTTTCAGCCTTCCTTGCCCTAGAAATCGCTTCATTCAAAGAGTAGGTAGTAAACAACTATATATGATGTTTAATATTAACCCGTAGACCCGACATAAATCTAGCAATCATCTGCGACTCTGTTTCATATAAATCAGTGCGTGCCGACTGCGCATGGAAATCATGAACATATTCATCAACTGTACGACTACCTTGCTTACAAGATAAGAATTTCGTATAGAGATCCTGATCATGATTTCGTGGAAGAAAACGTTCCCTTAACTCCCTCTTCATATGGTTTCAATAACGAATTTCGGGTTACCCTTCACGCAATCTCTGCCTAGACAATTGATCCCACCATGCAGATGCACCACCACGCAATTTGTAAGCAACATATGGGACTTTACTATCTTCTTCAATACGCATCAATCGAAAGAATTTTTCAACCTCCGAAAGCCAATCCAAGAATTCTTCGATAGATAACTCACCATTAAAAGTCGGAATATCCGCCCTAATCTTAGGATGTTGGTCATGAGGAGGCGCTGCCCTGGCCTCACCTTCATCATCATCAGAAACCTCCCCGCCCATCGGATCATCACGGTAGAGATTTTCCCCGCGAGGACCTGCCCGATTTTGAGGGTTGGCATCACCGCCACCACCTACCCGCAACTGCGTCAGAGCCGCCAGTAGTTCTGCATGTTGTTGATCGCGACGCTCTGCATCTAACCGCATGCGCTCAAGGATAGCAGTGAGGTCCTCGTTGTTTCTCCCATCGTTTGCCATCACCTCGTCGGAGAACCCTAGGATCGTCCGATCTCTGATACCAACTGATGTAAAGTAACGCAGCGGAATAGTAACCAAGGCCTGATCGAAATCAAAACCTTCTGCAAGGAATCACAATTCCTTAGATAACAAGAACTTCCTAAGAAATTCTTCTGCAAGCCAATAAAATTGACCAAAAATTTTGCAAGATGCAAACTGAAATTCAATTGATAAAAGAGACCAATGTTTTTAAGAAACTAAAACAAATATAAATGCTCCCCACTTAACCCTAATCAACTTGGAAAAGGAAAAGACTAAAAACCCCAAAAATAACTCGTCAAACAGGAAACATAAAACGATCCGAAGTCTGAAATACGCCAACTTCACGACTCGTGCTATTCTTCACGAGTCGTGCCTTCCTTCCTCAGTCGTAGTACGAAGCGTGATCTCCAAAGTACTCGTGCTGGAATTCTTCACGACTCGTGCTTATAAGCACGAGTCGTGTCCCGTGACTGTTGCTGTCGCACGACTCACCAAGGCCGCTGTCCAGGTTTGCTGCAAGCCCCTCCTTTCGTCTTGGCTACTCCCTCCTGCGACATCATATTATAGGACGAGAAACATCTTATCTGATCTAACATTATCCAAAAAGTTTCTTTCTAGCCTTCTGCTTGTTTTTTCTGTTTGATTTTTCATGATATAAAGTCAGCCCTAATTTTAGAAAATGGTACTCCCTCTCTCTCTCCCCCCCCCCCATTTAAAATTATTTCTTTTCTTTTTGCTATGTTTTATTTGTTTTATTTTAAGATTTTAGTTGTTTTATTATTTAAAATGAATAATGAGACCCGCTTGTCATTCTCATAACAAAAATTGTCTACCTATTTCCTCTCTTCTACTTTATTTTCATACTTACAACATTTACTTTTTTAAAAAATCTTATGTCACGTTAAACTAAACTAAGAACTTTAATTCGGGACGGAGAGAGTAGTTTATATATATATATATATATTTTTTCTCTTTCTTATCTGTTCCATGTTTTTCCTGGTCCTGGGACTGGCTTTGAATTCAAAATTGTTTTTTCCTTGATCCTTTTTGTGTATTTCGGCTATATACTACTTCCTCCTCCGTCCCAATAAAAGCTTCACTAATTACTCAAAAGAATGGTTAGTTAGGAAAGAGAATGGTGTGAGTGAAAAAAGAATCTTTACTATTTCCTTCACTCATTTTCTTTCCTACATTATTTTAATACTCACAACACCATTATAATTTAATATTCCCTCCACTAATTCTCTCTCTATTTTCTTACACTGTTCCATTTTTTTTCCTGGTCCTGGGACTGGCTTTGAATTCAAAATTGTTTTTTCCTTGATCCTTTTTGTGTATTTCGGCTATATATAAAATGAATTTATTGCTAACAAGATAGGGTGATAGGGGACAACAACAGTACCTCTGACTAATCCAATTACTTGTCTTCTTTACCTATACCAACTTCTCATTTAAATTACTAAAATATACTCCCTCGGTTACATTCAACTTAAAATTTTCTTTTCAACATAAAAAAATTAAGAAATAATAATATAAAAAAGAAAGAAAATTAGTGGAAAAAATATTATGAGTATAAAAAATAAGATATGAAAGAGAATGAGTGAGAGTAATAGTAAGTTAATTGTTGTTGTGAGTATAACAATTGAGTTTTATGAAATATAAAAATAATATAAACTTGTCATTTTGAGATGTTTTAAGCCTAGTGGGACGCTCAAATTAACAAATTATCCTAAATCAGGTGGGACGGAGAGAATACTCCCTATGTATTGTTGGAATATTAGGGTCAATATTAAGGGTGAATGGCAAAAGTCAGCTACTGCTCGACCGAGCAAGGTATAAGCCTCGACCGAGCATACCAGTCCAGAAACAAGCCTTTTCTGTTAGCCTCTGCTCGGGCGAGTCACTAAAGTGCTCGGCCGAGCAACCATCCTGTGCACGACCGAGCAGTTGCTGTCTTGATCAGATTGATGTCCGAATAGGTGCTGACTTGGAGGATTTGTGACTTGTGTAAACAACTACAACTGACTCAACCTACTCTATAAATAGAACCTTCTTTCTTCATTCAGTTATCAAGTTAAACACAAATAATTCAAGTTACAATCATTGTTCACAATCCAATTCTCTCTCTCTTTCAAAAGTGTTTTGTTTCGTTCAAAGAGTTCAAGTATAATTTCGTTCTTCAAGTTAGAAGACTAAGAGCAAGTCTGATTTCGGTTTGCCCGTCAAGGTTAGTTAAAGTGCACACTAACTCTTGGTAAAAAGCGTTGTATCTTGGGAGACATTCGCCATTGATCCGTTTGCACAATTACGGAGGCGAAATATTGTCTTAAGGAGATTTGCTTCGGCATACCTCGCTTTATTCTCCTTATTTGATTTTCCGTATTGAAGATATCTAAAACATAAACAACAATCTTAAGACAATATCTCTCAGGTATTTGTTTTAATTATATCTTCTCTACTTCATATCTTTCTTATTTGATTTTCTATTTTGTAACAGAAAATGGCTAATGGAAATGAATCCGTTAGTAGTGAGACTATTGCAACAAATGCAATAGCGAGTACTTCAAGTGCTAATCAGCTTATGATGCCACCGATCTCGCAGTACGAGAAACCAGAAAAAATCAATGGGACTGATTTCAAGCGTTGGCAACAGAAAATATTGTTCTATCTCACAACACTTGGATTAGTGAAATTCTTGCGTGAATAATGTCCAGTAGCAGAAGGTGTTGTAGACAAGGCAGTACAATTGGCTATTGATGCATGGAAACATGCTGATTATCTATGTCGGAACTACATATTGAATGGACTAGACAACACATTGTATAATGTGTATTACTCCATTCAAACTGCAAAGGGACTTTGGGACTCTCTCGACAAGAAATATAAAACCGAAGATGCTGGAACAAAGAAGTTCTTTGTTGCAAAATTTTTGAATTTTAAAATGATTGATTTTAAAAATGTAATGAATCAGGTCGAAGAGATGCAAGTTCTATTGCATAACATTGAAGCCGAAGGCATGCAATTGAGCGAGTCCTTCCAAATTGCATGTATGATTGAGAAGTTGCCTCCTTAATGGAGAGATTTCAAAAACTATCTCAAGCACAAGCGCAAGAAGATGTCAATGAAAGACTTGCTTGTTCGTCTTTGTATTGAAAAAGACAATCGTAGTGCAGAAAAGAGAGCCAATGCACGAAACATAGAAGCAAAGGCTAACATGGTGGAAGAATTCCGACCGAAGAACAACAAAAGGAAGCATGATGACTCTTCTAAGAAGAAGACAAGTAATGACGGCAACAAACGCTTCAAGTTCAAAGGGGACTGCTACAATTGTGGAAAGAGAGTCGCCGTGCAAAGGATTGTCGAAGCAAGAAGAAGAAGCCTCCCCAAGCAAACATGACTGAAATAGATACTCTCTATGTGGGTGTCTCCGAAGTAAGTCTGTCTGATGTTGTATGTGAAGCCAATTTGGTGTCAAACGTCAAAGATTGGTGGGTGGACACCAGAGCCACTCGTCACATATGTGCCGACAAAAGCTTGTTTGTAGAATACAAGAAGATGGAACGTGAAGATTTTCTCTATTTGGAAAATTCCGCAACTTCCAAGATTGAAGGCATTGGGAAGGTGATCTTGAAGTTCACATCGATGTGATGCATGTACCCTACATAAGAAATAATTTAATTTCTGGTTCATTGCTTAGTAAGAAAGATTTCAAAATTGTATTTGAATCTGATAAGTTTGTACTTACTAAAGGAGGAATGTATGTTGGGAAAGGATACTTGCTAGATGGCCTATTTAAGGCATGTTGTGAATATGGCCCTCCACACCCAAGCAAACCTACAAGAATAATAATCGCACACAAACCAAGCACAAGAAATCAAAGAAAAACAGAAAAGAACACAAGAAATTGTTAACCCAGTTCACCAATTTGATTGGCTACGTCTGGGGGCACTACCAAGCCAGGATCTTGCACTATGTATGTAAAATATGTGTTACAATGATGAAGGAGGCGGAACATTGCTTAAATATGCCTAGGGATACAAGAAACAAGCCCTAAAACCGGGCCCAAAAATAAACCCTTTCCGACGCCAGGCGCCCGCCTCAAAGAAGCCAGGCGCCCGCCTGTACTGTGCCAAGCCTTCCCCTCGGCCTTGATGCGCCCGCGTAGCCGGGAGTGATGCGGCCGCCTCAAGCAAACCACAGCAACGCCAGATTGACTGCACGCGAGGCGCCCGCCTCGCAAACCCCAAGCGCCCGCCTCATACTGCTCCGAAGAAACTACCTTGGTTGGTCCTCTATCCCAACAATCTCCTACCTAGAGATCAACCGCATGTATAAACCCCGTATCCGTTCTTCAACTCATCCTTGGTGTTCTCCTAGTGCTCACCTCGATCATGGTAGTGCCATCCTCCTCTCTCATTCTTCAAGCCCAATTGAAGCTTTGCGACTTTCAACTTCTCAAGGTTCACAACCTTTGTCAACATGTCACTGGATTCTCCGATCCCAATATCTTCTCGAAGCCACAAAGTCTTCTCCTCCAAGAGATGTCGATGTAGTGAAACCTCGGTTCAATATGCTTCGTCCTCGAATGAAACGCTTAGGATTCTTTGCCAAGCGAATTCTGCACTCACCGTCACTTTGTAGAGAATATTACCACTTCGCCTTCCCAAGTTCACTCCAAGAAGTTCTCACGTAGCCAAACCATCTCTTTACTTGCTTCACACGCTACATATTCACCACGTACTGATCGAGCCACAATCTTTGTAACTTAGAAGCCTGTGAGATTGCTTTGTACCACCCAATGTAAACACGTAACCCGTAGTACTTCTCCTCTTATCAAGATCACTGATGCCAAGTCCGCATCAACATAACCCGCTAACACCAGCTTCCTTGCTTGAAAACACACGTGAGCCTTACCAGCCAGCACCCTTCAAGTAACGTAGGATCCACTTAACCGCTTCCCAATGTTGCTTTCTGGATTGCCCATGAACCGCCGACTACTCCCACCGCATGTGCAATGTCCGGCCGTACACACCATTCGCATACATGAGACTCCCACACCGAAGCATACGGAGTTCTCTCCATCTTGTCACGCTCTTCCTTGTTCCTGGCGAGTCCCTCTCGGATAGCTTGAAATGCAAAACCCAATGGCGTCCCCTGTTGGCTTCGCCTCTTCCATACAAAACCTTGCTAAGACCTTCTCAACATATTCGATTGTGAAAGAACCAACTTGCCCGACTCCCTATTCCGATCAATCCGCGTACCCAGATTTTCCTTGCCTCTCCCAAATCCTTCATCTCGAACCGTTCGACAACCGAGTCTTCACACGTTTACCTCTCTACCGCTAGAGCCCGCTATCAACATGTCGTCCACATATAACGACAAGATAATATACCCATTGTCAGTGTTCTTGAAGTAGCAAACAATGATCCGCCTCACATCTCGATAAAATCAATGGTGCGTGAATCCATCAAATTTCTTTGTACCACTTTGCCAGAGCTTGTTTAAGGCCATACAAGCTCTTAGTCAATTTGCAAACTAGCTCCTCGCTACCCTTAGACAAAAAACCCTCTCGGGCCGTACCATGTAAATTTCCTCCTCCAAATCCCTACGAAGAAAGGCGTTCTCACATCCATCTGCTTCTAGCGACAAGTCATCCGCCACTACTATCCCCCGTAACCATTCGATAGTGGTCATCTCACAACCGAGTGAATACCTCGGTGTAGAGTCAATACCATACTTGAAACCCTTTAACAACCGGTCTTGCCTTGTAACGCTTGCTCTCCGCTTCCTCCTTGATCTGTAAACCCACTTGTTATGCAAATGTGCCTTCTTCCCCTTAGGTAGTTTAGTCAACTCCCAAGTTTTATTTGCCTTCAATGAGAC